>JAPMOQ010006002.1:809597-855983 GCA_026543055.1 Argiope trifasciata
ATATATATATATATATATATATATGGAATTTTTGAGGAAACACTAACTGCTATTTTCTTGATTATAAAACAGTTTCATAATGGATTAATCTTTGAACAGAAGTCAAGTTCTTTAATGTTTCCTACTTAAGAAGGAATGAAGTGATATTTCTAATCTATTTCATACATAATTATAAAGAAATAATACTTTTATCAAAACCGTTATTAAACGCGTGATGTTTTTCCGAATGTATTATAAAAATTAAATTATTTCATTCCCATCCGAAAAAAATCATATTCCATGAAAATAAAAGTTATGATGTCCTATTTCTATTTCAACCTTTTAAAAACGCATCTGGTGTCAAAGAAACATACCTAATAGTAAAGCAATACTGGCGAAAGCAGGTCAATTTTTTAAAAATGCATCTGCTTTCAAAGAAACATACGTAATAATAATGCAATACTGGTAAAAGCGGGCAAAAAAAATAGATGCAATTAAAAAATATTGACAAATATTGCCATGTATGCTTTATTAATTGCTTACGCTATTTCAAGCTTCAATTTTTTGTTGCCTTTAATTATTCAAACCTCCTAACGAAAACAGGATCATGTTCTCACATGATAATAAGTGTTTATTTTTAGAATCCGTAATATTTATAATTGAAAGTAAATATTAAAGAAAACCAATATGCAGAAAAAAAGAAACAGACATAAGTTCTAAAACGCACTTTTAATAGTGCGATAAAAAAATGGTGTTTCTCTTCAAGATGAAATTTTATATGGCATAGGAATGCAAATTTCTAGAAAATTCTCCAATATGGTGTAATGGATAACCGAATGGCATCACTGCGTTGCAGTAATAGGGTTTAGTTCAGAACTAAAAATTGGGCTATTATTTATAAAGTTATTTATAAAGGTATGATTACTGCTGCCAGGTAATTCAAAAAAAGAAAGCGACATCCTATTAAATGATTACACAGACCTTCATGGTTCATGTTTTTTAACTTTTGATTATTGGTTCCTGTGTGTTTTTTCACGCTAAATCTGAATATGACATTAGTTTTTTTTCCATCACGTCAGGATTTTTTGCAAAACGCAATTTTCAAAATTTGTAATATGTTGCAAAACATCGAAAATATGAAACATATCGACATATTTAAAACGTTTTTTAATTATAAAATGTATTTAATTTAATTAAATTTATTGCGTATACTTTACAATATCATAGCCAAGTACATCAAGAGTTCTTTGGGGAGGGGGCAAAAATCTGTTGTGTTGGCGGCTTTTCCGTCCATGTGCCCTTGTTGGTTCATCACGGTGCAGCGTCCAGCAATAGTCTGCCATCATTGAAGTATTCCATCTTCCTTGATAACGAATTTCCATTTTATGGACATCCTGATGGAATCTCTCATCCATCTCTCCACTAATAGCACGCAAATTCTCAAGAAAGTAATCCAAATGTGAATTTAGAAAATGAACCTTCAAACTCATGGACGGAAAAGCCGCCAACAAAGCATGACTGGTCAAAAGAGACAACGACACAAATGAAAAGTGATTTTTTTTACATGCATTATCATTAAGACTGGTTAAAATTAAATTTAATTAAATTTAAAGTACATAAAATTAAGTGTATCAATATAAAATTCGGTGTACCAAAATTAATTTGTTACATTTAGGCTAATTTTGTGGTGCTTCTCATTCAATTTTTGCCCTCCCCCTCCCCAACGATGTGCTTGGCTATGATATTGTAAAGAATAAGCCAAAAATTTAATTAAATTAAATACATTTTAAATTAAAAAACGTTTTAAATATGTCAATATGTTTCATATTTTTGATGTTTTGCAACATATTACAAATTTCGAAAATTGCGTTTTGCAAAATATCCTGACGTGACGGGAAAAAACTAATATCATATTCAGATTCAGCGTGAAAAAACACACGGGAATCAAAAATTAAAAATTAAAAAACATGATATAACCCTGAAAATGCAGGCCTCTATTATTACTTAGTGAATATATTAAAGATTAAAAGAGCTAAAAAAATAACAAATATGTACGACTTTTAATAACCAGAGGAAATGGTTTCTACGAAGCAGTTTGCTCAATACTAAAAAAATGCGTGCCCATTTTACCTTCCATGACGTTGTGTACCTTGGATAAAGACTGAATGCAAGGAATGCTCAGAATTTTATTTTCATTCATGTGGAAAGCTGAAAGCAAACATCTGATAAATAATATTTCTACTCTAATACAGCCACGAATAGAGATATTTTTCGTTTTAAACCTTTTATATCATTTTATCGAAATATTAATCATTGATGTTAGAAAATTGTTCTGTTAGAAAGCATCGAAGAATATTCATGCATTTGGAAGCCTTTAGCTGTATGCTGTGAATTTGATCTGACAAAAAAAATTAGGAAATACTGTTTCACAATTTAATAAAAGCAGGTATCAAACTTCTTTTCTTACATCTTTTAGTACGGTTGAAATCTCGAGACTCAATAGCGCATTTAAAATAATAAAGTTGTAATACAACACATCTTTTGTACATATAAATTTTCACTTTATCTACAGTTTTCGAGAATTACAAAGAAGAAAATAAAAATATTCATGTATGAGTAATAATAAACTTTTTACTAAAAATAAAATGTGATCTATTTCATAAGCTGCTGCTTTTTTTAAAAAAATAGAGGGAATTTTATCATTTCCTGTTTCAGTTTCATTATTTTTAACCTGATAAAATGTTACACTCCAGAAAAAATAAATCATTGTTTCTTTTTAAAGAAATACATATGCTATAAAAGACGGGAAAACAAGCATTCAATCATTTTCAATATCTATCCCAAGCTAATTTCGACTGATTACAGATGTGACATTCCGTATAATACCAAAATGAATGGAGGGAATTGAATGGTTTACTTTGTGCTAAGTAGATTACTTGCAAAATATGAATGCGACCGTTTCTTCCACTTATTTCCGAATTCAACATGTTATCATGTCGAATCCTGTGACGTTCCAGTCTTAGGGAGAGTGTTCCTTCAGAATCTAACTGCATGTTACATAAAGAATGCCGTTCCAAAATTAAATCTGCGTAATTTTCCTGACATGGGTCACGTGAGCAGGAAATAACAGCGTGAACATAAATTCGCAGAGCAACGTCACTCGGATTTCGGGGATTTCTCTGTCGAATCCTTTTATTCTTGTGACACGGCCTCGACGTCACATATTCGTAAAGCGATGTGTGACGCTGAACAGGACGTGTCTCTTAGTATGTGTTGCATCGCTATAAGCATGTCCAATATGTTAAAATGAGCGAATTCAGTGTTGCATTTGAGAGTACATTTCTTTACAATCTAAAGCATAAAAGAGCACAAAACCATCTTCCGAAAAACGTTCCACCGGATACATAATTTACGGAGGAATCGAATAAAATGAATACTTATCAGACTACGACATTGAAATAATGCATTATGACGTGTTATGAACTAAAATGATTGTTCTAAGTACGAATCGGCAAAAAGGACAATGGTAGCTCCATTGTAAAATTTCTTGTTTCGTATTTAAACAATTCCACATGCATTTTACACTCGTCGTCTGTGCCGTTAGAAACATTCACAATTTATGGAAAGTGCAAAATGGCGAAACAAAGCGGCCGTTTCGGATTCTTAAAGACCGGTTCGCTCCGGATTCGACCAGGAATAAAAAGCGCGCTTACACCTTCGCGAATTTGCATTTGAATGCGGCTATCACTTTCCAGACCGTCAAAACCCATCGCTGCGATTGAATGCGAATGAATTGTGAGAAACGAAACCCCATCCTCAAGGTGGATTGAATGCAACACATTCTGCAGCAAGACGATGAGATCGGAAGTCTAAGTTGTGGGTTCGACAACAAGTGTCAAAATTCCATAAGGTGTCTAGTAAATTTCACATGAGGAGAAGTTAATTTTTTTCATCTCTACAGCGGAGATGCAAGACAGGCTACAAACTAGCGGTTCACTGTCCTTTACTGTTTTTCTTATCATATTTTCATACATCATTCTTCTTATCCTATTTTATTAATTTTTTTACTCTTCGACATTTTATACTACACTTTAACTCCATTTTTATTTGATGAAAATGAATAAATTTGACGGCTCTTATGAAAATGACATATTATTCATTTACATATAAAATATTATTTCTAAATTTCGAATATTTAACACTTCTTACTGAGTTTCCATTCATTGATGATTTTGCCCATTCAAGAGTAAGATCAGACAACAAACAGCGCAGTTACGAGTAGTTTTACCACCGTTTCTCATATGAGGAGATACAATAAGAATTCAACGTCACGTGGTACATTTCTTAAAAGTTACGCAATTTCTCTATTATTAATGAGATAATAAGAAGATTCTGGGCATTTGTTTCAACATTGTAAGACTTATGTCAGGTTGTACTGTGGGGCCGATTTAAAATACATATTTTTGTCAGTATACATATTTATTAAGTGCTTCATGGCACATTTTAGACTTTTAATCTTCATCTATTAATTTCTCAAAGGTAATAAACTAAGTTAAAGCATATGTAGGTGTCAAAAAATTTGACTCAAGAAATCAATTTATCTTTGTGTTTCAAATTTTCGAACGTTGGAAAAAAACATTTTGATAATTATCATATTTATCATCAACACGATAGTTTCGAAAATAAAAGACCTGGGTGGATTATGTTTGAGATTTTAAAAAAATCTATGTAAATAATTGCCTGATAACTGTTTTGTTTAACACCTTCACTGCCACCACCCTCGCCTGATGTCAGGACCCTCCATCTCATGAGATGACCCCTTCTTTGCTATCTTTCAACTGTAGTAGTCATCCAATAACAAGGATGGGTTGGTCCAAGAAAAGAACGCAATCGACGAGTTGTCTCGTAGTTGGCAGTCAACATGGTAAAGATTGCAATGGCGGACGTCTATCTAACTAAGTGCATGTGACTCAGAAATATTTTTTAAAAACAGATGGATGAAATGAGATGTAAACAATACTCTGTAAGCAAATATGGATTTTAAACTACTTTTTCAGTAATTTCTACCCTTAAGTCATCCAGCAGGAATAAAAAAAACTTTTAAGAATGTGCTTTCATTTTTTTAAAATCGTAATTGAAACACCATTTGTTAGTTTTTAAAATTAATTTTTTACAGTTTTCAACAGTTCTCCGACTCTGTATATGCTGCGATTTTCATTAATTCAGTGCCGTTTGAGAGCCCATGTCTTTATCCTCCTACTATCGTCCGCTCAATGGGTCGGTCGAATTCTTGTATAAATAATGCCGATTTTCTTGATACCTGAACAGAATAAGTTAAAAAGATAATTTTGGTGGTGGTGGGTCTAATGCCACTTGGTCATACCAAGCCCGAATGAGCAGAGCTCTTTCGAATAAGGCAGAAGTGTGCACCTTTCCTTGTGAACGAGCACCGTTCAGGTGACTTTGCTCGAACACACACGACACAACCCTTTTGAGGGGACGGTCGAACTCATTCATCCACTCGCAAGTCAGAATTGATATCCGAATCAGAGACCGACTCATCCCTGATTCAATACCCCCAGAGGTTATGGACTTTGCAGTCACGACCTATTGAGCGTGCCCCAACTGCCATGAGCCAACACGGCGGTCTTTGGCAGAGACGAGGACAGAACTCGCTACCTTTCGGTTACGAGACTGACGCCCGACCCATTTTATAAGATTGATATAAAATTGATCAAAGTATAAACTCTCACGTATATTCATATTTGTAAGGTAGAAAGCGGAAAGAATTTCGGCCTTCTTCCGCTTCACATATTGCCTCCAAATTTTGATGCCAAATTCATACCTCGTGCTTCTCCTTCTTCTTGCATACAGCCGACCACCCCGCCACCACCGAAAAATCATACATCATGCTGACTGCGTTTTGGAATGAGTGGGCAAGCAGACGTAGGAACATTCTACTCTTTGAAACATTGATTCGAAAATTTAAATCAAACTTACTTTAATGATCATTTTATTCATTTATTTTTTTTTCTTTAAAAAATTACTTCATTCTCAAATAAATACATGCCGAATTGGGTCTGAAATATTATAAAGAAATAAAAACTGACCGTTGAATCACGCATGACCAGCTTCTCAGGTTGTTGTTTTTATTTAGAGGCCTTATTTACGTAACACGATGAATATAAAAAACGGGTTGATGGATCCCTTTATGGAATTGCTCCTAAAATTTGACAGAATTCTATAATTTTGATGAGTACTCTATACCGATTTTTAATTATAATATTTACAGATTTAGAAATGGATACTATTTTTTAGACTCGAAAGGGTCTAAAGGTGAAAATATTTTTTTATCCATTATGAATACTTTTTTACTGAGCCCTTTGTATACAAGAGCATAAATAATCTATAAAATATTCTACACAGATAAAAATGAATGTTTGTCTTACGCCTTCCTAAACCATTCATCTGATTGCGATGAAACTGGGTTAGCTTATTGTTTTCACCTACGGGAGGGTTAAAGAGATAGTGCAATATTTAAAATTAAAATAAAAAAATTTGAATCTCAACTGCATCTATTTACCAAGGATTCATCTCCAAATAACTCGCTGCGAAAACAATAGATTCTGTAGAATTGCTAAATCCTAGTGAAAGGCTCATATTTTGTAGCTATAGTACGGAAATATCATGCAAGTCATTCTCAGAGGTAACAACTTTATTACATATTATGTGAGAAAGTTTTGGGGAGACCACTCCGGCGGAATTTTAATTAAATGTTAGCGTTTTTCAGAGTAACTACCGAAAATATCGTAATACAAATAATTTTGCACCATCTTAATTTTCAAAAACTATCTTTGCAACTATATTAAAGATTTTTTAGTATAAATATACTTTATATGTTTAATCCATTTTAAAAGAGAATATTTTATTCTCATTATCTAAAATTAAACTTGATAATTGTGAACAAATATGAAACGAATCACGAGACACAATAAACAGTTTCTTTCATTGCCATTCTGAAAGAACACCGAGTTTTACAATTCTAAAAGCATACACAAATCTAATACATAAAAATGGAAATTTATTCGTTCTTATTTTATATACTGTCGTACATTTCATCCTATTTTGATAAAACATTGCCAAATGATTGATTAATTGAAATTAACATTATTTTTTTCGATTGCAGCTAAGCGCCGGAGGCCAGCTACTTTATTTATAAAATGCTAAAAAGAAGAGAGGAATGTTTTGAAAAATTTCTATGAGGTAAGTAAGAAATTTTCTTTTTAATAAAGGACTAGCTATAAAATTGACTAGTAAACTTGTAGGAGTTTGTGAGTTATAAAATTTGTTTTTGGACTGTCAGTCACATCAATCCCCGGTGTTAACTCTGATACAGCGCATATATTAAAGAGATATATTATATACCGGCTAGTTATTCAGGCGTTTAACATTAGAGTAATTGCAAAGAAATTGTAACAAATAAAAGTCTCTAAAGATTGATCCGACAAAAGAAAAAAATCAAACACTGTTTATAAGAGAAAATAAAATGAAACGCATGATGAATTATTTACAGATATCATGAAAAAAAACTTGTAAATACATAGATGGTCATTACGGAACCTGAGACCCCCCCCCCGTCATTATAAACATAATGATACTTATTTACAGCATGTCTTAATTCTTATATTTGCATATCGGGTTAAAAAATGTCAGATACAATATCGATAAATAACTATGTATAATGTCAAAGTGAAGTGATTTACTTAAATTAAAGACGCACAATAGCAGTTTCAAAATGCATTGCGTCATTGTACTTTAGAATAAAGTACAAGAGACAAAAAAATTTGGAACTTAAAACATTATTGCCAAAATTTCCTAACACTCTGGTTAATAGATAATGCTCAAAGAATAACTACATATTAATTCTCTTTGAATACAAAATAATGATATATTGGACTGGAGAATTCAATTTCTATGAAACTTAACTTTTAGATGTGATTTAAAGGAACTTTAAAACTTTATTTATATAATATACAAAGATGGCGGACAGTGCTTGAATTTCAAATTCAAGGATTCCCTCAAATGATAATCTCGAGAGTCGTTTCGACCATCTCCATTTATTTGATGGTTCATTGTCATGGCGCAGTAAAGTTTCGCACCAAGCATCTACATTCCGGCTCAATCCGGAAAGTTTGTGAATGGACGTGGTAAGACAGCTGATGTTAAATTGCCAATTGACTATTCTACTACAAATAGTGAGAAACTTATGGGCGCTTACGAAAGCAGCACGAATCTTATTTAAAAAAGCTTCTTTGTATTCATTCACTTGTAGATGCATTGAATGGTGCATATTCGATGAGTTCGTGCTCGGATTCACATGCTCAGAATAATTCAACAGAACTACAAAAAGGCCCTTCCATTTTTTTGTGCTGCTTCTACCTCTCGAAGAAAAAAACGTATTTAATTGTTGGCTTGAAATTTTGAATTTCTTTTCGCTTCTAGAATGCTAATCCACCATTCGATTTTTATTTCAATTCTATGTGCAATAAAAGTAAAAAAAAAAAAAAAAAAAAAACTTTTATTGTCTATCACAAACCATGAATAAAAGTAGCAAGACACCCTCTTAAATAAATTTTAAAGTATTAGCCAATTATAATTTGTATTTTCCACAATATAGAAAATATTTGCTCTATCAAAAGACATACCAATTTGTGATTTGTAGCGAAATTTTATTGATCAAAATTATGATAAGAGAGTGCTATTGTACTTGCTCTATTCCAGTACATCATTTATATATTTATTTCATTTCTGGCATCACACCCACTTTTTTTATTTAATATTTTCTCACTTCCAGCGCAAACAATTAAAAAGAATGCAACAGGATTCGTGAAAGGCGACTGCAACATCGATAAATGAAAGCAATACTTATTTTTTACTCATCTCGTTTTCTATCTAGAAAGTAGACAACTTTAATTTTATATAATTTCATCACACAGATTCTACATTTCTGATATTCAAAGTGAAATTCAATTCAAGTATATCATTATCTGTGAAATGCATTCCAGCGTTTTTATTGTCATCATGACAAGCCACGTTGCAGTCAGCTTAATTGCCAGTGAGTAACTGCTGATGGCTCTCTGCACGACATTTAAAGTGAATATCCAACGACATATGCAGCATCTCAAAAAAAGGGCCTTAGCAATTCGTAGGGATCAATGAAATACTACAGAGCTCTTCCATCCTTCTAGAGCAATTCATCCTTTCACAAAGCAATATTAAATTGCTGCTCTTCTTTCTTAAATGTCATCTGATTAGCAGCAAATGAATTTAGAAAGAAGGACAGCTTTTCTTTTCAAAGTTCTTCATAGACATGCACTAGTGAACAGGTATAACCATTCAATTCATTTAATCCTCCATTAATCGCAATAATGTTTATCTTTAAATGATCACTATACATCAGACATGTAATAAATGATTATATGCATTATGTATATGATTTAAGGGTAATAAATCTATTCTACGGCATATGCCCAGTTTCTATAATTTTTTTATTAAAAATTCATGCTATGTAAAAGAATATTTTAATAAAAATTCAAATTTTAATGCATTAAAAATCAAATAAAATGACAGAAAACTGATTAACCTAATAGCGTACGTATCAATTAGATACTACAATGATGGAACATATTTGTGTGATTCGCTTTCTTAGAGGACTGAAATACCGGTAATGACTGATGAAAACTGCGGTTGAATAAATATTCCTTGAGGGACCGATTTCGGGTTAATCTCATTATTCTGCGAGTGTTATACGTTATTTCTAAAATCATGCGGTACTTTTCCTTTAGCCAGGCGCAGGCAAAAAATCGCCAATAATGATGCAACTATCGCCAAACGGAATATTGCCACTGGTAACCTTTTTGCCGCTACATTTTTAAAGTAAGTCACGGCTATTTTGTTACCTGAGCCAAATTGGCGACTGTGAGCTGTCGCCAAAAAGTCTGCTTGGAGACATTTGCTTCCGGATAACGAAAAAGTACGTTGTCGAGATGATTATTTAAAGTCAATAGTATAATTGACTTTGCATAATCATCGGGAGCGGTCTCCCCAAACCTTTCTAGTATATACTCTAATAAATGCGTTATTCCACAGAATGTCATATTTGGTATTGGCATACAATAGTTACAAAATACTCATCTTGGGCCTGATTCCCTGTTTTTACTGAATCTATGGTGCGGCCCTTAAAGAGCATTTTGGTGATTAAGCCCTGGATTGGAATTAATACTATCTAAAAATCGAATTTGTGTTTTAAACGCGTTTTTCTCAACCCTCTACAAAAAAAATCTGACCCATAAATATATTTTTAGTCATAAATTCACATACCAGATTTGATTAACTTAAATCATTGCAGTTTTGATCTATCGCATTCACATACTTCTGTTGTTGTTTCGGATGGCCCTTGCATGGACAAGCTCATTGTTACGAAAACAGCGATTTAAGCCGATAGGGAGCATCTTTCGTTGTAGCAGCGCCAACTAGGGTCAAAAGTTCGACTTTGCCACTCACGTATCACGCCTCTGCTAGCACAGCCCTTTTTTACAGAGGGGCACATTCACACATCTCACAGACTGGGCAGAGAAAGGACAACCATACCCGAATCGGGACTCGAACCCAGGAAGCACAGATCACGGAGAAGATCCCTATGCCAGGATGCCGGCTAAGATACTTCTAAAGGTACAAACCGACAGGTGTTCAACCCTTTGTTCGCTTTGGCACAAAATCTGGCAAATGTCTACTAAGTAGATATTAAATCTGTTAACCGAATTTTATTCATCAAGTTCTTTTTTTGTTTTGTAGTTAATATTCCAAAAACTTCTAAATAGAATTTTTTTTTAATATTGAAAAAATTCTATAAATTTAATGTAAAGATTCTACATCAAATTTCATCCATCAAGTTCAAATAGGGTTTTTTTTAAATATTTAATACAAACAGACAGACATTTTTTAAAGATTTACTTTTCGAAATCAGACAGATCTAAATCCTGGAAATTCGACAAAATCTCGAGTCCGAAGTTTTTGACGTACTTTGAATACGAAAAAGTAAAAAATATTCTTCGGTTTGCAAGACAGAAAAGATTTAAAAAACTACATACAAATCGTCCATGGTGTGATAATGATCGGAGATGAAAGGTATTTTCTTCAAATAAATGATAATCTGAGGAAATAATCTCGCAGGTACTTCACATTTATAAGCAAGTAGAGTGTTTAACAGTCATGGGATAAAAATTGAAAGGAAATATGAAGAAAGGCTTTATCTATTAATGAATATGAATAAACAGATATGAAGCAGTTCACCGCGACAAGCACTTGAGAGACACGAGCAAAGGCGAACTTCCCTCGCGTCGGAGATGCGCGATGCTTACCATTATAATAATTATGAAATTCTTTGTTTCCGTTGCTAGGAAAAGTGTTTAGGCAACAGAGATAGCAAACCCATTTCCAGAATTGTGTCAAAAGTAACCAGTTTTCTCCGGTTGAATATCTAGATTCGGTACATTTCCGTTACCTGAGTGCAGCGAAAAATCACCAAACAATGTAGAATTCCGCCAAATTTCTTACATTTGACATTCGCTTCGCTTGGTGACTTGGCTCGCGTTTGGATCACATTGGCGATATTTGCGCGCAGATAACAGAAAAGTACCCTAGATTCCTTACCCCCTTTTTTTTTACTTTTAGATTTCTCTGGAATTATTTAAGATAAAATTTGATTTTGATTAAAGATAATGCGATTTTAGAACTAGTATTATAACTCGTTTAAATTGTCTGTTCTCAAAATCAATGAATTCAAGTGTTTTGTTGCTCCAAATTTCGCTTCGAAGAAAACAGAAGAAACAGGGAAAATTCGGAATTTACCAGTTGAGACCGTCGGTGGTGTAGAATTGCTGACAGAAGTGGTTTTATAAAAACCTTATCACACGGCAAAATATCGTCAGCACTTTCCATCAGCAAACAACAACGAAAGTGACGTCACTTGTGTGACTTCAAAGTTTTAATGATCGGTTGAATTTCGTTTGCGGACAATATTTCCGACGGTATTTTCTAGCTGGTTAGAAAAAGTTGTCGATTATGAAACTTGCTTGACCGGTTCTGAGGATAGAAACGGAAAATTGCTGACGGAAAATGCAGACGATATTTCGCGTGTGATAAGACCTTAAGATAAAGCAACTCGAAAAAGCTGGATTTAAGCCTAAATCAGCTTTTCTTGTTTTTTCCTGTAGAGCCAACTAGGGCCAAAAATACGACTTAGCTACTTCATGCTTCGCATTCGTTCGCACAACCCCTTTTTACAAGGGGGCACATTCACACTACTCACAGCTAGAACAAAGCAAAGAACAAATAGCAAGCATGCTCGAACCAGGATGACTAGATCAAGGGGAAGACACGCTATCCCTATGCCAGGACGCTAGTATAGTTTTTAATTTTTAAAAACAATCGAATTGAGAAAATATAATGAGCGATATAGCATTTTTTTCTAGATATGTTAAAATTTTGTTTACAAAAATAACTGAATGAGAGTGTTCACACATACTGATGTATTTTATATAAATCAGGTAAACACAAATAAGATAAGAAATAGGTTAAAGTAACATAATCCTGTGCATTCATTTTAAACTAAAGGATGTTCAGCATGTCCACCAGCAGACAATATTAGATAAGTGAGAAACATCACTACTTCTGTCACAACTGAGTGTGGCCTGTTGGTATCAATGGGGTAGACGGTTAGTTCCACCAGAATATTCAAGGAGCCCGGGTACACAAGATACTAAGAATCTCCACAACCAAAAATTTCTTCGGATCGAGTTTTTATTATGGTGAGGACCAGCCTCGATTTATCACTCGGTCGCCAAGAAAATGCCCAAAAGGAATATTTCGACTTCACGTCCAAAGTGTGTGTGAGGGGGGGGGGCGTCTTGCACGAAGGGGATGACACGCAATGGATGTCCTTCTTGTAATGCAGCCACGAAGTCACCAAGCAATAATAATATATCGTTTTGCATGAACTGAATAGACTTTCCAGGGTACAGGACAATACTTTTCAAAAAAGGAAGGCCCTAAAAATCACATGAAGGGATGAAATCACATTAAACTGTCAAATCAGGGGAATGTGGGTAGGTTTGTGTAAAAACAAACATTTAATTTTTCTTGTTATTTCTATTTATTTCTGCAGTGAAATTAATGTAACAGTTTTCATTTTGTATGTGCAATGATTTCTCTTTAAATCTTTCGGGGGAAAAAAAGTGTAATTAAGTCTTGTGCTGAATGAGAATTTTCGTGGTTAAAATCTGAAGTAAATGCAGTTTTCCGTTATCCGGGCACAGATGTCGCCAATCTGAACCAAACGCGAGTCAAGTCGCTTAGCGGAGCGAATGACAAACGTAAGAAATTTGGCGGAATTCTACATTGTTTGGCGATTTCTCGCTGCGTCCGACTAACTTGAAAGTACCCAAAATTGCGTTGGTGTTCCTTTCCCACTTGACACGAGAGTCAAACTATGCTGATCTTAAAATCCTAATTGAAAATTGCTTACATTTTGAGAGAAACAAAAGCAATGTCAATTTCATAAATTTCTTTTCTATATAAACACTTGCGAGTACGAAACAAAATTGCTCGGAACTCCCAACAGAATAGAATCTTCCGACTCAGAAGATGAATGTCAATGCCAAGCTTTTTTTCTCCCCGTATGAAAGCGGCAAATCTTAACTGAATCCCGGCCTGTTGGGTTTTTTATTTATCTATTTATTTTATAACAATGGGATGGTTTACAGAGCTATTTACTTCTGAAACAATAAGCAACGAGAAAAAGATGAAGAATTGGAAAGCACTATTCTGCAAATGAAATTACAAGAATGAAAGTCCTCAAGAATATTTTTTTGAAAATGCATTGATATTTGATACCAATTTGAAATGATATTTGATAAGATAAATGATTCAGACTTCCTGAGAATAGATTTCATGCAAAATTCAATAGAAATTTGTGGTAGAAGTCCATGGGCCAAATTTCATCCTTATAGGCAGACAGACAAACGCAATGTTGAAAATGTGATTTTAGAATTCAGGGAGGTTGAAACATAAATATCCATCGAGATCTCGAGTTCGAATTTTTCCACTATTACAATATTTTTTTTCCATACTTCGTACAGAAGGAAGCGAAAAGGGGCAGTCGTCAAATTTCTTCTTCCTCAATTATCTTCTTAAAGTTAGTTTTTTAATGACTTTGGTTTAGCTAAGCAAGAGGAAGAACCTCACATGAACTACGTTTATTATCGTGTGAGAACATGATCCTGTTTCCGTTAGGAGGTTATGAAAAATTGATTTCAACAAATAATTGAAATCGCGTTGGCCATATTCATCAACATCTCTTAATCGCATATATGTATTTTTACCCACTTTCACCAGGATTGCATTGTTATCAGGCAGGCTTCTTTGACAACAGATGTGATTTGAAAAGGATGATCTGTTTTACCAGTATTTCTTTATTATTTCTTGGATAGCTGATGTGTTTTTAAAAGGTTGACCAGCTTTTAATAGTATTGCATTATTATTACGTATGCGTTTTGATAGCATATGAGTTTTCAAAAGGGTGACACAGAACTACGACATCATAGTTTTTATTTTTGTGGAATGCAATTTTTTTTTTCGGAGGAAATTAACTAATTTAATTTTTATAATGTGCTCGAAAAACCTTCACTCGCATTTTGATAAAAGTATTTTCTTTTTCCCCAATATCCCTTCATGCATTTTTAAATGGGAAACATGACTCTGACTCCTATTCTAAATTAATCCATCATGAAACTATTTTATGATCTCAAAAATTAGAAAATGGTAGTTTGTGTTTACAAAAACATTGTTTTCATAAAAAAATTAAAAAATTAATATGTTTAAGAATTTATTGATAAACAGTTTATCATTTAGAAGTAACAAATTCTGTATAGAGAGGGGGGGAGACCGATTGAGAGGCCTCGTGATTATTTCATACCGGTTTAAACTGGCTCATGACAGGAATTAATTAAGACAAATAATGACTTAATAATGATCTAGTCTCATAACTTAAAATTTGCGATCGTATATATTCATTTTATATTTATCTTTTTTTATTGATTGATAGTCTTCAATCCTCATTTCTATAATAAATCGGATAATTTTTTTCAGCCGAAGTGCATTTATTCGAAATAGAACTTGAAAGATCCAAGCAAATTTTAATAAAAGTTTTCGAAGTAAGTCATTACTGTGTTCTTCGAAAACGATTCCTAAACAAAGAAATATCCCCGCCGTCCTATTACACTGGAACCATGACTTCAGAAACTAAAATTTTAAAAAAATCACTTGATTTTATTCATTATTAGGCTGATGACCTCCACCAATACAAATCGACAATAGATGTCGCTATTGTTTCAGCTTTATGAATGTTAGTCTCTAAATGCTCACGCTTTTGTTGCAGTATTGTTAAGAATGATTAATGACCAAGAAAGCCTTATTTTCTAATAAGTTCAAATAAATTTAATGTATAATGCTTCAATTAAAGAACTATTGACATAAAGGTCGTTCGTACTTTTCCGTTTTCAGAGTGCAAGTGTCGCCAATGGGAACCAAACGTGAGCCAAATCGCCAAACAAAGCGGAATTCTACATTATTTGGAGACTTGGAATTTGGCGGAATTCTACATTATTTGAAGCGTACGGAAAAATACCGTATATATCTGTAGACTGATGCTGATTATGACTAAGTGGGGGATCGTAAGATAAAAGTTTATATGTATGTTATATATTATATATAGAGAAAGCGAGAAAAATGGTTGTATGACAAATTGATAAAACTTACAAAATGGTATAGAAATGAAACAAAGTTTCATCTCGATTGGAGTGAGGTAAAATTCGTCTATCGAAGTACGTTAAAACTTGCCATGTCAAGCCTTCTTCTTGTATACAGCCGACCACCCCGCCACCACTGAATGTAGCAGTATCGACAGGATTTGTTGGGGTCGACTGCTGAATAAGTATTGTCCAACCTTTCATTCACCTAACAGTCAAGCTAACATCCCTTTAGGAGTAGTAAATAGCTGTCTTTCTCCTCATCTGCACACTCTCAAACAGTTGGAATGAAACTGTCCATCTTTTACATCATATCCTTCAAGGTTTGGAGATGACCATCAGTACTGTACTTAAATCATTACTTACAATCTTCAGGTTTCTCCTACACTCTGAGACCTCTATACATTCCATTAAATAGTGCACGTGCCCATTTCTCCACAAATGCATTCATTTTCCCGCGTTCTTCCAAATCGTTGGAAGTAGGCAGGAAATCTCCCATGTCCAGATATTATTTGGGTTATAAGTGGATGGTATCTTCTTATTCTAATTTCCGGATTCAGGAATCCTTGTCAACCCTAAGTATCAAATCAATAATAAAAAAACTGCTGTTCTTCATTTTTAAAAATTGAATCCTTTCTTATAACCATGTTTATCTTTGGAACTGCCATTTTTTTGAAAGAGAGCATTCTTGTCTCGAATTTCAATCTTACAACTTTCTTTAAAACAAGAAATACATATTTTTACATATACATATACATACATACATATAGAACTCAATTCCAACTTATATATATATATAGTGTGATTGTGAACTAATAGGAATTTTAAAAAAAGGAATTATCTCGCTAATCAAAAATGGAATGACCTATACAGAAAATAAAAAAAGAGAGAGAAAGGGGGCTAGTTTCCGCATTACACAATATCGAATAGTACTGTTTCGTTTTTGGGAGCAATGACAACGATCTTTTATTTTTGCAATCCTTAGATATCCGCATTTTTTATATGGGGGAAAGAGTAACTAAAAATTCCCTATGTTTTCTCTGTTTTTTGAAAAATTTCCAGTTTTCTGCATTTTATTGGTTTTTGAAGACAGTTTTTAAATTATCTATGTTTTCTCAGTGGTGTGTCAACTATTTGAGTGTGTGTGTATGTGCATAAAAAAATTCTGCTTAATGTTATAGATAACTTAATCAGAAAAACTTTCAAATGACTTTATACCTTAACAAAGGATGTATGTCAATATTTATTTTCCATATAATATTATTCATTAAAAGTTCTACACCAGCAATTATTTTTTTTAATTTGAACTCTACTTAAATGAACAGTAAATTCAGATGGGTTGCAATTTTGTCTATGACTTTGGGTGCTATTATCTGTATGTAAATTTTTGTGTTTAATACTCTTCCATGTGTGGAAGAGGTGTTTTGTAGTCATATCCTGTACACATACAATTTCTTCACTTATTGCAAAGAAAGTTTAAAACGATCTTCAATTTAAACTAAAATTTAAATTTATTTAATTAATCTATAAAGGATTAATTGATGAATTTATATAAAATCTTAATTAAATAGCAAATCTTTTTTCAGATTCTCATCATTATTTCATTTCGTGAATGAAACTACTGACCCATCTGACATACTTAAACATGTCTATGTAATTTTTATCTTTTAAATTAATTGCAATTTTAACATAATTACAGATTTAAACATAACAAATTGGGAATTTAAAGATTGAAAAGTGGTTAACAATTAGAATGCACATTTTTGAAAACATGAAGACATTGACAGTTCACTGAAAAAACACATTAACAATATATATTTTTATTAATTAATTGCGGCTCAGCTTAAAATATAAGAACCTGTTTCTAGTGAGATAAATGAATAACTGTTTGGTCTTAAAATGAATTAACAAACACACAACAACAAAAAAATGATGCGAATAAAATAACAATAAACAATGCGTTTTTATTTAGAACATTTCTACTATACATGCATTCCAAGTGGCAACAAATATATTTAAATACATAATTTTTAAACATTTATAAAATTTTATTGAAATAAATATACATACTTTTTTAATAATTTTAAAGTATCCCATTAAAATTGGATAATAGATCAATTGTGACTCAAAACAAAATTCCAAACACTTTAATCCAAAACTAACACTAAACATTTCATAACAAAACAAGATTATAAAAATATCATTAATAATATTAAAGCTGACATCAAAGAGCTAAAACAAACAGCAGTTAGTGGCCCTCAGAACTTGCAGCACTTATTTCAGAAATGAAAGGAATTATTTTTAAACCTCTTTATTAAGTTATATATCAAATAACATCTTTGAAAAATGAAGCATCAAAATTTTTGTAATAGTTATAACCACAGCCATTTTCATTAAAAAAATTATTAAAAAAGAAAATTTCATAAAATTATTGGAATATTGCTAACAAAAAAATTCTGATTTTCAAATCACAAAATGTTCTTTTTTTTAAAAAAATCCTTATTATTTTGAGAATGATTTCTCTCCCTTTAAATACAAAAATATATTCATTCAAATAATTTTATACCAATATTTAATAACAATAAAAAAATGTAGGTGAAATTAACAAATTTTTGACCTTTTAGGATTCATATTTATCTAGACAAATCAGGCAAACTTAAATTCAGAAAACTTAACATAGAATGTTAAATAATAAAAAAATATTGTTGATCGAAAAAGATGAAATAAAAAAATAACTATTATGATTACTTCTACAGAATTAGCTTCATATTTTCTTGAAACAAAGAAAGCAAACAATAATAATAAATATCAATAAATAAAAGAATCAAAATTGTTTTACAAATAATGAATATAACTGAAAAAGAAAGGAAATACTAATTAATTGCAATTGTTACTAAAGTACAGATATTTAATTGTATGGTTAATATGTTAAAACGGCAGCATAGATACAATGGGGAAAATTTAACTTGCTTTCGAAAATTTTTACTTTAATATAAATTATTACTCCCACGTACAAGTATATATTTTTCGTTTAGCTTCTGCTCTCTTCCTGAACTAAAGTTAAGCCATGTTTTCAAAATAAAGGATTAGATAATACTTAATTAGTGTTACCTTAAGTTTCATAATGAAATTATTGCATTGCCAACTTTCTAAAAAGTAAACAAACTGTAATGTGGAAATATGTTAGATTCTTTGATTAATTACTAAAAAATTATTTTTTCTTATACTTTTAAATAACAAAAATATAACAACTTTTTATATAAAAAAAAACATTCATTTGAATTTTTTAGAAATAAAAGCTGCAAAATCCCATCCAATCTAGGGTCCACATCTTATTACAAAAGTTGCACATCTAGCAAATTTTCATAAGATCGTGAAGTAAAAAAACTTTGTTTCTTCCATGCAAAAAACAGATAATAAAAAAAGAGAGAAAACAGCAATTCACACATCCTAATGAAAGAGCTAGCACATTTAACATTTCTGACAAGTGTGTACATAAATGCAATAGAAGGCCTTAACCAGGAGGGGCCGGATCAGGCCGCCCCGCCTTTGCTGGTGGGTGCCCCGGGCTTGCGAAAAAACTTGTGCCCTGCTTCGTACACAAAGCTGTGCCGCCTCTGCAGAGTGGAAGCCTTCTTCATGGACACGGGAGACGACAGCAGGGACTTCGTGCCGCGGATGGTTCGGTTCGGAGGGGTCCTGTTTGGGATCCCGCCCCGGAAATCCGAATCCGAGGCATTCGATGAAAGGTTGGTGGTGCTGGATGAGGACTCTCGCTGCAAACCTACACAAAAGAATGATTTTGTAAGGTATATATGAAGGAAAGAGAAAGTTTCATTGTATTTCAAGATAACAATACAGTAAAAGCTCTTTATTCGCGGGATATATGTTCCATAAATATGCCACGAATACAGAAACCGTGAATACGGAAATAAGACTTCGTTCCATAGAAGGATCAATGTTCATTAAGAAATCGCAAAGATCATTTGCCATTCACTAAGATTTTTCAAATGAAATGTCACATTTCCAGTGCTTTTTGAAGCCTCTTTTTCAATGGGCTGTGAATTGAACATTTCCTCCAAGTCAGTTACAATCAGATCTTCATCTTGCGATTCAAGCAATTCCTGAATGTCACTTGATTCTGCCTGTTCGAACCCATCTTCGCGATTTCGGCTATGTTTGCAGTTAACAACATACTTTAATCAAAGTTGTCATAACATCTATTTTACTTTTCTTATTAGTCCATTGGACGGCATTTACAAAGGATATTGAGTTGGAATGCTTTTATTATAATGTGTGTACTTATTAAATCCACGAGTAAAAGTAAGTAAAGTGCAGTTCATACCTGGACAAAGCAAGATGGTTACGACGTTCTAAAAAAGCCGAAGACGCATGTGAAAAGACGAAAATGGAATGACGACGTATTTCTAAAAGACGAACTTGATTATCCATTCCATCCGGTAAATTAGTAATTAGTCGTTGTCATTTGTTCACCATTACCTTTCATTGTAACTCATTAGATTCTGAAATATCATCTGGACTTATTATTGCTTGGCCACATATATATATATATATATATATATATATATATATATATATATATATATGATCAAGTATCGCGTCAGTATTCTCGGCTTGGCGATCAAATATAAATTATTGGAAAAATTTATTTAATTCATTAATATTTGAAAAAAATGTATTAAGATCCAATGTCATCAATTACAAGTATATCTGAACTTGAGTGAATGAATAAAAAGTATTTTATTAATGACTGAAAATCTGAACAAGATTTTCAATTAGAATCTCCATCTTTCATACATCCTAGAACTGAACAAATCCAACAAACCAAACCAACAAAACCTGGGATTTTTGTAACTAATCCTGAGTTCTTACTTTCTCCCATACGAAGTGTAGAAATTTTTTTTGTAATCGTCAAAAATTTGAGCACGAGATTTTGACGAATCTCCGCGGCTTCCCGAGTTCGAAAAGCACATTTCTGTAAATGTTCGTGGCAAAGATATCGCAAAAACGCGTTCAGTTACACGAAAGAAATTTCGGATACCATCTTTACATTAAATTTGTGGATTTCTATCAAATTTTGGGCAAAATCCATTCAGAGGATGTCTGTCTGTCCACCGATCACATACATATGCGATTGTATTTCCTTGTTTTGGGCATAATGAGGTTGGAATCGCTGTTTAAAACCAGACGCAGACAAAGAAATGCATCGCATATGTATGTCTATTTGCCCATGCGCAGTTTGAGGTTTTCACGCCTGAGTGGGATAATTCAAATCGCAATTAAAAAACTCACTTTTTTTCATTTGGATATGATCTTAATATATTGAACCCATCCCCAATAAATGCTCTACAAAAATGGTATATCTCCACTATCCGTTTCGAGTTTTTGTAATAAACAGACGTTTTCAGAAGACTTCATTTTATACTATGCATTGAAATATAGAAAGAAACATTCAATTTATATCGAAAGTGACAAACGAGCACTGAGAGACACTTAAGTCTGTAGAAGGATGACATTTGCAGAGATCGTGAGTTTTTGTAAAAATCAAAAACTGTTGAAAGTCTTTGAGTAAAGCATTCCTTCTTTTTGCATGAAATATATACATAAATTTACTGGTTCAAAATTAAAGTAAAATTACTAGATTAATTTCATCTTTTGGATTAAAGACGACCGCTCAATTACCCAATGGATAAGAGGCCCTTGTCTGCAACCTCTGCAGCTTTGATGGAATGGCCAACACTCAATATAATTATAAATGCTCTTAGATAATACATTTCTATTATAGTGAGATATAATGCAATCGAACATTTAATATGAGTTTCTGATTCATTCAAATAATAACATAAAATAATCCAAGATTATGTCAATACTTTTTAATGGAGACGAAAATATTTTTTAAAAAATTTAAAGGATGCCAGCTCACCTCTATTAGATGATGAGAAAAGTGATCGTCGAATGATCATAGATCTTGTTGATATTTTATCTTGTGACCTAAAATGATAAAAACAGACAGAGATAAAGTCTATAAAATAGATCTAAAAATCACTTCTGAAATAAATATTAACCACCTAATCTTTAAAAATAGCATATTGTGCTTTACTTTTTTTAAAAAATTGTTTGTTTTTATCAATACATTTTCATTAAAATCACAGCTAAATTAATTCAACAATCCCTAAGAATGATGCAAATGCTGAGAGGACATATTTTAAGTAATGGCTGTTACAGTTATGTTTGAATTTTCCTAAAAAGTGTTTGAGAGTTGCTCATTGTTTAGAAACTAAATATAGGAAAGAAAAATAATTTACAAAAATGTTTGTCATCTTCAAATGGGTATTGAAAAAATATTTTTTAATGGAAGCATCCAATCTGAAATTCTCTAGATTCGATTAGCTGCATAAATATAAAACTCTTCCACTTTTAAACAAGAAGGATGATTTAAGAGTATTTCTGAAGAAATTTAGTCATCCTAATGTTGAATGATACTTACTTATTTTTAAATATGGATTTAGATATAACATATTTTTAAAAAGTCTTATAATTTAGCATAATTATTAACTTTATATCTTAAAAATTATGAAATGGAAAGGAGGAAAATTTATAAGCAAATCGGAAAATTGGCAACTAAATGAGGTTGTATAAAATTTGAGCCATGCTCATTCAGCTGATATTAAATCATCAATTTCACTCTTTTCCAAGTCATTAACACAATTTAATATAAATGTAAGTTAAAGGGACTTAAACAGAAAATAAAATAAATATTTAATAAATTTGATGATAAAATAAAACCAATAATCGAATTTTAAAAGTGTCGTATGTAATAAATTGGCATACAAACAAATGAAAATGTTTTTACACATAATCTGTAATAGATCAATAGACATCAGAGCAATACACCAGTTTTCGAATCGTGCAGTCTTTATAAATCTGATTTTAAAAATGGATGATAATGGAGAACAATTCAAATCAGTGTATTGGGTTTATTTATAAATAAATTAATTAAAATTGAAATAATGCGAAATATTTTTCTTTTGATTATTTTTGTAATTCTCATTCCATACATGAACAGCAAAGTAAGAATATATAGTTTTGGGCTCATATTTCTACAAAAAAAAATTATACTATATTTTTTTAGCACCCATCTTTTTAAAAATGTCTAAAATATCCCAAAGTTAAGAGAGTCAAATCAACAAATGAAGAGTAAAGGGAAAATTATATGAAATACTTATTTTCTGTATTTGTATAGATTGAGAATCGCTTTAAATATTCTACCTGCCCTTGGGTCAAATCGCATAAAATTCATATTAAGTAAAATTTTCAATGTAAGAAATAATTTAAAATAAGGGGGGAAATTTGAAGATTGCCATTAAAAAATTCGGTGACATGAAAGCAATTATAATGACAAATTCAACTTTCCATATACTACCTATTTTTATTTATATCACATATTTAAATATAGGCTTCATATTTTACATACATTTATTACACAAATAATTGCAATATTACATATTATTTACATAAATTTAGAGAAGATATACAAATAAATCGAATGACATAGTTTGCTTGAAAGCAATGAGAAAATATTTTTCACACAGGTTACACTAGGAGCATGTTAGGATTTACTCAGAGCATCAATTTATTTATTGATCATTTATTATTTTTAAAATTGGCTTATTTCTATGTTACATCGTATTGCTATATCTCTGATAGTTATAATGATCGAAAATGAAAAGGAAGGTATTAAGATGAATGTCAAGAGTTACTGATTTCATCATCCCTACATAAAGAGCAGCATTATTCCAATCTTAACAATATTTCCACACTCCAATCTAATGAACTGCAAATCTGAGCTCCTCATGCTGTAATTAGACTTTGAAATCAAAGCACCATTCATCCTAAACCATACAAAATCTTTCAAATGATTGAAATTATTTTAACAAGTAAAATATTAACACAAGCTACTTGAAAAACTTAACCTTTTCAAAAAGAATTTAAAAATAAACTGGCTCTGCACTCACCTTGAGCCCGGCAAGGGTGTGCATTTTTTAACGTAATTGGGAGCACATCTCCCCCTCAGAGCCATTGCGTGCTGTCTCAGCCACTCTTTCACGCCTTGGATGGACAGAAACTGCGAATTGTTGATTTGAGATTTTGGGTTATGTCCCACAGCATCCAGTATGGAAAATAATAAGGACTCACCGATCTAAAAAATAAAAATAAGATTTTTTTAAATAAATTTATTAACAATTACATATTATTATCCATATATATATATATATATGATATTTTAAACTCTGTTTTCAATTCTAATTCATTTCTAAAAAATTTTTTTTAAATTTAACTCATATCAAAGTCACAAAAATATTCTCTTATTTCCAGGGCCGGCCATCTAGTGGCTGCGGCGGGTTCTACGCAACCGGGCCCCGCGACTGAGGAGGGGGCACCGTGATTAAGAATTAAAACAGTGTTCTGAACCCTAATAGTGTTGCACATACTAAAAGTCTACAAGCTTGTTTTCCTGTGACTGGCTGAGAATCGACTGGAACCTTTATTAGCAAAGATCGCAGTGATAACTATAAAACGGCGGGAAATGTTGATTTATGAACAAGGAAATCCCCGTCAGAAGTCGAGGCAGAGTACAAATGAACTTGCAAATCATCAGCTATCTACTTCTGTCAACATCTAAAGTTATATTTGGTTTCAATCTTTTACATTGCCAGTTACTTAATATAATAAATGCTGAACCCTCTTTCAGCCAATTAAAATTAAACAAAAGATTATCTTCGGTCAAGCACATGGGGGCAATGCTTGAACACTCTTGTTATACTAAGTACCGAAAAAAGAAATTGGAAAAATTGTCATTTTCCGAGAGTAATTGATAGCAAAAACAAAATCACGCATCATTAAATACATATGCAAACGTCCGGTTTTTTTTTTTTTTTTTTTTTTTTTTTTTGCTAAAAATTTAGGGCCCCAAAATGGTTCTTGCAGCTGGGCTCCTTCA
The DNA here is from genome assembly GCA_026543055.1 of Argiope trifasciata. Lineage (NCBI taxonomy): Eukaryota > Metazoa > Arthropoda > Arachnida > Araneae > Araneidae > Argiope > Argiope trifasciata. The sequence goes on from JAPMOQ010006002.1 coordinate 834,465, forward strand.
TAGAGAAGGCCGGGTCTGTTTATTTCCAAATCCAGTTTCACCTCTTCTACCCAATTAATTCAAGAGAAGCTTTGTAAAAATGTTTATTCAGTGGTTTCTACGCTGCAAGTGAAATGATAAAATAGCTGATCTAAATAAATACTTTTTTAAAAAAAGATTAACGTGTTTCCCGTATCAATCCACGTGTGTCAGAAATCAATATGTGAATCTTAATACTGTATAAGCTTTGTGAAAGAATATTTTCCCAATCAAAATATGGTATACAAGAAGAGGAAGAATCAATTTCATTCTCTCTTCCTTACTTCTGCTTGTGCCATGCTGTAAGCCAGTGATGGGGAAACTACGGCCCACGGGCCAAGTCCGGCCCGAGGAAAGGTTTAATCCGTCCCGTTTAAGAGTGCCATCGTGAGAATGTTTGAACGCATTCTTACTTCGTAATATGACGACCCGCATAAAAACTACCTGCGGCGATATTCAAAACACAATAGTATTCTGGACAAATCCATCCGACCAGAACAGCTGACTCCTCTTCGCTCGAAACTTCCAGACACCCTCGCATTTTCGATTCATTGTTCTGCTTTTCCGAAAGATCAGCAAATTTACAGTTATTATTATTTGCTAATCAGATCTCTAAATCTGATTTTTCTCATTTTCCAAGAATACAATCTTTAAAATTCACTGTATCAAACAATAAGATTAAAAAATAGGAAATTAATTTGAGAAAACTATCTTCAGAATTTGAAAGGAGATTTCAGGACTTTAGAAAAATGGAACCAGAGTTTAGTATTTTTGCGACCCCATTCAATGTTAATTACGAAGAAGTTGATGCAAAATTTCAACTTGAGTTAATGGAACTGAACTGTAATGCTCTCCTGAAACAAACTTTTCATACAGTACCATTATTAGAATTTTATAAAAAAAAATTAAGTCCAGATAATTTCCCAAATCTAATTACTCATGCAGTGAAGATAATGACAATGTTCGGCTCATCTTATATATGCGAACAAATCTTTTGAACAATGAAGCTTAGGAAAACTTCTTTAAGAAGCAGAATTACAGATGAGCACCTTTCATCAGTTTTAAGAATTTCTGCTTCACAAATGGAACTGGACTATGATGAAATTTTGATAAAACAGTCTCAATTTCATTTTTCTCATGCACCATCAACCAGTTTTGACACCAGAAAATAAAGTGATAATACTTCACATCAAGAACTACACTAAATTAATTTTATATTTTGTACGTATAATTTTCTTGCCTTTTGCTTTTTTACTATTAAAATAATAAGTGTATGTAATAATATATGTATATGTTTATAGAACACATAAATTTTTTCACGATTAAGCATTATTCTTTGGCCCGCTGCGATCGTCTAGTTATTACAAATGGCCCGTGTTAAAAAAAGTTTTCCCACCACTGCTGTAAGCAGACGTGCTTGTCCGCGCTGCTTGTACATAAATATGCCTGCCTCATCTCATGACAAAAAGAGATTAAACAGAATTTAAAAATTCAACGTATCTACCAACTGCTGGCCTTACCAGCTATCTGCTTCGAAAAATTTTAAATATTTACACATACACACACATTTTAATTTATATTGTTGCGAATGTTACGAGTCTGTGATGCTGCTTCCCAGCATCATTGGTTTCTGCGCTGGAAAGAATGATTTACAGTATTCTGTACTGGATGCTATGGATGCTCTTAGAAATGATCCCAGAGCTTGGCGACAAAATGGAAAGTACCCGAAACATCGAGAATTTTCCCGATTCGTCCATCAGGAACCGAGATACGTCCAGATACGCCCTGATGGGTCGAGACATTTCTAGCCACGCCTCTTGTGACTATATAAGGGCGACAGTTTCCAGCTGAGGGCAGTAGTAGTCATCGCAAAAAAAATTTCGTCATTCTCGTGCTAGTCATCGTCATGGACGGTGGCGCAAACGAGGACTGCGCTAAGCGCAGATGTGCGGAGCAAAGCGATGTGATGATAATAGATGATAATTCACCTAACCCTACGAGCAATAGTCCCAGTACAATTTGCATACATTGTAAGGAAAGGAAAATATGTTTAGAAGGGGTTATCGCGAGTAGAACTGAAATTGATGCGATAGACAAGACAGTTATAGAGTTGAGAAGGAAGGGAATCAACTACCCCCTGGAACATGAGACCGAGATGGGATCAAGGAGAGCCCAGCTCATCAAAAGAATTGAGGAGCTCCAGGGTAAGATTGTTAACATTTATGCTTGTCAGGATGTAAATTGTAGTTTTAACAGTAACCCCCCATTTACTCAACGTGAAGAGGGTTTTACCTCCCCAACCAAAAGAAAAATAGCCAGGTCTAAACCAGTTTCCCCTAAAAGTGTTACCTTAATTAACAATAAATTTCAAGCACTATCCACTTTACCAACTGTCAATAGCCCAACTAACTCGGGTCAACATAAAACTCCACCAATAATGCTCAAATATTCCAAAGAATTTAACACCATACTGTCTGAAATAGCCAAAACTTGTGGAAAAACAGAAAATAAATTTAATCAGGGATTCATCAAAATTTTCCCACAATCCCCCGCTCAACATGAATCCATCCAAGCATTCTGTAAACAACAAGGATACGACTTCTATATAATCACGCCAAAGCACAAGAGACCATTAAAAGTTGTCCTTAAAGGACTACCCCATGACTATGATACAGAACAAATCGAGGTCAGTCTCAAACAACTAAATCTATCGGTATCCAGAGTAGCACAACTAACGCAGTTTAGAACTAAGCGTAAACTACTTTTCTATATGGTGGAATTACACAAATCGGAATTAGCTAACGAAATTTTCAACCTCACGCACCTTGACTATCTATCAGTCACTGTTGAACAGTATAGGGGACGCAGTATGATAACTCAATGCTATGCCTGTAATTTCTTCCATCATAGTCAGAAAAATTGCCAGATGAAGCCTAGATGCCTAAAGTGCGGCAAAGAACGCCAAACCATAGACTGTGACATCAAAAATAAAATCGAGGAGCCCACTTGCATCAACTGTAAGGAAAAAGGACATATTGCTTCTTACAGGGGTTGCAAAGCCTTCCCAAAATTACCCACAGCTAGATACAATAGGGACAATTTCTTTAATAGAAATCAGGCCTTAATCCGACCAGAAGTTAGTTTCGCGGGACTCTTTAAAGCCCCCAACCAAGAGAGGGCGCCACGTGAGCCTGTTAACTCGACAACCCTCCAGGAGACGGCGCCACATCTGCCAAGCGGTAGCAATATAAGCCAGAACGCAGGCAAAGGCAACGCATTTGCGGACTTCATCGACGCAATAAGAGAGAAGAAAAAACTCATGAACGAATGCCCCACACTATTCTTAGTGCTGAAAAAACTTAAAAACATAACTGAACCCATGACTAAAATTCAAATGATTTGTGAAGCTCTTAACTTCTCAGATATCCCCAATAACTAGGAACATTCAACTTAATAGCCTCCGCATTGTTTACTGGAATGCAAATGGCATTAGCAATAAAACCATTGACCTACGTAATTTTGTAAATAAGTATAACCCAGACATAATTCTTATTCAGGAAATCCACCTTAGACCACATAGAAAAATTTTCCTGGCAAACTACTTTTCCTATTATAGCTATAGAGTTAACCAGGCAGGCGGCGGTACCGCAATTTTTATCAAAAACGGCATACCTCACGGGGAGGTCCCCCCACCTTTACTACATTATGTAGAAGCTACCGTGGTGAAAATCAACCTTAAAAATCAAGATCCCATAACTCTTATCTCAATTTATGTAACCCCAGCGCTAATTCCTCAAATTTTATTTTTGACATAGAAAATCTCATGCAGACAGGGTCAAACCAAATTTTTTGCGGAGATTTCAATGCTCACCATGTCAACTGGGGATGTAATTATAACTGCCCAAAAGGTAACTCATTAAAATCATTCGTCCTACAGGCCGGATTAGACGTAATTGCTCCAACTACCCACACCAGATATGGACCAGATTCTGCAAATATCCTGGATCTCACTTTAACTAGACTTTATGTTCCCCTACGAAATAGTTTCACTTCCTGAACTCAGCTCGGATCACAATCCGATGCTTTTAAATTTCTTCTTTAAATACTCCCTACCCAAAAACTTAAATAAATTAAAAACAAACTGGAAAAATTTTCAACCTATTTTAAGTCAAACGGATACTCCTAATTTAGAAGAATTCACCGACCCAACTACACTAGAATACTATACCAAGCTCTTCGAAAGCCAAATAATTGATGCTAAAAACGCAGCATCCTCCCCTATTACAAATAGTCAATATTTTATTGACCCCAAAATTAGAGATCTCATTAGGGACAGAAACTTTGCCAAGAAAACTTTTCAAAACTCTAGAAACCCAGTTTTCAAGAGATTCATGAATAGATTAAATAAGGACATAGTCAAACTAAATAATAAACAGCAAACGAACGAATTCGTAAATAAACTCGTAAATGTCAACTATGAAGATGGATCGATCTGGAAACTAGTTAAACCTTTTAAAAATAAAAAGCATAAGATTCCGGTCCTTAAAGGCCCTGCTAGTATTGCAATGAAAAAGCAAACTGCTTGGCCGAAAGCCTTGAGAAACAATTCCAACTGAATAACATCAACGATCCTGCTACAGAACAAGACGTAAATAATACGGTCAAAAGCTTTCAAGACTCTCTCCCCCTAAATTTGAAGACTTTATCCCTCCCACTGTTTCTGAAATTAATAATATTATCAAAAACTTAAATGTTAAAAAAAAACCCGGACTAGATAATATTAATAATAAAATGATTAAATCCCTTCCTGATAACTTTCGCAAATTCTTAGTAAACATTATCCATAGCAGCCTAATTTTTGTTCACTTCCCATTGGCTTGGAAAACTGCTGCAGTAATCCCCATACTAAAACCGGGAAAAGACCCGACTGAACCGTCTAGCTATAGACCTATTTCACTATTACCATCAATTAGCAAAATTACTGAACAAATTATTCTTAATAGACAACTCTCACCTTAATAAATTCAATATACTAATTCCCGAACAATTCGGATTCCGTGAAAACCTTTCAACTACCCACCAACTTCTCAGAGCGGTTGAATATATCGAACAAGGTTTTGAGAATAAACAGAAAACTGCAGCTGTTTTCCTAGACATCCAGAAAGCTTTTGACAGAGTTTGGCAAGACGGCCTTATTTACAAACTCATTAAATACAATGTTCCCCCACACCTAGTCAAAATTATCACATCCTACCTTAGTTTTAGATCCTTTAAAATAAATGATGCCTACTCTGACGTTACACCCATCCATGCTGGGGTACCGCAAGGATCTAAACTGGGGCCGATCTTATTCTCCATATTTATTAATGATATCCCCTAACAATTTAACACCATGATGTGTATTTACGCAGATGATACGGCAATACTAACTAGAAATAAAAATCCTAACTATATAACTTTAGCTATCAATAGGCACTTAAAAACTCTTGAGGACTGGTTCTCAAAGTGGAAAATTGAAATCAACGCAAGCAAGACTGAAGCCATATTTTTTAGTAAAAATAAAGTAATTAAAAAATTTCCCCTTATTAAAATTAAAGATCAAGTCATCCCGTGGTCTAAGGAATGTAAATACTTAAGCGTTATATTAGATAGTAAATTAACTTGGAAGCCCCATTTCATATACATAACTAAAAAGTTTCGAGACCTAACTCGTAAATTTTACACCTTAATTTCTCGAAACTCCAAAATGAATAGAGATAATAAAATACTTATTTACACTGCTTATTTGCGTCCAGTAATCACATATGCCTGCCCCGTGTGGGGTTACGCTGCCAAGACGAATCTTAAATTAATTGAAAAACTGCAAAATAACCTAATCAAAAATATTTGTAATATGAGATACTACATGCACAACACCAATATGTACATGTGTCTCGACTACCCCCCACTCAAAAAATTCATCAAAAAACTAGTTACAAAATTCTTCAATAGCCTAGAATCAATTGATAATCCTGCAATAAATGAAATCCCTAAATATAACCCTTCCAGTAAAATTAAAAGACCCAGGAACATACTCCTGTAATAATGTTCTTAATATAATTTCTTAAATTTAATTTAACCTAAACAACTACCTCTTTACCTTAATATTTATAATCTAATCTTCCTAAAGTTGGAAATAGTCTAAGTTAAGGCAGCTTACCCCCCGCACCCTCTCTAACTCAATAGCCAATCGCAACGACTCCTGACAAGCACCACCTCACCTTCCCACCTAGTCAGCAAATTTCACATATACCCGTTGCTCCTCAAATTCTCATATCATTTCGAAGACGGTCATGGCATGATATGGACCGCCATGCCTTCCATATTCTGTCAGGAACGAGGATAAGACGGGGTTAGGCGCCTCGTTAACCCCACTCACAATTGCGCTGAGGGCAGTAGCAGTCGGAATCGACAGAGGAGAAGACAAGAAGTGGCGGAGCCAAGCAAGTGCTGAACTGAGCTGTGTGCCTTGTAGTCTGTTGAGAAAGCAGCATCGAGTATTGTAGCTTGTGCTGCGGATATTGTTACTACTTGTGAACTACTGTTGTTATTGTGTGATCATCTCGTCTGTAAATAAACGCCTGCGTTGTGTTTTCTACTAAAGGATTGGTCATTGTGTGCTCATTTCTTCTCACATCCACTATACAGGCGAAAGAACCCGACGGATTAATATAGGAAATCCGTTTCCATATCTTGATAAATTCTGAAATTTTAAATTCCTCCATGTTAAATCGCCAATTTATTGAAAAATGTTCTCTCATTTCCTAATTCATACCCAATTTTTATTTAATTATTGCTTGCATACTAAAAATCCCTTTATTTCCCACGCCTAATGTGAAGGAATAGAAATCCCTGCATCTACAAAGTTTTTTTAAAGATAACTTAATTAACTTCCTTTGAATTACAAAAAAAAAATTAGAGCAGAACTAAGTGCATTTTATTAGACCCTACTGTTATCGATTTCTTCACTATTCTGTCATCTTCTAAATGGCCTATACAGAACCAGTTTTCAAAAAAAAAATTGAGGTGAGGGGGACAGTAATATTTAAAGTAATTTACTACTTTTTGCAGATTATACTATTGACTTTGATTTTCAAAAGTTAATTTTCTAGCAATATTATTTTGGAATTTTTTTTTAAGTTCAAATTTTGTAGTTTTTAAGCTTTTATAAAATATTTAATTCTGAACGTCTTTTTCATTATTATTGTTTCAATTAATTTATACTTCTAACATTATTAAAAATAAAAGTTAGCATGGGATTAATAATCTAATTCTGTTAAGTTTTAATAATTTCTTTTTATAACTTAATCCTAAAAACATATAAAAGATTTTAAAATATTAAATTTAACATTTTTTAAATGAAATATTGAAAACTTTCAGGCCTAAACCTACATTAATTCTTAGATTATATATGCTTAAAAGTATCTATAAAAAATTACATATGCTTATCTTGAACAGAAAATTTTTTAAAAATCCATCAACAGAAATAGAAGCTTGAGAAAAATGCATTTAATGTTTGCAAAGTTGTAAAACAGAAAAATAATAGTACTATAGGAGAATTATTTTTTTTTTCAATATGCTATTTTCAAACTTATAAAATGCACAAAAAACACTATTTTAATTAAAATTGATAACATAGATTTTTCCTTACTCAAAATTTATGCCTACTCAATATAAAATGCAAGTTGTATGCATCAGTTGAATGCAAAGATGCATTCAACTGAATCACAACTTAATATTATTTTCATAGAAGTTTTGAACAGAATACATGTATACAAAATAATTACCACTTACACAAATCAATAATAACAGAAATGTAAAATAATCTGCTTAATGCCTTATAATTTTCTTCTCAAATTTAAGTCGATCCGCCGTCTTTTCAAAATATGTTGTTAATATTTTGAGAATGTTTCAACCATTGCATTTTCACAAAAGAAAGATACATAAAAATAATAATTTCTATGTTTTTAAATTAAAAGAAAGAAAGAAGATTTGGGTGAAAATTAATATTAGTCTTGGAAAAGACGGTTTATGAATATTAGTTACGTAATAGTAAGAAAGCCGAAAGAAAGAATTACACTAGCAAACAGAAAGATTTGGTAGTGAAAGTTGAAGTTTCTTTTCAATTAATTGAGTGTGTGTGTGTGCATGCATATATATATATATATATATATATATATTAAGAACGGAAAAAGGCTTCAAAATAGAAACGAAACTAACCATGCCACATCAGTTGTCAAATTTTAAGATTGATAATTGAAAAACACAAATATCATTGAAACTATTTGGATGGCAGGTATAAAATTTTTAGTCGAGCTTTGTAATTATATAAGCTTTTCAGGGCCAGCCATCTGGGGGGCGCAATGCACCGGGGCCCCATGATTAAGGGGGAATGGGGCCAACATGACATAGAACTAAAATAATGTTCTGAATAATAACAAAGACTTGGAAGGAAGCGAGAGAAAAATTTAATTGGAACAATTGCCGAGTTTGGAAATATATGGATTTCACATGCATATTACAATCTGGGGCAAATATAAAGCATAGTATAAACATAAAGTAAGTATATTTAAGACTGTTCACCTTCTTTTAGGTTATATTCCATATGGTATTTTGATATTGCATGAAATTAATTAAATGCTGATATTGTTAGATTTAATCATGTTCATGCCAAGGAAATATCTCTCAGGGTGTCAAAAAAAGAAAATTAGTTGAAAAGAAAAGGAATAGAACTAAATTTCAAGAAGTCATAAATAGATGTGGCTTCTAGAATATGAAACAATTCAGGCGATGATATTGCTTCGACTTTGGAAGTTACGAAAGTTCCACACAAAGTGTATAATCTTGTAATGAGAACAAAGAAACACGCTTAAATGCATTTGCTATACTAAACATCAAAAAAAAAAATTTTTTTTAAATGAAGTAATTAATAGCAAAAACAAAATCCTGAAATAAATAAATACGCAGTAATATCATATATTCTGTCTGTAATTTTTTTTTCTTTATGAAAAATTTAGGGCCCTAAATGGTTTCTTGCACCCAGGCCCCTTTATAGAGAAGTTCAGTTTAGTTTAGTTTAATTACATTAACTTCCTGTAGTAAAGCAACACTAGGGCTATTTTGGGATGGACCTCGCCATTTTGAACCACACTCAAATGACGAGGATGACACCAGAGCTGGCACCCCCCTCTCCACATCACATCAGCGGGAGGATGTTTGGTCTGACAGATTTAACAAGCAAGAGATCCCCTCACATGACGGTTCTTCAATTGAATCAAGTCTCGAACCTGAAACTCTCCGGTTCTGATGCTGAGACCTTACCACTAAGCCACCGTGTTATAGAGAAGGCAGCTCTGAAGCTATTGAAAAATGGGAGAAGTAAAATTGGTAGAATAAAATTTGTTTGGTACTTTGCAGCCTTAAATGAAAACAAGTATTGGTAATAACAGCACAACATTTACATGCCTCTTGATAAATTTCAGGCGTGAAGAAAACTTGGGAAGGCACATCAACATGAGATTTCTTGGATCTTTTCTGATTAGCAGTAAAGCGGCAAGTATTGTAGTTGCATTCAAGGGTATAACTGAAACAGAAAAGGGAAATGAGTCACAAAAAAATTTTTTAGCCAAACAGCAGTAAGAGCTATGAAGTTATAAGCTATGAAGATGGAATACTAAGTATTATTTCAAATATACAAAAAATTACTTTCCATTTTTTAATGTACTTTTATTATCAAATAATTTCATGAGAAATTAAGTCCTTCCTCTTTTCTTTAAAAAAATTGTTGTTAAAAGAAAATAGTCTAATTTAAGTACACAGAAAAATGTTTAAGAAATTAAATTTGATGCGGGAGATTGAAAAATACAATGCTAAAATCAAATGTGTAATAAAATCTTAAGGTAAATAGTAAAAACGAACAATAATAAATTGAAAATTTACATATATAAAGCTACTTATTAATTTGTGAAATTATTTAGAATGAATAAAGAATGTTATTTGAATAAAAATTTATTAATGAGGAAAGAAAATTTTAAAATATTTCCAATGTCAGAAATAAATTAATTCGGAAATAAAAATATATCATTAGGTAATCTATACTAATAATAAAATGGTATTTTTATAGCCATGCTAAAGCTCTACAACTATTGTAGAACATTAACTCACTGAGTTGTATCAGTATGCTCGACAATTCACAAAAACCAAATTTAGCGTATAAACACTGTTTCAAGGGAAAAATGAGGCTGCCGAAGTGATTTCCAAAAATTTTAATTAGAGTTTCAATGAATAAAATTTTTATTTTTGACATTTTTCTAATATGTCTTCCAAAAATAAACAAAATAAAAATAATGTGATGTCAACTTCCAAATTAAAAAAAAAATGATATTTCAATTATAGCATTTATTTATGCATTAAATTCTTCTACTTTTTCCTGTGAGATTAAGGATTGTATAAAAATACATAGAAAATTAGGAAGTATGGATTAAAATGAACAAGATTATATACGCCTTTTAAAATAGTATAAATTAAACATTCATTAAAATTTGAAAATCTTTTGCTGAAGAAGTCATTAAAATAAAGTTGTAAAAATATTAAATTTAATTATGGTTTATTAATTGCCAGCCACCACATGTAGCTGATAATAAATAAACCATAAGTAAATTTATGAAGATTTTTTCAAAGATCAAATTCAAAAATAAAACACCTTACTTTTTACAAATCTACAAAATATATATCTGCCATAATTTGCTGTTAACAAAATTATTAGCCCTTCAATACAAGCAATACTATATCTGAAAAAAGCTGAAATCAAATCATGCTTATCGTTAGTAAAATGATAAGCAAAAATGAGCCAACATAGAAATCTACAAAGTATTCATTTCTCATGGTCTTTTGTTGTTTTTGTTTTTAAGTCTAAGTCAGAATCAGAATATTCAAATATAATTTTTTTTTTTAATGGAAGGGTAAAGTGAATCAAAAATAACATTCATTATTTCTAACAAAATTAAACTGCAATTTAATTTAAATTTAAGTTTTTAATAGAAATATTTTAAATTTCATATCATTTTTAGAATGAATAAAAGTCTTCATTTTAAAAACAGATAATACAGTAAAGTTTTATTGAATGGACTTCAAATCAATAGATTTTAAATTTAATTGACATAATTTAATAAATGTTCATAAGGTTTTTATCCTATTCAATACTAGGGGTTTATTTAATACATATACACATTAAATATTTTAAATTAATATTATATAACAGAATTCAAGCTTAACATCCCATTCTAAGTATTGTCCTGGAACGAATACTGATACAATTTACTTCCAATTTTATAAACAGCCTTTCACTCCATGTATATTAAATCAATTTATTAAAACTATATCTCTAAGCTTCTAATGACCAATATATTGTTTCATACATTATTATTTATTAAAACAGATTATAAAATTTGAATTGTTGCAGTTTCACTCTTTTAAAAAGAAACTTATTGATGCTTTAAAACATCAACAAACAATATTGATGCTTTAAAACATCAATATTGAAAGTGCTTCAAAGAAACCATGAATAATTGCAAATGCATACTATTTATAAAAAAACTTTCTTCTAAAATATTAAAAGATAGCTCCTTTTCAAAAACATAATTTCTATTAAAAACCTCACCTGTGAATAATCCCAGTAAGAACGTACAAAGAAACTCGACCACTACCCTCTTTGCTTTGAATATTGGAGTTGGACCCTGAATACATATTCTCAGCAGAAAAATTACATGCAGAGAAATCAAAATAAGGACAGTTGATGGACATTAATTTGGGAAGGAACATGCAATCCACCTAAAAAAGAAACATACAATTGCATTTCACTCTCTAAATTACTAATTTCTGTAAATTATTACTAATAAATGTACAGAAATAACAAACACACAGATATAAACAATTAACAAAAAAATATTGTTGTCAAAGATAATATATATTAAGCAAACGTTCTTTTACCTTTTTTACAAAAAATTTAAATAATAGAAAAAGAAAAAGTATTTCTAAACATCAAAAAATAATAATTGCCCATTTAAAAATGCTTATATTAATTTTGTTTTTAACTGAACATAAATATACACATATGTATGAATCACTGAATTTAAAAATGGAATACAGTATATTAATTTTTCTTTAATATTTCATGAATTCCAACAAGAAAAAACATTTTTTTTTTAAATATGTTGCATACCCAAATAAAAACTCTTAGTGGAATCATTAAAATAAATAATTAAATATTCAAACAATGAAAAAGATTAATATTTCATGCAGAATTTTTAAATGCAATTTAATTCCAAAAGTATCATTCTTCATACAGTGGATGAAAAAAAAGTTTGTACATACTGCTATGACAACATAAAAGTTTATTCTGTCAGACATACTCTTTTTTGTTTTAAATGAAAAATGACAAATTGTTATACACAAATGTACATATTATTAATTAATAATATAAAGAAGGGAAACATCAAAATGGTTAAATAATAATTATAAAACAAACCATTGAGTAGTGAGGAGCAAAGTACTTCTGTACAATTATTAAAGAAAAAATTAAATATATTATTAAGAACTGAAAAATCTATCTAATTGAACTATTATTAAATCTATTATTTTCCTTGTTATTATTAAGAAAAGATTAAATTTATTTAATCCAAATTAAAGTTAAAGGTTCAGTCTTTGGCCTTTATTATTCCCATCTACCCTGATAGCATAACATATATAAAGCTGTGTGTGTTTTGTTACAGCTATTGCTATCATTGTTTCAGAGCTTTTCCAAATTTTTCGAATGGTACATTTTAGTTCCTAATGGGTTTTTTTTTTAATTATTAATGACTGAATTTTTTCTTACAGATTGTTTATTGAGGTTTAAACCAGGAGATAAACTGGTTGCTATGTAGTTCTACTTAACATGACATCATTCTTGACCAAACATGGACGTAAGTATAGTATTTTGTCCAGTTGTAAAACAAATGTGGATTCAAGGGTTTGATATAGTTATTGTTTTGTCCTAAGGATAATGCTTTGTTATAAAATATTTAGATAAATGTGGTGGTGGGTCTAATGCCACTTGGTCTCACCAAGCCCGAATGAGCGGAGCTCTTTCGAATGAAGGCAGAAGTGTGCGACTTTCGTTGTGAACGAGCATCGTTAGGGTGAAAGGACGACTTTGCCCGAACACACGCAACACAACCCTTTTGAGGGGGCGGTTAAACTCATTCATCCATCCGCAAGTCAGAATTGAGATCCAAATCTGAGACCGACTCAGTACCTCCAGAGGTATAATTTGTTATGGGAACTTGGAGGACTTTGCAGTCACGACCTATTGAACATGCCCCAACTGCCATTGGCCAACACGGCAGTCTTTGGCCAAGACGAGGGCAGAACCTGCGACCTTTCGGTAACGAGACGGACGCTCTACCAACCAGGCTACCGCGGCCACAGATAAATGTAACCATCCACATTTCCTTTTATAAAATATAAATTGTTGACATCAGTAACACTCTTACACCCCTATTCATTAATGCACCCATCCTCTTTTCAAAAATATCACATACATTTTTAGTTTAAATAGGTTGATTTTATTTTTTCCATACCATAACCGTCAAGCCCGTGAACATTGAATAGTGACTCATTTCTAAAAAGGCCAATTTCCCAGGAAAATATAGGGGGAGGAAAGTTGGTGCAGGGGAGACACTTTTTTTGCAGCAAAAGGCTTCTTGTGAATCAAACATCCATTTTAACTAAACTTTTTAATAACATCTACTATCACACCAACAAAGTGTCATGCCAGTGCTGTAATCAATCGACATCAGTTCTTTGATATGAAGTTCATTTTCTCATGGGTTATTTTAAATCCTGAGCACGATTTTCTTCTAAATCAAATTCTATCCTCAAAAGTTGGTATTTTTAATAAAAATTCCATTATATATATCAATTTATTAGTGAAGGAATTAAACAACCACTGATATCGTGCTTCTGTCATGATGGTTACATATATTCATGTTTTAAATATTTATTACAAAACAGTTGTAAAGATTTCAGGATTAATTCTATATTAATATATTCTATACATACATTCTATGTTACATATATTTAAAATAATTAATTCTATATTTATCATTCTATTAATATCATACATAATATATGTAAATGATAAATCTTTAAACAAAACCTTAAACAGTAATGCATTCTTTTATTTGTTTTTATTTACTTTTATTACAATATTTCCTTTATTTGTTTCCCCCAAAGTTTTAGTTTAGATATAGTGTAGACTACCAGATCAAGAAGTAACTCCACTAATTCATAATTTCAGATAACTTTGATTATACTGTTGACAATATCATTTAATTACATCTTTCTTATAGTCTATAAATATTGATAATGATTCCTTTAAAATCTAACCTTCATAGCTCAAGAAGCAAATTTTTCAGGTTCATATCAATTCCTGATGTAGATAAATCATATAAATAAAATCAATAAATCAATCATATAAATAAAGTCAATAAATCAATCATATAAATAAGCAAGTGCCATAATACAGGTTTAAAAAAAATCTATGGATCGTGAATGATGTGAGGAAGTAATTGAGCATTGTGACAATAAAGATTTACAGAATCTTTGCTTCTCCGCAGCATGTATACATAATGGATAATGCATGGGGAAAATTGAAATTTTCATCAAATTTTTCACAGTATTTTTTTAATAATGCTCCATATTTACTTTCTGATTTCTTCTGCATATTTGCTTTGATTTAATCCAAGTATGTTATCATTAAAAAATAACTAAATTAGAAATTTATATCTTAAAAAAAAATTTTATGAAATATTTTAATAGAATTAACATTATATTCTCAAGAATATTATCAGGAAATGAAAAAGAAGTCGAGTTTTGAATTATAGACTGCATGAAAAACTATTTCAATTTCTTCCTATTTATATCTTTAACCCTTTCCACTCCAAGGCTGTTTTTGTTTTTATTCCACCAGCTCCACGCTAAAATTACGTTTTTTTACTTTTAGTGTTTTTTGTGTATTTTGTAAAAAAAAAAACGAATTTTTCTTATTTAATAAAATTTATTTTATGAGTAATTACATGATACTATATTAAAATCCTAAATTCTAATCTTTATAATCCCTTTTGGTATGGTATTTTTCGAAACAAATCCCAGGATGAAGCGAAGGTTTTGTCTCACATGTTTTGCAAAAATAGGATGTTTCTTTTCTTCCCCCTTTTATTTTTCGGTTGGAATCCTTGTGCTTCCCCCCAGGTTGTAAATAAATAAAGTGAGGGGTTCAATCGAGACGTTGTTCTGTATTTGTCGCACCCTCAGTTCTACGACTTGTTTCGGGTGCCCTAAAGTCTCCAATGAGTGACATGAGCAAAATTTGTCTGTACTTCTTATGACTCATTGCTACTTTTCCATTTCTTACACTCCAGTCTTTATACGACACATATGAATTTATAATAGAGACCTCTAGCCCCCAGAAAAATAGTTTTCTCCACCACCTGAGTGTTTTTCTTATAAAGCAGTACGAAGAAGATCGGCCACATCAACACCATCATTATAATGAACTATAACGATAGGTTTTTTTACTTCCGTCCGTATTGTTTTCTTTGGCGTATGACTTCCTATGTTTCCTCTTTTTGCTTTCCTTTGGATAGTTTGTGAATCGGATGCATAAAAAGTGCTTAGCAGTGTCGCTACTCTGGTATCACACCAAGCTAGTGAAAGCCTTTGCGAAAAGCGATTGTTTTTCCTCTCGGTAACTTGGGGTTTTTTATTTCTTGTGGTAGTCCACTTCGGTTAGGCATAATTGTGCCGGTCAAAAAGCATTTATTTTCAAATAATTCCTTAGCCAAAATTAAGTTAGTATAAAATCGATCTGTAAATATGTGATATCCTGCAGCTTCAGGTATAGACGTGAGTAGATTATTGTATAGATGTAATACAATTCTACTGGTAAATGATAATTCTGGCTTTATTAGTCCATCAGTTGTTATTTTTCCATAATATGGAACAAAAGAATAGATGTAGCTTGTCTGGGAATCAGCTAACACATAAACGCGTAGTCCCCATTTGGTAGGCTTCTTTGGATTATATGCCAAGAATGAAATTCTACCCTTGAAACCTACAGTCGATTCATCTATCGATAAATATTTGTCAGGTACAAAATGTTGTCTACATTTGGATTCAATATACTTAAGGAAATTGTTCACCTTTTGTGTTCTAGTGATGGGGTCCTGATTCTTTTTTGGTATTGTTTTTAGATGCAATGCCCAAAATATCTGCATAAATCTTCTTCGCGAAAAAATCATGCCAAAAAAATGGAATATTTTAATGGAAAGCTTGACTCCAATAATCTTGCAATTCTGGAACTTCCCTGAGACCCATGTTGATTACAACACCCAAAAATGCTTTCATTTCAATTTTATTCACATCTGTCCATGTTTTCCAAATAGAATATGTAGATATATTTTTGTAGCTAAAATATTAGCAGCATATTTATTTGTTTCGGATACAATTTTCCTTATTAGTTCATCGGTAAAAAATAATTGAAAAAATTGAAGAGGCGTACTACAAAATACTGGAATTTGAGGGCCAGTAACTTTACTGCCTGTTGTAAAATCAATATTTGGATAATAATTATCTTGCTTTGAAACATCCACCCACGAAGAATGGTCTGAAACCGGAATATCACAAACACTTTCATCACTACTAATTCTACGAACTCTGGGCCTTCTTCGAAAAATATCGTCTGAAAAATCCGAGTCTGTTACGGTGGCAGCCAATGGTCCTAGATCAGATTTTCTTCTCCTCGATGGTCCAGGAACATTATCTTCGTTTTCACACTCGTCTTCGCATTGAAAGGTTTCAAGTACATTGTCCAACTCTCTCATATAGTCCTCATCGTCACTACTCTCAAATTCGTTTTCAATTAGATCTATATTTTCGATTATTGACCTTTTAGACACCTTTTGCTCTATTTTTTTATGCATGACAGTATGGGGGTTATTATATTTATATGCAATTATAATCGACCGATCACTACTTTCAAAACGCGTTACTTGTTGCACCATCAATCCGTGTCCGTGCCCCACAGCGAACTGATTCAGTCACATTCGTATCCGCCAGGAAAATTCACACCATACATGACATTACAGGTCTTTGCATGAAAACAAACACGATGACGCACAGAGATAAGTTGTTTACGACGCGAACATATAACGGTGCGATAACAATTAGTTTTATTATGTAGTATCGATAAAATTTTTACAATTGACAGGTATTACACCATGTCGAGTATCACTCGACAGTGGAGCTAGTGGAACAAAATCAGTGTCGAGTGACATTCGACATTGGAGGGGAAAGGGTTAAACAAGTAGATTGGAAATAATGGAATTAAAAAAAATGCATTAAACATAGTTATGCTCAAACACAAATATGTAAATAAGATAATGAATTTTCATATTCCAAGAGAAGAAAAAAAATTTAAAAAACTAAAAATGACAAGAAATAATATACCTAGAATATAAAAATCAAAGAAGCTCTGTGAAATGATAGCATTAAAACTTTACCATTTTGTCAATATCAGGAAAATAGTTCCCGTAAATAAAACAGCCTCTCTTGGATGCATGGCCATGAAGGTCAAAGTAGTAGGCAATTCCACTCTCTTCAGGTTTCAAGCAAGGAACGTCTTTCAAGAGCTTGGAAGCATCGCCCTCTCCCAGTCGAGCTTCACAATCAAATGAGGAAGAATCATCTGCGTCACTGGGTTCAATACAGTTGCATGAAAGGTCACTTTCCAAGGTGATCTAGGGTGGATACACTTGCTATTTCAAGTAAATATCCATACAAGAAAGAATTGCAGGCTAAAATAACAGGTATGTATTCAGTGATTATAGCTAACAAAAGTTAATTAAATTTTAAATGAATTTTGAATTATTCGAATGGTAAGAGATAATTCAATAAATATATTGAACACATAAAAACAAAAATATTATATAAGATTAATAATACCCAAATTTAGATATTAAATTCTTACTCCAAAAAGGCTATAATCATTTTTGCCATAAAAGTTTCTAATTTATCAAATTAAAAATTCTGTTATGTAACGAATTCCCACGTTTATTCTCTTTTCACCAAAATTTTGCCCTTCATAATTTTAAAAAATGTAAAATTTCTCTTAATTATCGTTCAAAATTGCTTTTAGAACAAAACAAACAAAATTATATGAATAATGATTATTACATATAATGATATAACTAAAGTGAAAAGAAATAAATTTAAAACAAAATTAATAAAAAAATTTAGATCAACATTTTTCCTAAACAGTAAGTAAAATTTATGCTTCATCATTAACCTAACCTAAAATCATGAAAAATAAATGGAATTTTCATTTTATTTTCTTGTAAAGAAAAATATTATATAAATTCACATTTCAATGTAAAACAACTATCTTTGCTTTTACAAGTATAATAATAAATTATTAATAAACAGAAATAATTCAAAGGGAATATTAATCCTCATATAATAAGATTTATGATTACAACACTTTTCAGTTCTAACTCAATATATTTGCATGAAAATCATTTTATTTACCTATTATCATGTGGAATTAAAAAAGAAATACAGACATAAATAGACCTTTTTGGATGGAAAATCAGATAACTTGCACTCATGACACAAATCAGGGGAGCTCTTTGCATCCTTCAGACCTTCCATGGGTAGGTTTGGAACTGTTTCTGAAGAAGTGTGAAACTGAAATGGCCTAGGAAGACCATCTGTGCTTTGAATGCTATTAGATTCAGATGCAGGATTTGTATTTTTCACCATTGGCAAAACCACAGGAACTGATGACAAAAAATTAAGATTTCTAGTAATGGTTTCACATGTATGTAAAGAATGTTTTCTCATATATGTTTTCTTTTGTATTTGATTTGCCATGTCTTTTGATAATTTCTTAGAGTTCCCAATCAGATTTTGGGACAGGTTGCCTTTCATTTGGCTGTTGTGTTTTGACTTTTTCAGATTGCTTTTATTTGCAAGAGACATGTCAATTGTGCCAGAATATAACGTGTGGTAATGAAGAAGTAATGTACGTGCAGCATATATGGAAGGATGATGCTTGAAATCAGCGACCATATAGATGCGATTCAGATTCAAGCCCTGGATGTCAGCTCGATAATGACCATTCAATACACCATCTGGGTTCAACATGGGTATGAGCTTGAAGACAAAAAGATTCCTCAAGCGATTAGCAGTGTTATCCTTTGAACCCAACAGATAGTGCAGCATTCCATTGAATACAAAACTGGATGGAGTCTCACCAGGATGAACACGGCTGCTAATGAACACAATCTGTAAGTAAAACAAAATTTAGTTAAGATTGTTTGTGTATATTTATAGAAATAAATACTTTTGTATTTGCATATGCTAGGTTTTGTGATATAAAAGTCAAATTTGTACATATTGCAGGTTTCATACAACAGGATAGCAAGAAAATTTGTGATTTCAACCAGTTGAAAACTGATACAAACAACAACTATGGATTAAGTTTAGAGTTACAACAAAATCTACATTAGCTGAAGACTTAGAGCCATAAGTAAAGATTTCTGTGCTGATTGTACACATGACAAAATATGAATATGTCTTTACAAGCGGAAGCATCTTGATTAAACTATTGACGATTTTTTAAAGCAAAAATAATTGGATGGGACATTTCTCTCACCCCGTCTAACGTAACTAAAAAAGTAGTAATAATGAGCAAAGGATACTTATGTTAATACTCAGCTAGTTACCTCTAAAAATCAGTTTGTTCATCAGAATATCAGTTTGCAGCCCGTTAAACAATTAATATGGAACATATAACTATTTAAAATTTCACATTTGTTGTTTGATATCATTGAAAAACATAAAATTAATGCAAATTGAAATTTATTTGGAAATACTTTAATCTTTTCAAGAAGCATCTCCTTCAAGATCTACTTCCAAAATAAATGATTTAATATTATGTATTTTAAGTTAAATGTCTACTCGTGACTAAATTTGACAACAACAATTTACAGGTGAGAAAAGTTATATACATACAAAAAGAAACTAAGTCATTATACATAACAGATGAAATAATAACATGATGAAATATTCAGGTATTTGAAAAATTAAATAATTTGGGAAAGAAACCAGATTTCTAATATTGTCAATAAAATATTAATAAATCATTTAAAATAGTTGGATACTTAATTTTTCACATAATAAATTTGATTAAATGTTTTCATTTCTTCTTAAACAAACAAAAAGAAATCTGAAATACAATAATTGTAAAATAAAAGTTGGTAATTACAAAACAAAGCTAACGCTATTTAGATATATAACGCTTTGCTATTATTTAGTAAATTGGATCAAATTGAAGCTGATACCCACAAAAAAAAGAAAGAAAAAACATTTAAACACACTCATCAAGTTAAATAGTAACCACTTCATTAGATGAATTAAAGAAATAAATGTTTAAAAGTACATACATTATATACAGAACTGAAAATTTTCTTTCATGACAATGTATTTAATGCATCCAAGAAAGCAAACTTTAACCCTCATTTTAATGACAGAAAAAGAAAATAGGCTCAACAATCGAATGTGTATCTTGGAAACTTTTTTTCAAATAAATTGAAACGAAAATTTGGCCAAGAATTACAATTATAATCAAAAAAACATATAAGGATTTCCATTCTTTTAAGGCATACATACATACATATATATATATAACGTTCATATGTTTGTGAAAATAAACACTAGCATATAGTAAATCTATTGATGGAATTGTTTATATATATAATAGATATACATTTTAGAAGTTAAATCTGTGCACTGAATTTTATAATTTTGTAATCATCACATTAAATCTTATTCAGAACTATCAAGCAGATTGACATTCCTCAAAGAATTTCTGAACTATTTTGTTGGCAGACAGACAAACAGACATAACTCCAAAAGTGTGTTTTTCAGACTCAAGGAGAATAGAAATGTAGAGACTTTTAATAACCTTGAGTTGTGGATTTTTTTTAATTGCAATACTCTTTTTGTTTGCTTCATATGTCAGGATGTAAAAATTTCATAAACCTTTAACAAAGAAATTATAAGAAAAGCATTTCATCAAAATACTTTTGGAAGTAATGCCAAATGAAATAATATCATAATTTCTACAGTAAATATTTGAAAATATCTTTAATTATAGGTTCATTATTTAATGCATCCATACAATTCAGGAATAACATCAATTAAAAAAAGATTTAAGATTGTATTTTACATATTTAAATGCTATTAATTTTATGTATGTAAATGCTATCTGTTAAATTTTTAAAAATGAAATAAACAGAAATACCTCTAAATTTGATCAGCAATTACGTATTTGGTCTAGGCAACAGATTATTAAATGCTATC
>JAPMOQ010006002.1:861481-872766 GCA_026543055.1 Argiope trifasciata
ACTGGCTTATTAAGATGTCTAGAGTCTGTTACTGGCTTATTAAGATGCCACTATAATTCATTTTTGACAATTCATTTGTTTAGACATCAATTTCAGCAGGTTTTTCAGTCATCATTTTCACGGAGTCAATCCGTAATAAATAAATTTTTGTACGACTAACGTCAGAAATGGCATTAGTTAGGGGGACAACTGCTCCCTGTCGGCGAGAGATTGGGAGTTTTATCGGTAAAAGTCTTCGCCACTTCAGGATATTTGTGGGGGCCTATACATTATCGAATATGATAATTTAAAAACTACCTTAAACTTAATATGTTGTGGTGGAGCTAATGCCACTTGGTCTTAACAAGCCCGAGTGAGCGGAGCTCTTTTGAATGAAGGCAGAAGTGTGCGCCTTTCGTTGTGAGCGAGCACCGTTTAGGTGAAAGGACGGCTCGAACACACACGATACAACCCTTTTAAGCGGGCGATCCAACTCATTCATCCCTCCTCAAGTCAGAACTGAGACCCCAATCAGAGACTCCCTCATTCAGTACCCCCAGAGGTATATGGGCACTTTGCAGTCACGACCTACTGAACGTGCCCCAACTGCCATGAGCCAACACGGCGGAGATGAGAACAGAACTCGTTACCTTTCGGTTACGAGACTGATGCTCTAACAACCAGACTACTGCGGCCCTAATAGGTCGTAAACAGTTAAAATATCAAAGTACGGTCAAAGCGGATTAATTATTTAGCAAAATAATCGATAGTCGGGTCTATAAGATGTCGAATTTTGCAGATAACTTTTGATCGGCCAATTATGAACGCACTGAAATGGATGTCGAAGTTAACTCCGCTAGGTTTTCAGACCAATAATCACTTATAATGTGCATTACTTTTGGCAATATATCCGGCAAAGTGAATAAGATATTGCAATTTGCCAACTATTTCTGGGCGGTCGGCTATGAACTAAATGCGATGGAAATCCGTAGATTTTCAGACATCTGATTCAAGTGTCGTTTATTCAGTTCATAATTTTTATTGCATTTTGCAGTATAAAATGACAAGTGAATAAGACGTCACATTTCTGTTGATTAATCTTTGTCTTTCGGAGAGAAAAAATGGTTTTCATCGATTCCCAGGTTAGTTATTGAAGTTATTACGGAAATATACTTGTATATTATATAGGAATAAGGAGATAGTTTTTTTTTTTTTTTCATAACTTAAAATTCAATGAATAACAGTTTTAAAATTGATAGTCATTTTATTGATCTCGTTGTTACTTCGTCTGAAACGAATTGGTAAATTTATTCAGTTTATTTTACTGCGAGAATTCTCTGATTAAATCTAATTAAAGGTTAAAATACATTAAATAAAACACTTTTCTCTCGGCAATCTTGAGCAATATACATGAGATGAGTTAGTTTACTGTAGTGAAATTATGTTGCTGTGACTTATGGAACTTCACAAGCTCGCTGACAGTTATATGTCAGAGATGTAAGCCAAGTGAACGTCTCTTGTTTTTCAGCAGAGCCATCTAGGGCCAAAAGAACTACCTAGCTACTCAAGCGTACCGACCCTTTTCACGGGGCAGACATTGCATTCACTCATCCACAGACATCTGATTTAGACCTGAATTAGAGAACCTCTAAGGCAATACCACAGTGGTACTACTCTCGACATGATGGACTTTATGACCATGACAGATTTATACGTGCGCCAGCCGCCACCACACACGGCGAGTCTTCGGCCGGCGGTGTTCGAACTCACGTCCCAAGATAGGCGAATCCAACACCCTACCAACCAGGTTATCCCGAACTTGCCAAATTATGTGATTTCATTATATATCAATAGAATAAGTAAATTGTAGATATAAATTATTATCAGTAAAATATCGATCTTGCAGCCTAATCCATCTGGCTACAATTATTACACTAAAGAAATATTACTGACGACAAATAGAAGTAAATATATGTAGTATAGTGGCTTTTTAAATGCACTTAAAGAGCTTATCCAAGTACACACTAAATTTGTTAAATAAATTATCACCTAAATTCTTTAGTACTGCATTCAGTATTGTAACTATATAATCGGGGAACATTTCAATTTTTTTTTCAATGACTTTTCGGGTAAAAAGATCTATATAAATTCAGACATTTTTAAATTTTTAATAGACTTTGGATAAAAAATGATAAAACGATTATTCAAATAATTATTCATAGAATATTTATATACAGGATCATGGTAACTTTTCATCCCCTTTCATGCCTACTATCACCACTCAGAATTTATTTTTCGAATGTGACAACACCATTTACAAACATCGATACCAATGTTTGCAGCCTTATTTCCTGGTACCCATTTCAGTTTTCTTGAATATCTTAAAAACTCCTCAGTGTTCACACTGCGAGCTAAAATCAAATTAAAGAACATAAGATTCCTTACATTTTCGAGCTTTTATTTTTGTTCAACTTTTTATATTTTTACAAATACGGGCTTTAAACTACTACTTCGTTTTCATTAATCTACAGTCTCTGGATCATCAAATCGGCATGCTACCAACATGGGAAAAAATTTAAAATGTGCTTTCAAATTAAAAAAAAAATCATAGTTAAAACATAATTTGAAGGGTTTTTTTAAAAAAAATATTATGAACTAGCTATAACCCGCAACTTTGTTCGCGTGGAAAGTTTAATGTATGTGTACGAAAAACTATCAAATATTGACAAATAAAAAAAATGAAACCTAACCTAAAAACGATACACTTAAAAGTGTAAGTATATACGAAAAATATATCACATCAATACAATTTATTAACAAATACACACAACTAAGGTAAAAGCAATTTATTTACATTGTATACCCAAAATAGAACAAAACGGCAAATCAAGTCCGGTCAAATCCATTTTATAGATGGATCGAGATGGAGATAGCTACAACAGTATTAGACACATCATTTTTAAACTTTTCATTTAAAATGAAAACACATGTGTCAATAATCACGCGCGAACTTTCAAAGCCAGTTGGCGTAACGCACATGGCTGACTTTCCTACGCCAGTTGGGGTAACGCAATGCAGATTATATATTTTTTTATTTCCTTTATTTTGTTTTCTTTAAATTTAAAAGTACTTCAGAATGAATCGCAAAGATCGATTCCTTAACAACTTTTGATTTTAAATACATCAAACACAATGGAAATAAATAAATAAACAGAATCGTTTGAAACAATCGGCCGAAAGTTTCCTAAGCCTAACCTCATTTCTGTTGGAGGGAAAAAACCTGGACCTTTACTCATCTTTGGCACGATTCGGCCTCCACGTTTTGACATGAAAGCTAGTTTTGAATGAATAAAAAATGAACCCCTCAATGAACCGGAATAAAAAGCAGCCTATGCACTATTCCAGGCTAAAATCCATCTTTGTGCGAAATTTCATGCAATTCTGTTCAGCCGTTCTGGCGTGAGTAACAAACATCCATTCATCCAAACTTTCACATTCATTATACTAGGATAGATTAGTATACATTTATTTTTACCGTTTCTAACAATTCTCAGACTCCCTATAACTTACCTAGTCATCATCGTTTGCGATTCTATGTTGTATATCGATTTATTTATCTCTCTGAATTTGTCAGTCGAATTCGTGAACACTCTGTATAAAACAACAAACCTCTTGACATACGAATTTACTTAAAATCCTAATTAGATAGGTACAATTATTATTATTTTAATCTCTAGAGGGCATTTGAAACAACGATGCATTTCCGAGTTATTTTTACGCTTATTTAATATTTTCACTTAATTGCAGATTAAAAGATAAAAATTTAGTAATGCTATGCGCGATTTAGACTCGTTCATTTTACTTAAAATAAATTTTTGCAAACGATTGTGAGGATAAAATTCATTTTCTGGTAAGAATATTAGCACGGAATAGCTTCAAGAGAATAAAAAAATATTTATCCACAAAAACACGCACCAAAAAATGAAATTGGGAAAGTTCTTATTTCAGATCTAGCTGGTTTTTTTTTTTTCAATAAAATGCATTGTTTGTTTTTTAATCCCATATATAAAATGTAAAATATATGGGAAACTTAATGCTTTGGCCCCTTTTTCGCATTTTTCATATCTTACATAAAATAGTAAGTTTGTACATACATTGTTGCGGAATTCGCCGCCGAGTTCGCTAGTGTAATGGGTGTCTAGTGTAGTTTAGTTTAGCTATTTTATTTTAACGTCCCGTTGTAAAGCAACAATAGGGCTAATTTGAGACGGACATCCTTTTGAACCAAGGACAGATGACGAGGAAGACACCTGCGCTCGCACCCCCCTCTCCACACCAGCGGTAGGATGTTTGGCCTGACAGATTTAACGTGCAAGAGACTCCCTTACACGAGGGTGGAATCGAATCTCTAACCTGAAGCCCTCCAGTTCCGAAGCCGAGACCTTACCACCAGGCCACCGCAGTCCGGGTGAATGGTGTAAGAACACAATCAGCAGGTCTCAGAAGAAAACAACGACAACGTTTATTGAACAATATAACACTGACATAAAGACGACGAATATACAGAAAACAAATAAGTACAGCCGAGACAAACATTCAGCACCACATTACAGCCCACAAATAGTACTCGACCACAACACACAAAGTGGAGGTAGAATTCAGCAGAAGAGGGTATCCTCGGAGCTTTGCTCTACGGTCTCTCCAAAACGCCTGAATATCTCTACTGTCTCCTCGCTTTAGCTATATCAAACTGCCGACTCACAACCACACGACTGTTAATGCCACATACAATGCGACGCTGTTCGCACAATAGATACCAGGACTCGATGTTCACAGCTCAGTTCAACAACAGTTCCACACGACGCTGGCACTCTGCCGTTGCTGCTTCGCTATCCTCTCGAAGACTTGTTAAGACCATATCACACGGTAAAATATCGTCCAAACTTTCCGTCAGCAGTTTTTCGTTTCTACCCCCAGAACCGGTCAAGTTTTTCGTCATCGACAACTTTTTCTAAACAGCTTGAAAATGCCCACGATAGTGACGGAAATATTGTCCACAAATGAAATTCAACCCATCATGTCAAACTTTGAAGTGACGTCACTTTCGTTGTCGTTTGCTGGCGAAAAGTGCAGACCCGTATGATAAGGCCTTTACTTGTCAGCGATTCGATCTATCATAGAAGACGAATGTGACGCAACGCGATTTAGTGCCCGTAAAAATATCAACTACTAATTACTGTTTTTGAATCAAGCAGTTCGAAATCGGTTTATTTTCAGACATTAAATTTGACATTCCTTTTGGATACCAACACTCTCCTGAACAGGTCTCTATATTGTCCCCTTTCGGCAGATCCAGCAAATGCCTGCTTTCCCATACTGCTTAGCTTATTAGCTTCTTCAAAAAAGGGCAACAAATGGGTTTTTGAGGAATTTCTCGAAACCATCCAGAAAAATCAGGATTGATTTTTCTTCCCCTTCTCGTCTATTCATCCATTCCGTATCAAATAAAGATTTTGATCAGCTCATTGCTTTAAAAAAATGCTCTAAATCTACTTCGATTAAGCTCAGTTTCTTAAAGGCCTTATCATACGGCAAAATATCGTCTGCACTTTTCGTCAGCTATTTTCCATTTCTACCCTAAAGAACCGGTCAAGCAAGTTTTTCGCCATCGACAACTTTTTCTAACCAGTTTGAAAATGCCGACGAAATACAGTCTGCAAAAGAAATTCAACCTATCATGTGAAAATTTGAAGTGACGTCACTTTCGTTGTCGTTTGTTGAAGGAAAGTGCCGACGATATTTCGCCGTGTGATAAGGCCTGAACAAAGCTTTTATGAACAAAAAGAATAGTTTTTAGAATAATTTGTTTTTAGAAAAACAAAATAATGGTAATTATTTCGTTTTTAGAAATTTTCAGCATTATCCATTTTGTCACCAAATTTGTCGTGAAGCTCTAGGTTCACTGTCCCGGCATCCAGAGAAGTATCCAAATACAGATGATTATAAATCAGTCTTTCAGGCGATCGAATCAACCAAGCTGGGAAGTAACATTTTCATCTTTCCTCTATTTTGACGAATTAAATCCATCCTATTGCATAAGCAAAAGAGCGGAGGGTTTTAGAGTCCGTTGTTGTGACAGTATGATCGTTTATTTTTGTCATCTTTAGAGGTCGGCATTTTTTAGGCAATAATATGATGCCAGCAAAAATATATGAAATGTATGAGTATACAAACTTAATAGAATATATTTTTTAATAAATATTTGATTTAAACAAGAGAAACTGCCAACATATTACTTCATTTATTTCTTTAAAAAATTATTTTTAAAAATGTTATAATAAAAACTTATGCTTTTACAAATGAATATAAGTTTTTTTAATTATTAATTTTTCATTTATTATTACAAATAATACTATGTATAAGGTATACTAATTTAAAGATAATTACTTCAGTAATAAATAATAACTGCTTATCTATAACAAAATGCAAAAAATTGCAAACAATAATTTTTTAATTTCAAAATTAAAACGTCAATTATTTTAATACTAAGAAAAAAATTGGTTTAAAAACAATCAGTCCTCAAAGGAATTAAAAAGTTTCAAAAGCTTCTTTTGCAAAATTTCTAGACCTGCAATTTCTTTCTCAACTTCTTGATTCTCTTTTTGAGCTGCTTCAAGGGTAATTTTCCCCCTTTTAATTCTATCCTATCCTTTTTCTTTTGAAATGTTCACTTAGCTACTTTTCTTCCTTTCCATTTCTTCTCTTTATGCTCTTCATATCTGGTTCCTGAATTCCTCACAGTTAAAATAAATTATTTTGATATTTTAAAAGTACTCATTCCATCTTTTGCTTGAATGCTGTCAAAAAAGAAAAAATTCTGGCAATTAGTGTTTGCTCTTTCATGTTCTCCAGTAAACATTCTTTATGGTAGAAATTTTGCTATCAACATTGTTTTTGCCAAGATGAACTATCATCATGATTTTTAACAATGATACCTACTTCATTACAAGGTTGTATGAGTCGAACCAGATTTATTAACCCTCTCTATCCTTTGCAAAGTAAAATCCTATCAAAAAATTATAATTACAGTAAAAACTCCTTATTCGCGCTTCCTTCATTCGCGGATTAAATAAATGCGACCCAATTCCTATATGCGCGGCTAAAAATTTCTTTATTCGTGGATCTAATAAGTACATACATCATAATAAAAGGATTCCAACCCAATATCCGTTGCAATTACCGTCCAATGGACTAATAAAAAAAAGTAAAATAGATCTTATTACAACTTTGCCTAAAGTATGTTTTAAATGCAAACATAGCCGAAATCGCGAATGGAATAGGATGAGATAGGTTCGAACAGATAGAATCAAGTGACATTCAGAAATGGCTTGAATCGCAAGAGGAAGATCTGACTGAAACCGACTGGGAGGAAATGTTAAATTCACAGCCCATTGAAAAAGAGGCTTCAACAAGCAATGGTAACGTGACATTTAATTTGAAAAATCTTAGTGAATGGCAAATGAGCTTCGCGATTTCTTTATGAACATTGATCCGGCTATGGAACGGAGTCTTATTTTTAAGAGGTAAATTGCTAGTGCGACTGCTGCGTATCAGTCTGAATGGAAGAAGCATTTAAAAACTGCCAAGAAAGAGAAAATGACAAAATTCTTCAAACCATTGCCTAAGCCTTAAGATAATGAATCAAAATGTTCAAAAACTTCAATTAAATTGATTTTTATATGTTTTTTTTTTTAATTTTGTCACCTAGGAACGTATCCCCTACCATCCCGTATAAATGACCATTCCGTATTCACGGTTTCTGTATTCGCTGCATATTTATGGAACATATACCCCTCGAATAAGGAGCTTTAACAGTATTTAATTTTAAAAAAATTAAATTATTTAATAAAATTTTCATTAAGATTGTTAGTCATATTCAAAAGCTTACCACTCTTTTTGTAACAAAGAAATTTCAAAAAGTTGCCATATCCTTGAAAGAAAGCTATCCTGTGCTACTATAGATATGATAATTTAGGGCAGCAGTAGATTTCAAGTGCAGAAAAATGATTGTGCACTGTCATGCTCATGCTTGTTGCAAAATGCACGGCAATTTTCTATTATTTTTACAAAATTTTCTACTTTTTCCACACTGATAAAATTCTCTGATTTCCTGTTTTGGTAGACATCCTGTTATATCAGTTTAATAATGATTTTTATAATTAAAAAGATTTAAATAATTATTTGCTGTTCAGTAAATAAACAGCCGTAGCAGTTACATAATTCTTCTCTTCTCTTTTGGATACTAAATGGCGATCCCATATGCCATCCCACAATGCATTGCGAGTGTAATTGGAATGAGATGCGATACTGTACTGCGCACGTGAATGTCTTGTGTTTGTTCGAGTGTGAATGTAATAATTAAAGAAATGTTCCTGAAAACATGTTGCTTCCTGCGCAGATCATAACAATATACATTCCACTACACAGTTTAAATAATAAAATCTTTTTAATAAGCCATTTTCAAGAGATTCATACTGTTACCTTGTTTAACATGTATTAACAAAGCATTTTCCAAGCAGAAGTATTAAGTTTCTATTCTTACAAAGCTCAAAATATATTTATCCTGTTTTATTAATCCTTTCACTTTAGATACAAAACACGAAATTTAATCCTAACAAAATGATCACAGATAACGAGATATCGCAAGAATTTCTAAAAACCAGATGCGAAGTGCAATTTCGGCAGTGAATAGCAGAGGAAATGACTCTGTTGAATATTCCGTTCATTTTCAAGCAGGAAGGGAAAAATTGGTATGAAAGGAACAAAACAAGAGTAAAGTGCCAGAAAGGCACTTTTCCGTTATCCGGGCTCAAATGTCACCAATGTTAACCAAACGCGTGTCAAGCGTAACGAATGACAAAACAAAACTAATAGAGCGCCAGGCGCTAAATTTGGAGAAATTCTAGATTATTTGGCAATTTCTCGCTGCGAACGGCTAATAGAAATGTACCACTAAATTTTTTTTTTTACTTCAGAGATTTCACCAAGAGATTCTGACAGGAATTTCTTTGAAACATATCAATTTAGGAAAGGGAATTTTAAGCATCTTTAAAAGGATGCCGTAGGAAATCAGTTTTTACCCCTTCATTAGGAGTCAAACCAAAAATTAGCAATTTTTTTCGAGCATCCATTAGAAACAAACAAATTTTTAAAAACTGGATTTTTATAAGGAAATAAAAGTAAATTTTAGAGTAAGTTAGTATGAGCTAATTTTAAAATAAAAAATTAGAAACTAATTAAGATTTATTATAAACTAGCCGCCTTTGGCGACCAGCTGGTTCGCCATTAGTAAAGCGTTCTAAAATTTTCAATTAAATCACATATTCATTAGCCTTGAAGTAATTTCGGGCGTTGATTGACCTGAAATTAATATTTTCTTTAAGATGATGGACGGAAAGTTCTAAAAGTAACCTTTTCCTAATAATATTCTTTAATTTTATAAATCAGTCGGTTTTAACCATCGATGATGCTTCCAAAATATTAAAAAAAAATCGGTGATGTTGCCAAAATATTAAATATGTTTTTTTAAAGAAAGCGAGGAAGGGAAAAAAAGTATTAAATTAATGATACAGATATTGCAAACGATTACATAAATATGCCATTGAGTCGGGATTTCAATGCATATCCTGTCTAAATTCAATCAGGTTTACCGTAAATAAAGAAGATTTATTGAGTTAATGATAAAGATATTGCAAACGATTGTAGAAACCTTTGCTTTCCATTTATTTTTTAAAGAAAATATCACATTTTATATTTCTTTTATTTTATCCAGTCACGTGCTGAAAGTTACATTTCTTTAGATTTATTTTGCGATGATATTTTTTTTTTATTTGAACTTCCGGCATTCGTTTATTTTCTCCAGTCACGTGATAAAAACATGGTTAAAATATTTCTTTAAAAATTCGTTAAAAATAGAAGCTTACATTATAAATTAAAAAAACTGATACCGTTAGAAAGCTAATTTTTTAATCTTTAAATTGATGTAAAAATTATGTTTATGCGATCATGTTTTCGGAAGTTATAGCGGAAAAACGTCGAAATTTTGCTTAAATTTTAATTAATTCAAATTCTAATTAAAAATTCGAAAAAGGGGCTCCGAGGTGCACATTCCGGACCTCCAAGGTATGCATGTACCAAATTTGGTAGCTGCAGGTCCAACGGTCTGGCCTGTAGAGCGCCAACACACACACACACACACATTGAGCTTTATCATAAGTATAGATTAAGAAATATCATTACAAGTTATATCTATACTTATAATAAAGCTCAAAGGGTGTGTGTATGTTTGATGCTCTATAGGCCAAACCGTTGGACCTACAGCTACCAAATTTCACACGGACAATGTATATATGGCACTTGGGGGTCGGGAATGTGCACCTCGGAGGTATTTTTTTTTGTTTGTTTTTAATTAGAATTTAAATTAATTAAAAAGTAATTTCAAAATTTTTACTTTTTCCGCTATAACTTTCAAAAATATTAATGTAAAAATTTGATTTTACATCAAAAGATACTTTAATTGTATAGATACTTTAGAAGAATAGTATACTTTAGAATTGTATAGATACTTTCAAAAGATACTTAAATTGTACTTTGCAGCAATAAAAATACAATTTATGCTGCATGCACGTGTTGAGAGTGAAAGGAAAAAAATATTATCTTTTATCAATATGTTGTCATCAGATTAATAAAATCTCAAACTAAAAAAAATAAACAAATTATTTTAAATTAAACATATGAAAATGAAATTTTCAGTATGATATGAAATATGTTTTTTCTAAGAAAATGTAAAGAAAAGTTTTTGACTTTTACAGCATTATTACTTATATAAATCAGCTTTATTTAAAACAAATATGATTTAATACATATATCTTTTCAACTCAAAGCCCAAAGGCTAGTTTGCAAACCTTTGAAATATATCTATAAAGAGGGTTCTAAATGAAAATAATTACATAGCATGTAACATGAAGCTATAAATACTATAATAAATTAAGAATGTTTAGCTTTTATCAAGATCCTTTGCTCTATAAATCATATTTAACAAAATCTTTTTCACACTAAATTTTAGATAAAAAGAAATAATTTTCAACCATCAATATTTTGATGAAATAGTTATTAAAAGACAAGTTACATGAAGTATTTAATTGACAATTTAAAAAAGCATTAACATTGGTGAGCCGGCTGGTTACCAAAAGCGGCTAGTATATATATATATATATATATATATATATATATATATATATATATAT
>JAPMOQ010006002.1:872776-920728 GCA_026543055.1 Argiope trifasciata
ATATATATATATATATATATATATATATATATATATATATATATATAATGTAGTTATTTAATGACACAAAATATAACCAAAAATAATAAAAAGGAATACAATTTCAAAAGAAAACAGTCTTTAACAAAGCTCAGACAGTGGTAAATGAAAAAATATATAAAGGAGTAAACAATTCAGCATTTGTATAACGCTTAAATATTTCTTTTAATATCTAACAAAAACACTAAGTTAGTTAAAATTCAATGACTGATTAATCTTAACCTTCAGAATGACTAGTCACAAAATATTAAATATGAAAATTACTTGCTGCTCAAAAAAGAAAAGAAATTGCAAAGTAGTTTCAAATATATAAAGTGAAGTTGAGTATGCAAGGAAAGTAAGATAAGTCTGAGTAAGGATTCAAATTCATATATATCAGACATGTATCAAAGATGCAGCTGGAACACAATTTGGGAATCCTCTGATTATGTTGCAGGTAGAAAAAAGACATGTTACCACAGAGCATAAATGGTATCATGTGCTATTATATGGTTCGCACTGCCCTTTAAGTCATGTGGCAATGATTTCATATAAATTGATTCCAATAAGATTATTAGTTTATCAATAACAAAAAGAAATTTCTTTTTTAATCAAAACTTTGCAGCATTAAAAAAATTAATGAATAAACAACTTTTTTAACTCCCTGTAATAAAATTTCTTTTAGAATAACTATAACTTATTTAACAAAAAACTTATTTTCTTTGAGATATTGCAGGAATTATTAAAAATATTCCGCAATACATAAGACTTCAATGTTAAATGATTAATCATTCAAGTTTTTAAAAAACATGTTTGTTATCAAATAAAGTTTTTATTTTAATTGAAGTTTAATTTCTCCCATTTCAAATTTTGAAAATTTTAGTGGAAATGACAGAAAATTAATTGAATACATAACATAATGAACAGATTGGTGGGAAGCTTCTACAATAATATAATTTATATGATTATCGAATTGTGAAGTGTACAAATATTTTACTGATAAAGCCAATAAGATCAAACAACATAAAATAGTTTATTGAAAATATTAACAATCATTAACACCTGGCTCATCAATAGGTGGTTGATAACATATAAAAAATCGTCCTGCAAATTTTAAAAAGTAAAATACTTTAAGTATGTTCAATAGTAGATTTTAGCATTTTGTAGTCATAAGCAGTACACATTAGTATTAATCTTTTAACTGTAGTTCTACACTATTTAATAAAATGACACCTTTTATTTTGAGAATTATTTTTTGTTATTTAAATGACAATCCATTGAATACTGACTGATCAATGCGTTTAAAGTAATTTTAATATTAAATCATTATGAATGGTTTATTTTTTGCTCACAACTTTTAAAATTCGATAAATCGATGCACGTATTGCACTCAAGCAAAACAGTCAAGCAGTTAATATATATTTTATAATTCAAAAGACCAAAAATTTTATAATTTATGAAATAAGAATTCATTTGTATTCTTACTAGGTTAACTATTTTCTAATTAGATTAATGATTTTTTAAAACGATTTAACTGCAGTCATCCCAGTCCAATAGCTACATTGACTGTCTAATCAGAATATAACTATTAACGCTTTTTAGGGGGATTGAAAGCTTACTTATAAAAAGTAAATATCCCTCCAAATTTATATAATATAGAATATTAATATCATAACTATAAATTCATGTGTAATATAATTAAAAAATAAAGATGTAAAATAAAAATTTTAAAAAACTAATATAAGTTCTTTTTGTATAGCTTCATAAAAACCTTTATCTTTTTGTTTTCTCAAAATACTTTTTTTTAAATTAGAGTAATTCAGTTAATTTTTTATTTTCTAAGAAAAAAACTAATTTGGGAAATTCTAAAATTGTATTTTACTACGCTCAATTACCCTTTAAATATCAAAATTAAAACCTTAAGTACATTATATATAAATAGATAAGCAAATAATTAGGTATTGCCAATAAAAAAGTGAACAGTTAATAAATTATAATAATTTTGCAATAAGCTTTTTGCTAGAAATTTGCCATTTTAAAACTTCAAATGCATATAACGACTGATATTTTACTGATATAAAATTTCCCAAGTGTAATGAGTCTACATTTAAAAAAATACAGAAAGTTTAGATCTGAGAATCTCGAAATTTGAATTCTCAGATATATCCTTATGACTTCGATTCTAAGTATTAAAATTAAAATATACCACAGAACTCACCTAAATGTGGTTTCATGTGGTGTTCCAGAGCAGTCAGGTTTTGTCCATATTCTAAATTCTCGAACTGGTTGATTGAATCCACCACATACTGATTCAGCAGAGATAGTACTCTTAAGTTTTGAATAAAGAGTTTTTCTTTTCAACTGATATTTTTTATTGTGAACTGGAGATGTAACTGGAGAATCAGGATGACTTTTTTGGCGCCGAATGTTTCGAAAATTTGATATGGGAGGTAAAGTTGCATCACTGGTAGATCCATAACTTTTTTGTTTATTCGATTCAGGAGGCTCGACATATTCTACTTTATCTAAATTCCCCGAATCAAAATCTGAAGTAAATAGAAGTCCGCCACATTCAACTTTCATTCTATGGCAGAAATAACACTATAAATGTTACTTGAGTTCTAATGTACGACTAGACATAGAGCATCACATTTTTTCCCTATTTTAGACGAATGGTTATCGAATTTAAACGGAAACCTTTGTTTTTTAACGTCTATTAAAACAATTCATTTTTTTAAGAACTAATTCTGGAATGCAGTATTGAAATTCTTTTCATAGTTCGAACGATGAACTCGATCTCATTTTAAATATTCAACAATTAGTTGAATACAACTAAGAAGAAATTGGACAAGGTAACCATATTGTTTACAAACATTCTTTTCTTTCTTTAAATCCGAGTTGAGTGACATATGGTTTAAATCGATATCCTCTGATTATTTAATTTTTTATTTACAAGATAAAATTTACTTGCACTTTCTAAGGAAAACAATATCTAATGTAATATTGCATTATTTCATTGATTTATAAATAAGGAATTTTAAATATTTTTAAAAAATTATCTGTTACGGTAGACTTTTTTCTACTCAGGTTGGGAAAAATATCATCAAGAAAAACATTTTGTATCGTACCAAAACAAAGCAGTGAAAAACTAAGCAGTTATGTAGATAGTTAGAATGATGGTTTAAAATGATGCAGAAGCACAAAGACAGTTTGTACTAAAGTGATTAAAGCGGAAAGCTTGTTTGCTCCATTTATTAGTAGTGTATGAATATAAATTAAGATGATTTAGGTTCCGAATAAATTAGATTTGATCTTTAATTGTAGAATTTTACTACTGCTTAAATGTTTAAAAAATTTCTTGGAAGACTTTTTTAATATGATCTCCGAATTTTGTTAAAATCCATCGTAAACATCATTGTGTACAAGTCAAATTGCATTGTGATAATGGTAATGGACTTTTTCAAGTAATTTAGCAGCCAGACTTTATATTGAAGAAACGCAGGTGAGGTTGGGACGAAGGATTTATTTGAAAAGAAGAAACTGTTACTTAATTAAACTGGTGAATTATATATTATTATTGGAATTCTTGAAGTTAATTTGCTCGAAATATATTGGTAATCTTACAAGATGATTAATCAAAAGTAATATCCATATTTAACACTATTTCCAAATGACTAATTATACTATCAATGTGGATTTTTATAAAATATTTAACAAAAATTACATTTTCAAATGTATGTCAAAGAACTTGTGAATTAGAAAATAAATATCCTGAAATATGTTAAAGCAATCAAAAGTACTCAATTCTGCTGATTCAAGAGAACTTTGAACATTGGAATTAAATTAATTTAAACATAACTTTTAATTTAACTTTCGAAAGAGAGCAAAAGAAAATTAATCTATACTATGACGATTAATAGTTCTTCTCAAATTGAGATTTGGTAGAAAAGAATGTTTTTCTCATAAAATGAAAAAAAGTAAAAACTTTACGGATGGCAGTAGAGTGCGTTGATAGTCAATGTGTGATAATGACAATGTCGATCGTCACATCTACAGTTTTTAGTTTAGTATAGTTATATTAAGTCCCGTTTAAAGCAACAAGAGGGCTATTTTCGGACGGAGCTCGTAATTTTGAGCCACGATCAGATGACGAGGACGACACCTGAACTGGCTCCCCCCTCTCCACACCACACCAAAGGGAGGACATTTGGCCTGGCAGATTTAACGTGTAAGAGACCCCTCACTCGACGGTTCTTCGGTGGGATCGAGCCTCGAACCTGAAACCCTCCGGTTCCGAATCCGAGACTTTACCACCAGACCAACACAGTCCTAGTCACACCTACAGTGAAAAGACCGGGGATAAATTGCCCATCTGCCTCCGAAATTTTTATTTCTCATTTCTCTTCAAGAGCGAATAAATCTTGGCCTTGAAGCTATTCTCAATGAAAATTACTTTTGGTACTTCTGGATCCTTTCGTATAGTCGCGCCCAACACCTCCATAGTCAGAGATAAAAACAAGTACTTAGATCCTTCTCAAACTCAGGCTTATTTCAGAGTTCCATGATGTCCACTTTCTGAAGATCCCTTCCCACGTTGACTTGTACAGCAATGAGCGTGCAGATACTTAAGCAAAAGAGGGCTGTGACTACTCTAGTTATCCCTCTTCAACCCTCACCTTTTTAGAACATCAAACAATAGTTAATATAGAACTTTCAAAGGATCTCTCCTAGTCCTCACTGGTATGGTGGCAAAGAGCCGAGCTCTTCGTTTGTTCTCTAAGCAAAAGGCAAGTTCGAGCAAGCACGATAACACAGAATATCTATAAATAATATTTTAATTAAAATAATAAGACATAAATTTTAATACTTGTAAAATTTGGGTGCTCAAGATCAGTTTAATCAGAAATCCTAAATATTATTTCTAAGAAACTTGCTTGAAATTAGACATATCCCCTGATAACCATCTGGTCACCAGAATTGATTAGTAATGAAGATGAACGTGTGTTTGGGTTCGATATCTACAGACCAGGACATTTGAACGAGGGCAGCTAAATTAGACGCTTATATACTTGTAGCATAGGAATATGCATTTCGGAGAGACTTTTAGAAAATAAGCAAAATTAGTTGAAATTTCGATACCTTTTTCACCGTAACTTCAGAAATTATTACATAAAAATGAATTATTTTCACATCACCCTGACGTTAAAGGGAGGAGGGAGGTTCCCTAATGCCAATTTCTGTTATATAATTTTACTTTGTTTTTAAAATTAAGTATTAATAAATATTTAATAATGTTTTTCAACAACATACTGTTTCATTATTCCCAAATTACTTTCTATGTTGTTATTTACATTTTTCTTACTGGCTTTTTGCCTTTGTTGCGACCAAGATATGAAGATTATCTTTTTTTCCGACGTTGGATAAATTAAAGTAAAAAAATAGGAACATGTTTCTAAAAGAATTTTTGAAATTTTAATGCACTTAATTTAAGTTTTAATCTAAGAATCAAGCGATTGAGAATTTAATTGCATCCAAT
The DNA here is from genome assembly GCA_026543055.1 of Argiope trifasciata. Classification (NCBI taxonomy): domain Eukaryota; kingdom Metazoa; phylum Arthropoda; class Arachnida; order Araneae; family Araneidae; genus Argiope; species Argiope trifasciata. Next base: position 878,331 of record JAPMOQ010006002.1, read on the forward strand.
TTTAAACACTGTTGCTCTTTCTTAAATTTTAATTGAATGTGCAAAAACATTAATATTTATGACAGTTTATACACTGATGGAAAAAAAATCCCTACACCAAGAAAAAATTCTTGTACAGTAATGAAATTTTAGGAATACATTTGTCTAGGTAACATATTTAATTGATTAAAGTTTCAAGATCACAGGTAGAGCCATTGGTGAGAAGAGCCATTTCAAATGTGAAATGTTGGCACATTAGTAACCGGTGTAACCGCCAGAATTTTGAATGCAAGCATGCAAACGTGCATGCATTGTGTCGTACAGGTGTCGGATAGCAGTTTGTGGGATGGAGTTCCATGCCTGTTGCACTTAGGTGGTCAATGCAGGGACGGTTAATGCTGGCTGTGGATGATGCTGGAGTTGTCGTCCAATGATGTCCCATACGTGCTCCATTGGAGAAAGATTTGATGATCTAGCAGGCCAAGACAACATGTCGACACTCTGAAGAGAATGTTGGGTTACAACAGTGGTATGAGGGCGAGCGTTATCCTGTTGGAAAACACCCCCTTGAATGCTGTTCATGAATGGCAGTACAACAGGTTGCATCACTAGACTGACGTACAAATTTGCAGTCAGGGTGCGTGGGATAACCACGAGAGTGCTCCGCAAACCATAACTCCAGGAGTAGGCCCTGTGTGTCTAGGCCGCAGACAGGTCACTGGTAGGCGTTCACCTGGCCTCCTTCTAACCAACAAACGGCTATCACTGCGACCAAGGCAGAACCGGCTTTCATCAGAAAACACATCTCCACTCCGTCCTCCAATGAGCTCTAGCTTGACACCACTCACGTCGCAAACGGCAGTGGTTTGGAGTCAGTGGAATGCACTGTACAGAGCGTCTGGCTCGGAGCTGCCCTTGAAGTAACCGATTTGTAACAGTTCGTTGTGTCACTGTGGTGTCAACTGCAGTTCGAATTTCAGGTGCAGACGCAGTACGATTAGCCACAGCCATACGCCGAATACGACGGTCTTCCCTCTCAGTAGTACCACGTGGCCGCCCGGAACCTGGTCTTCTTGAGGTAGTACCTTCCCTTGATCACTGCCGCCAATACTCATGCACAGTAGATACATTCCTGCCAAGTCTTTCAGCAATATCGCGGAAAGAAAACCCACCTTCTCGTAGTAATACAACACGACCTCATTCAAACTCAGTGAGCTTTTGATAATGGCTTCTTCGTCTTCTCAGAGGCATCCTTGACTAACATTAACCCACTACGTCAAATTTCAACTGTAAATAATGATCGCGAACCTTTCAGCGCTTATTTAAAGCAAACTTCATTTGCATGCTCATAGCGTCGCTACTAGCGCCACACTTACGCGCATAGCTCGAAATTTGAATCGACGTCATCTTTCAGATGTATAAACACGCCTACCAATTTTCGTTTATCCAGCACAGCTCCTTCCTATTGTTGGGATTTGTTTTCCATCAGTGTAGTTTAAAGACATTTTAAAGAGAAAGACAGTAAGATCTAGTTCTACAAAATATTTAATTAATGCTTTTAGCAATCATTAATTCCTGCAATCTAAGGGTTCGCAAAAGGTAGCTAATAAATAAAAACAGTTAGGATTAATTTGTAGCCATTGGTAATAGCGAGCACCGAACCGACAATCTTTAGGGCTCATAGCCAGATAGCACGATTACAGAGGCTGCGACAGTTGGAGGGGGGGAAATTAGATGTTATATTTTGACTGCTATTTTTGATTTGTCGAGTAAGATATATACGCTACAGATTTCTGTGACGTTCTGCCAATAGATTGTTGAGCATAAGACGAAAATATCGTAAACATAAGATGAAGCCTCATAGTTTGCTGAACATTTGGCATAATAACCGACGAGGTTAAAAATGTTGCATTTTGCCGATTATTCTTTGTCGGTCGACTGAAAAATCGGAGCAGCGGATGTTAAAATGAGAGGTAACCAGATATCTAATTTCACAATCGGATATTCAGCCTATAGTTTGCATCACATTTGGCAGAAAAGATGACACACATATGTACTCAGTATTCTATCTAAATTAGCACTTCACTTTTTCCATGAATTAGTGCCTCAGTTTTTCACAGGCTACATTTAATATTATAACTATGCAAAATGGAGTACAATGCTCCTTCGTTTTGAAAATGTTAGCTTATAATAGCTCTGAAGGAGAAAAATATTTAACAATAACGCATACTTAAAAATAAAGGAGCGCAAATCGAATATCTTACTGCTTTTGAATAAAATGTAGTCATTTTTAAATATAAATATGTATAATTAAATGTTAAAGAGTTCATGTTTTACAGGCTCATTTTACATGCGTTACTATGACATTTATAAGTGAAATAACTTTAATATTTACAAGATATTAAAATTACAAAGTTTTCTTTGTGCATTAAAAAAAAGTCACATCCTCTTGAATTTCCACATTTTATATTGTTCTTGCTTGCGTGTTCGAAAGATATTTTAATATCGTTAGTTTCATTACACTCCGTATTTAAAGATTATCCTGATTACCGAATAGGTAGAATAGGCTACTGCCTAAGGTCCCTTGTAACTTCAGTGGTATCCAAGATTTTATTATTTTTTTCATTTATTTTTTGTGGTGCAAAGACATTTCCTTTTATAGGGATATTCTACTTTAACTTATCTATACTTATAATAAAGCTCAATGTGTGTGTGTGTGTGTGCGTGTGTGTGTGTGTGTGTTGGCGCTCTACAGGCCAGACCGTTGGACCTACAGCTACCAAATTTGGTACATGTATACCTTGGAGGTCGGGAATGTGCACCTCGGAGCCCTTTTTTCGAATTTTTAATTAGAATTAGAATTAATTAAAATTTAAGCGAAATTTCGACGTTTTTCCGCTATAACTTCTGAAAATATTATCAGATAAACATGATTTTAACATCAATTTAAAGATAAAAAAATTAGCTTTCTAATAGTATCAGTATTTTAACATTTAACTTAAACTTCTATTTGTAATGAATTTTTAAAGAAGCATTTCAACTATATTTTTCAACAATATATTTCGGACAAAACAATACAATTTAATCTGCAGGAAGGAGCACGTTACGAGTGGAAGGGGAAAAATTATCTTTTATCAATAGGTTGCCATCAGATAGATAAAAACTCAAATTAAAAAAATAAATAATTATTGCAAATTAAACATTTAAAAATGCAATTTTCAGCACGTGTCTGCATGAAATGAAATAAATGTGAAATATGTTTTTTCTTTTTAAAAAAAAAGAAAATGCAAAGAATTTTTTGTGACTTTTACAATATTATTAATTAAATAAATCAGCTTTGTTTAATAATAGAAATACATCTATAAAAAAGTCTAAATGAAGTAAATAGCTGCATAGTATGTAGCACGAGTCTATAAATGCTTTAAAAAATGAAGAATATTTAGCTTTTAATTAAAAAGAGATGAACTTGTGACATCAGTGTTTTAATGTATAACTCAAGCTTCTATTTTTAACGAATTTTTAAAGAAATATTTAAAAAAAATTTTTTTGAGCACGTGACTGGATAAAATAAAATAAAACAATGCCGGAAGTTCAAATAAAAAAAAACTATCATTGCAAATCAAATCTAAAGAAATACAACTTTCAGCATGTGACTGGATAAAATAACATAAATATAAAATGAGATATCTTCTAAAAAAATAAATGCAAGGCAATGGATTCTATTATCGTTTGCAATATCTATATCATTAATTCCATAAATTATCTTTATTTACAGTAAACCTGGTTGAATTTAGACAGGATATGTATTGAAATCCCGACTTAATGGCATATTTCTATAATCGTTTGTAATATCTGTATCATTAATTCAATAATTTTTCCCCTTTTTCGCTTTCTTTAAAAAACATATTTAACATTTTGGCAACATCACCGAAAAAAACATTTTTAATATTTTGGAAGCATAATCGATAAATTGTTAGAGCATTAAACTCAAAAAGTTTTTTCGAATAAAGTTACCGACTCTTTAACTACTAATAACTGAATCTTTTAACTTTAACTATTTCTTAAATTTTGGCTAATGAATATGTGATTTAATTGAAAATTTTAGAACGCAATTCTCATGGCGAACCAGCTGGTCGCCAAAGGCGGCTAGTTTTAAATAAAATAACTGTTCATTTAAATTGCAGAATATATATATATATATATATATATATTAAAAACTTATTTCATGTTCCCAAATTTGAGTGCTTGAAAATCAGTAAGGTCTTATTCGTGCTTGGTTAGTAGTTATAGAATTGATATATATCACTATTTCAACTCTTCCTACATTCTGAAAGACTCAACGAATTGCTTCAAAAAAGAACGTACCCTGTAGAGGTGGGTCGTTCGCGAACGAACGGGTCGAAACGAACGGGTCATCTAAGTGAACGAACTGAATCGGATCGCTATCTTCTGAATAAGTCGTTCGTTCGAAAATGGTTGTGTGGACCCGGCTATTCCCGTTTTTAGCTGTGTGGACCTGGCTATTACCGTTCGCGAACGACTGTGTGGACCCGGCTATTCCAGTTCAATTACTGTGCGGACCCGGCTATTCCAGTTCAATTATTGTGCGGACCTGGCTATTCTCGTTCGCGACCGACTGTGTGGACCCGGCTATTCCAGTTCATTAACTGTGTGGACCTGGCTATTTTCGTTCGCGACCGACAATATGGAACTTGCTAATTTCATGCTTGAACCGCATAGAGATAAGAAGACATATGTTTGTGGTTATGTCCGCAAAAGAATGTGAAAGCTGGGGGGGGGGACATTATCACTTAGGAAGACTGGTAGTTGACCTTGAGCTGATTACATGGTGTTTGGCTCTTTTATCACTACAAATTTTGGATACTCGTCTAGCAAAAAGGAAAGCTTCAGGGGAGGTAAAAGTGTTCAACTCGTAGAATCAGAAAGTGTGAGATTTTTTTTCGAGGGGGGGGGGGGGGGCGGCATGCAATTTTTTTTATACTAGAGATTTCAGGGAGTTTTAATAGTAAAAGATTTAGGAATCATTTACGACTTTGCTGATATGATACTAAATTTTATTTTTTCTTTAATAATAATACTTTTTAAAAAATATTTCATAAATTATTTATGCTGCAATTATTGTCATAAAATGAATTACGTCGAATATTTTATTTTACTCTTCTTTTTTTTTTTCGTATGCTCTTTTATTCTTACCTTTAAAAATAAGAAATAAATTTTGCTTAAATGACGAGCATTGCTATCATAATAAATTATTTATTTAAAAAAAAATACTAATTATATCTTGTCTATTACTACACAAAGGAGAAGACGAACGAATTAGCATCTAAGGACAAATAATAAGGGGTAATAATATTTAATATTTATCTTATTAAGCTACTACTTCTTTTAAATGAATCTCCTTATTTCAATGTTGTTTTATCTTCATTTCTGAAAAGAAAATCTCTCGATTAGAGATTTTTTTTTTATCTAGAACTCAGGCATTAATTACACTGCTCTTGTAAATTGCAAAATGTCTTGTTTAATTTTTGATGCTGACCAAGAAAGAAAACGTTCATTAATTGTAATATAGGCTACAGATATAAAATAAATGTTTAAATAAAAAAGGAAATAAATGGTTTTTCTCTTATACTGTACTATTTTAACTACATCATGATTATGGGCTGAATATGCAGACACGGAATAAGCTTTGTCTGGCTCATTAAATAATGCAACATCACTATCTTCCTATCCAAACATTTAAACCTATGTTTTTTTAATTTAGCCTTTATACAAGCAATTTGTTTTAATATTAAATGTTATAAAAATTTACATACAAAACTTTTAAATGCGGTTCATCTTCAAAAAACTTGATTTCAGTGTATCGGATATTAAAAAAATTAAATTAAAAATAAATTAAAATTAAATAATTAATTTTTGAAAATTTTTAATTAAATCTTTTAAGCATAAATTCAAAGTTTGTCAGAGCTTTTGGTGTATCAGTGATAGTCAGTGACCGATAACAACAACAACAACAGTAAAAACACACAAATTTATATTTCAAATTTGAAAGCATGAAAAAAAAAAAACACTTGGAAATAATGTTTTTAAATCTAAAAAATTCTTGATTGTAATTTGAATAAGCCCTAATGCACAGCTTTCAAAAATGGAATGAAAGTAAAAACTTAATTTCCCCTGAATAAAAAAAATCCAATTTTTTTTTTAGACGTCTATTTGATTATCTGGACCGGCCTGTGCATACGGTATCAAATCCCTGTATGCAATATTCAAAATTCTCTAGATGATTGACTGACATTGAAACTATAACTAACAGTTTTGGCTCGTGGTTATTTCTTGAGTTGATGGGTGCTAATTTAAGAATTTGCTGCATTAAATTGCACAAAATCCCTTTTTGCATCTTTTTTAAAATTAAATATATGTGCGTTTACTTCCCAGTCTTTTGAATTGTATTGAAGTACAACTTTTTCCGCTAATTAAATAATTTTTCAAAAAGTTTGAAGTACATTTTTAGGTAGTTTTTTAAAAAATTAATTCAGATATTGCATCTATACATACGCGCATTACGACAATATAGAAAAAAAACTTTTGTTTATTATTATTATTATAGGAATAAATGCAATAGTATAGCTCTTAAACAATAAAAATCCAATCAAATTTGTGCAAGTATAAAACAATAGGAATATCAATATTCCAAAAACTCATGGTCTAAGTGAATCCTGTTCTTTATTAAGTAGACAAGACAATTGGCATATATTCCAGGAAATAAAAGTAAATAAAATTTAAAAATAAAAGCTGAATAATTAAAATTATGACAAAATGCTAATTTATAATGTTACTCTAAAATTTATTGAAAAATGTTATAATGAAGTAAAATCTCGAAAAACGAAATACTTTTATACTTAGTAAACGGTGGTGAGCTTAGATTTTTAAGGAATTATTTAAACGTAATTGAAAACTCCATACTGTCAAAATAACCAATCTTATATTTCATAATAAAATATAAAATAAAAACTGACCTAAGAAACGCTTCTAAAAAAGCATTAAAAATCATTAAATAACTGTGTAATCTCAAGCAGTACAATAACTGTGAAATGATCAAAAGTACAAAGCCTGTGTCTTCATTCTGTGAGAGGGGAAGAGAATCATTAGTTATCATTCCCCCATTCTCTGTTTTGTGCATACCATCTTCTCGGAACGAACTACATATGACTAAGTAACAGCGCATGCGTCGAAAAGTACAGGTAGAAGTTGCCTTCCTTTGACACTCAATACAACCGGAAATTTCCGGTTTGTCCCATGATGACGTAGTGAGTCGAAAGCAATGTATCAGTTCGTTCACGAACGAGAGTCTAGATCATTCGTTCGCGAACGAAAGAGCCTAACTCTATCGTTCAAAAAGTCCTAATCGGTCGTTCGCGAACGACCTTGAACGAACGGGTCAAGTTGGTGAACGAACGACTTTGAACCGAATTTTTCAAATGAACGAGATTTCCCATCACTAGTACCCTGCGATCATAAAAGAAGGGGAAACTGCAACAGTAATTCGGGAAATAGTTCCACTTGCCTCATTGAAGAGGACATTCCTTTCAAGTTTAAAAGGGATAGGCATATATGATCTTGATTTTATGTAGAGGGGTTGACAATGTTTCAACAGCTTTCTGTTTATTCTCGTTTTCAGGTCTATATTCATTAATTAAACTAGTAGTTTATACATCTGGCTTTGCTAGCTATAAGAATACTTTGTTAGTAATAGTTTAATAATAATAGTAAAGCATTCTTTATAAAATATTATGTATATAACACTTTAAGTGTTTCATGGTTTTAATCAAAATCTGAATGTCAATTAAACCATAATACTTTTAACAATGCAGATAAAATTCTTTATTTCAAAATCGTCCGCATTTACTTAATTGTTTCTTAAATTTGGAAAAGATTTGGCGAACATTAAATAAAAATTACAGGGAAATGAAACTGCATTATTGAAAATGAAAAAGTTTGAATTTTAAGATGGTATATATACATTTCTTATAGAATAATTTATCTCGAAGTTACTGCAGAAAAACGAGAACATTTTCTGTATATTCTATTTGATTGAATATGTAGTTAACTTTCATATTTTGAGAAGTTAACTTGTTTTCCCTCTTTTTCCTTCAAATAATAAATGTATGATTTATTTCAACCCAGTTCTTTAGACCTATAACATAGATACACAGTCTAAGTCACCTGTATTTACATTAAGATTAAATTTTTAATTTTCTCAAGATGTTTTCTTTTTTTTTTTTACCGCGTTTCTGAAGATAGCCAATTTTCAAGTTTCGTTCGGTGAGTAGAGAACACACAAATTCAATTTTTTAAATTAGAAATGTACTTTTTCATTTTTTTTAATTTCTGAATGATTATTAATTCATCAGTTTTGCATTTTCTCTATCTATTACAAGAATTTTCTTTAAAAAATGTAACATAATTCTAAAAAAAATTAATAAGTAAATAAAAATTGAAAAATGATTTCAATAGCAAATACCAACAGGTATAAAAATAAACTATCGGTGAGTAACTCTTGCATATTTTAACCTTTTGTTCTGCTTTCTTTTTTAAAAATGAATAAAACTCTTTCATTCTTTCCATCTCAATTATGAAATTTACTTTTTCTGCAAGGGATATATATTGCTTCATGAAAGAACTGGTCAAGCAATTGAGTTCGTAGAATTACATTTAAAAAAATCGTTTTTAATTTCTAACGTATTAGCAATTTTAAATATAGATACGTGTTACATATTCGATTCAAGTTATGTAAACATTTTAAAAATTACATTATTCAGATCATAAATTCCTTCCTAAAATTAAGAAACTATTATATTCCTATAACAGGAATACGAATAATTCGTTTCTGGAAGAAGAAAAAAATTGGACCTCCTTTTTGTTCTTTCTTTTGAAAAATATAAAATTTTGATTTTTGTCAGAATCGGAATTTTAAAAAGCATTCTAGATGATTCATGAGAATTGCTTCGATAAAAAAAAGAAGATAGAACAGCTTTTTGAAAAACTACATGCATTTTTTAATGTCAGAAACATGTTTTTCTTTCTCTATTTTAACTTTTGAAATATATATATACTTCTGTAATTCAGATATTTCCATATTCATTAATGTATACATCTAACGTTAGAAAAATATAAACGTAAAAATTATAGTTTATTGAGTTTTCTTCCTCCGCAGTGAAATCCTCCGCCTTTCTAGAATAAATTCTTACGAACTTTGTTCTGAAGCATTGACAGTGAACTTTCCTTCTTTGCAAACTATTATAACGCAATAAATTGTTTGTACCAAGCTCTTGTGTTGTAAAATTCCTCGATCCCTTCAACGCCTATTAGTTAAATATCTCCAGGATTCATGCATAGAGAAGGAAAAACCCTCCTTCTCTTCAAAACAGTTATTTTCAATCAAAGCAGTTACAAGACAGATATAAAAATATTACATCTTATGTAGAAACCTGCTTTGTATGAGGTGAGTAATAATATTATACTCACTATTTTATTTTAAGCTTTATTTAAAATTTAATTACCTTAAAAAAATAGGTATATATATATATATATATATACACACACACACTGAAGTGACAAAAGTCATGGGATGACTGTTAATATCATGTCGGTCCCCCTTTTGCCCTGCGAAGTGCAACAAATCAACGTGTCATGGAGTCCACAAGTCGTTGGAAGTCCTCTGCAGGAATATTGAGCCATGAGTCTGTATAGACGTCCATAATTGTGAAAGTGTGGATGGTGCAGGAGTTTGGGCACGAACGGACCTTTCGATGATGTCCCATAAATGCTCGATTGGATTCATATCGGTCGATCTAGGTGGCCAGATCATGCGCTGGAATTGTCTGGAATGTTCTTCAAACCAATCGCGAACAGTTCTGGCCCGTTGACATGGCGCATTGTCATCCATAAAAATCCCATCGTTGTGTGGGTACGTGAAGTCCATGAATGGCTGCAAGTGATCTGCAAGCAGCTGAACATAACCATTTCCAGTCAATGATCGGTTCAGTTGCACCAGAGGACCGAGTCCATGCCATGTAAAAACAGCCCACACCATTATGCAGTCACCACCAGCTTGAAAAGTGCCTTGCTGACAGTTTGGGTCCATGGCTTTGTGGGGTCTGCGTCACACTCGAACTCTACCATCAGCTCGTAACAACTGAAATCGTGACTCATCTGACCACGCCACGGTTTTCCACTGGTCTAGGGACCAGTTGATATGCTCACGAGCCCAGGAGAGTCGCTGCAGGCGATGTCGTGCTGTCAGTAAAGGCACTTGAGTCGGTCTTCTGCTGTCATAGCCCAAGGAAGACACATTTCGCCGCACAGTCCTATCGAACACGTCCCTCGTACGTCCCACATTGATTCCTACAGTTATTTGACGAAGCGTTGCGTGTCTATTAACATTGACCATTCTACACAGACGTCAGTGGTCTCGGTCGTTAAGTGCAGGTGGTCGTCCACTGCGCTGTCCATGATGGGATGTGATGCCTGAAATTTCATACTCTCGGCACACTCTTGATACTGTGGATCTCAGAATGTTGAATTCACTAACGATATCCGCAATGGAATGACCCATACGTCTAGCTCCAACTAACATTCCACGTTCAAAGTCTGTTAATTCTCGTCGTGCCTCCATAAATCACGAAAAACCTGTTCACATGAATAACTTGAACACAAATGAAAGCTCTGGAAAACGAACTGCGCATTTATACTTTTTCGCTGCGATACTACTGCCATCTGTATATTTGCATATTGCTATCCCATGACTTTTTTCACTTCAGTGTATATATACTTATAATAAAGCTCAATGTGTGTGTGTGTGTGTGTTGGCCCTCTACAGGTCAGACCGTTGGACCTACAGCTACCAAATTCGGTACATGTATACCTTGGAGATCGGGAATGTGCACCCAGGAGCTCTTTTTTCGAATTTTTAATTAGAATTTTAATTAATTAAAATTTAAGCGAAATTTCGACGTTTTTCCGCTATAACTTTCGAAAATATCATTGCACACACATGATTTTTACATCAATTTAAAGATAAAAAAATTAGCTTTCTAATGGTATCAGTGTTTTAATGTATACTTTAAGCCTCTATTTTTAATGAATTTTTAAAAGAAATATTTTGACCATATTTTTTGAGCATGTGATTGCATAAAATAGAAGAAAATAATGACGGAAGTTCAAATAAAAAAAAACACTATCATCGTAAATCAAGTATAAAGAAATGATACTTTAAGCACGTGACTGGATAAAATAAAAGAAATATAAAATGTGATATTTTCTAAAAAAATAAATGCAACGCAAAGGTTGCAAAGGTTTCTATAATCGTTTGCAATATCTAAATCATTTTATTCAACAAATCTTTTTTTATAGTAAATTTGGTTGAATTTAGACAGGATATGCATTGAAATCCCGACTTAATGGCATATTTCTATAATCGTTTGCAATATCTGTATCATTAATTCAATAATTTTTTCCATTATAAAATGTGCTAGTTTCGAAAAAAATAAATGCAAAGCCAAGGTTTCTATAATCGTTTGCAACATCTAAATCATTTATTCAATATTTTTCCCCCCTTTTTCGCTTTCTTTAAAAAAACATATTTAATATTTTGGTGGCATCACGGAAAAACACATTTTTAATTTCAGGCCAATCAATACCCGGAATTACTTCAAGGCTAATGAATATGTGACTTAATTTAAAATTTTAGAACGCATTACTCATGGCGAACCAGCTGGTCGCCAAAGGCGGCTAGTATATATATATATATATATATGATTTAAGCGAGTCCTTGTGAGCTTAGCAATCGAAACAGAGTAAATAATTAATATATAAATGATAATCATAAATTGAAATGAAAAGATATGCTTTTCAGTTAAATTACTTAAAATTTTGCGAATAATATTATATGTATATGCGTGCATTAATAAATTAATTATTAAATTTCTATCGCTTCAGCAATTATTTTATGTTTTCATGAGATTTGTAAATAATGTGCAGATTTATTTACAATATCAAAGCGGTATAATTTATTTTTAATCTTCCTTCTTGTTGTCTTCTTTTCATCAAAAAAATTTACATCTCTATATCAAAATTATTGGTAAGCATACATACAATAATTATTACTTATTAAAGTTAGTTTTTATTAATTACATAAGCTAATTACCTGAAAAATTAATTTGATTGAAGCTAAATTTGTGAAATGTTATGTGTCCCCCCCCCCTTTGGATATATCTTGTCTCCCTGCCGGGAAAGTGTTGCCGCCGCCTCAGCATGATTACAAGACAAAAGCGATCAAACAGTCTTGAGGATGTCATCTAGCTTATATAGCTCCCACTGCAATTCTTCTTCTTTCATTGTTCTAACAAATACTCAATCACGTAGTTTTCCACCAATGATGAAAGCCAAGAAAGCGGATTCTGTCGAATATCTGTATAGTTTATGAAAATGGTTAGAAAAGTTAGAAAATTAAAAAAAATTAAAAAACAGACGAATAAGTGAGTAAAATTACAATATTAAGAAAGTCGGATGTGCTAGATAATTAAGTATAATGACAGCATAGAATTTGTGTTTTTTAGAATTCTCCTTACCCACAAAGAACAGGATGTGTGTTAGCTTATTACAATCATGCGTTTTTAATGGTTGCCAGTATTTAATACTTAGAAATATTTTCTTGGGATCATGAATATTCAATTATACTTAAGGGATTAACTTAAAATAATACCAAAAAAAAAAAAAATCCCGGGTGAGTTAGTTATTTGTCAGAGATGTCAAGTAAGGAATAATCAATTTAATATTCTGGTTAAAACGGATTACTGATAGAAGCGTAGGAATTTTTCTCTTATAAATTCAGTCAATAACGCTGTTCCTCTCCCCAAAGAGTCAAGTCTTATGTCTTCGATCTTTTTTCCGCAGAGCATCATGATTAAAAATGCGAATCTGTTGACCTAAAAAGAGCCTTAAAACAAATTTTTAAAAATGTCAATAATTAATTAATTTATAAAGATGATATTACAAAAGGAAAAACGTGAACTTTTAAAATTTAACTATTATATTTACATTTAAAATTTTAAAAAGTTAGATTGTACAAATTTCATTATTGGTGAAATTCAAAAAATTCGTGGCAACAGCTGCTTTAGGTGTAAAAAAGTTGAAATCTTTTTGGCTTGGCGTTCTGGATCGAAATGGCGTCTCATGACTCAAGCGCCAAAGGAAATAATGATTACGTTAATCAGTTGGTTAAAGAACAAGAATCTTTAAACCCGCAACTTACTCATGCATATAAGCTTTTGCAACAAGGTAAGTAATATTTGATTTTGTCAAGTTTCTACTTAACACTACCACCGTGAGCAATTACGCGATTATGCCGCTTTTGTATGGATCACCGGCGTGTTATTCAAATCAATAATATTTATTTTTCTAAAGTTTTCCTTCTATCTTATGTTTTATAATGTGAACGAGCATCAGATTCTTTGTTTAAAAGTGTATGTACTCTATGTTGACTTGTGTTGTCTCTTGTTTTTGTGTATAAGGCGTTTCGCCGTAAGCCTACTTTAGGTTTATTGTATACGAAACAAACCTTGAAAGTTTACAAGTAAATCTGATTTGTATTACCTGTATTCAGCTTTCAGTGCTGTAAAATTTTTCCGAAAGGCGTTTGCCTTTCATCGTGGAACTGTCAAAACAGCATAAAGATGATCCGTTTTCCTTTTTACCGCTCTCTCGCCAATGTAAGGATGCTATTGGTTGCCATTTCCTCACCGGTTAGCGTTTACATAAACTGGTTAAAAACCGTTAGAAAAGAGCCTTCGTTATTATTCTTGCGCGACCTTTTTTTCTTTTTAAAAGAAATGCACTTTTTTAAAACCATATTCAAGAGTTTATTTTAGTTTTCTGTGGTATATCAATGGTTGATTATTAGGTATCAACTTTGAGAAATTCGACATGTTTTTCATGTCGGATTTTTTTTCCATGCTGAAATATTGATATAATTGAATTTTTTATGTTTTATTAGAAACTAGATTTGAATATGGGCTTATTTTTCATGCCTTTGTAAAATTGCAATTATTTATCTAATAATATGCTAGCAGTAGGGTTTGAAACTTTTCCTATTTTTGTTGACTTACACCTGGATAATTTAAAAAAAAATGATTATCTATACTAGTTATTATTAGATAGGTAGTAAGAACTATTTGTACAACCAGTAGTGCAGTAGAGTCTAATAATATTTCTGCAAAATTTTTGTGCAGTCTTTTGTTTTTGATTTTTCTAATGCATTCTATTAATAGAAGTTTTTTTTTCTTTCTTTTCTTGTTGCATTTGTTTTCATTGTTTCTGACTTATAAAATTGTTACAGTATACAAGTTATAGATGCACTTAGTTCTTTGTAATATCATTGGGTGAAAATTGTAATTTACAATGTAATTTTTTAAATTTATTTTCTACAAAAAATTTTTGTGTAAAGGTACAATTTTATCATTGTGTGTGGCCCATCATTGTTCTTGTTCTAAAATATAGAATTTCCATCTAATTGCATTCATGCATTATTTTTGCAACCAATTATTGTAGTTATAAATATTTTATAAATTTCTAAATACATTGGTTTATTTTCAATGGTTTTATTTTTCAGATATTGTTTTAATACACTTTCTTCATTTCTTTTCCTTGCTTGGTTTGCATGTCTTCAGACTTTTCCATTTTCTTATGTTAAGAACTCTAATTGTGAAAAGTTAAAAAATTTATTTGAAGTGTGCAGTCTAACTTTGAAAAGATTGCTCTAAAGTTAGCAAATTTTTACAACCAAATGTTTCATGAAAATGTCTAATTTAATCAAAAATATGGTACTTTAAAAATAAAATAAAATTGCCTGTCAAATTATTAAATTTTTCAGTAGTTAAAATTCAAATTAAAATGAGTTATTAAATAAAATAAACCTAAATGATTAAATGAATACAAATGCAATTCAATTTTCAGAAATCGATCGTGTTCGCAATGAATCAGGAGATGATTCCCAAAGAAGGGATAATCAAATTGTTGTGCACACTGGAAAGCAGATACGCTTGAAAGTTAAGGTTCACATTCCAGTTGATGAGCATCCTAATGTAAGTAGAAAAGTTTCTGATTTTCAAGTAATTAAAAATTCATTTTCATTGGCAGCAAAATTTTATTTTAATGTATACCTCGTGACAAAAGTCGATATAGACCTCGTCAGTAATTAGTAATTCAATAAAAAAAAATGTGTTTTTTTAGAAATGTATCCCATATAAATAGTTATTTTAAATAAAATTTTTAACAATAACTAGCACAAAAGTTAATAAAATTTAGCTTACATTAATAGTTTTTTAAATAATAAAAAATTATATCAAAAATAACAAGCTGTTCAAATGTCAATTTAAAAGAAATTTAGCATATATTAAAATAATATTGGCATTATTGGTACCTGTGTGTTTTCAGAATTATTAATAATCTCTAAAATAAAAGTCAAATATATATAAAAAAATAACTTATGCGTCAATTGGTTATACTTGTAATTAGTTTTATGAATAATTTTTAATAAGTGATTTTTTTACTATTTTAGTCTAAATAAAACTAATGAATTGATTTGCCTTGCATTGAGTTAAACTTTTTTTTTATTGAAGTGAAATATTAATTTCTAGAATAATATGAATCAGAGTTTATGATCTCATACATTTCATCATGGCTATGTTTCTTTGCTCAAACCCTTCTTTTCTGTATTCTTTTCCGCTTTTGCAAATTTTCATTAAAAAGAAATTCTCTCATTTATTCAAAGCTTTTCCATGGGCTGTTTTTATTTTGATATTTGATTATGAATGTTGCTCAGTGAAGTTTTGCATCTTTCCAGTTTTATTCTTCTGGAAATATATATTTTTACTTTTGATTTTGAGTATGAGGTAGTTGATATATATTCTTATAAGACTTTTTTTTTTTTTTTTTTTTTTTTTCAAAATTAGATTTTGAAATTTTGCTATGCATGAAATATTTTATCCATTTAATTATGAATGTTTTCATGCAATGAATTTCTTGGTAATATTACATTTCTTCTTGAAGGATAAATTAAAATGTTATATTTTTTAATTATGTTCTGGTATTGAATTTTGGAAATAAGTTGTGCCTATAAGTGTTAAAAGCTTTGAACATATTTCAGATATATAATTAAGAGATTGATCTATAACAGTTGGTAATCTATAGAAATGAAAGAACCAAAAGCAACATTTTATTAAATTTTCTAGTTTACAAAAGCTAAAATTTTTCTATTTTATTATTTGCTTATATATGTATTTGACTTTTGATTTAAAATAAATGGATCTAAATAGAATAATCATTGATATAAAAACACAAATGTAGCTATACATCAATGGGAGCATTGGCTTTGCATGCCTTTCAAATGTTTGATTAAATCTGGCTTATAACTTGTTGTTTTGATCCAATACGACTGCAGATTTTTATTTGTTAGCTCACTACTAAATTTACTTTTTATTATATTCATGCAAGACAATGTTTGCTCACATCAATATGCCAACTTCTTTACCTCCTTGCAGCATGTATGATGGTCTCAGCTTACAGAATTTCTTTTAGAGATGTCCAGTGCATGCATTTCTGGACCTCCAATTCTTCCAACTTGCTCTGGAGTTCTGCGAACTTGCCACTTCACAAGTCTTTAGTTTTTAAATCTAACAATCTAACAATTTAAATCTTTTTTTTTCTTTCCCAGTTGAAGAATCGATTAGCTGAAGGATTCGAGCATGTTTTTAAAGTTATACTGAAGTAATTTGTGTCAATAGTTGCATTGGTCTCATTGCTATAATACTTCAATTTTTTTAAATGTAGTAATTTACCCTTCTCCATGTCTTCAACTGAAAGATTTTCCAAACAAACTACTTTTTTAAGCTGGATTGCCCTTTTCTTGCAGTTTAAATTTAATTTTATTCATTGTGGCATCCAACCATGAACTTGAGTTTTTGTTGCCTTTTGTCTTCTTCCATATTGATATGTTCAATGTTTTTATCATTGTGGAGTATTTATTTCACTCATTAATTTATTGATTATAATCAATTGTTTGCATGGAACTGGAGAGTCTCAACTTAACATAAAGAGTCGCTTGCGAACCTTATTTTGCCAACCCCTGGTCTAGAATTGTAAAATATGCAGCATTTTTTTAAAATGAATATTAAGATATTTACTATAATATTGAAAGAAATTTGTAGTTTTGGATTACTAAGTTTACCAATTATATTTTTTATTATATTTTTTTCCCGCATTTCTGGAATTATTTCTCTTTCTGTGAATCCCAATTACTCTCATTCTGAGCATTATAATTCGAAAGTTCTTTCATTTGGATTATTTTATTTTCTTACAAATTAAGGTGATTGAGAAAGTGGGATAGTTATATTTCTCTTTCAATTTATCTACTTTACTCTTATTTCAGTGAATTCAAGCATTTACTATGCTTGAAATATTTGTTTTTCTGAATTAGTGATTTATTCTAAATTAACAAAGTAAAACTGTTGAGCAAATGTTAATTAAAAATCCATAAGATGGTAAATGTATTTCTTATTGTTCTTTATAATTAATAATTTCATTGTTGGTTGCAAGTTTTATTTGTATATTCTGAATATGCAAATTCAAAGAGACAATATCTGCGAGTGATTAGATTAAAATCCAAGTAAATTCTAGTCTTGTTTTCATTCTTTTTATTTAAAAAATGATGATTGTTAATAGAATAATGAGCAGAGTCATATTTAGTTCATAAACAATTGCATCTTTCTTGGAATTGTCAAATATCTTTAAAACCAAGTTTCACTTGACTGTTTTTTTTCTTTGGAAAATAATATTTTTCAAAGAATATTTAGATATGAGTCATGTATTGATTATGTATGAATATTTTTCAATTTAACTTGCTTATGAACTGTTTATTTATATTTTAAAAAAATCCTGAATGCACCTAGTTTAATATGTTATTTGTTTTACCTTTCACATATAATTTTGAACTTATGTTCGAATTAAGGTTTTTTTTTTTCTGTTTTAAATAATTAGTGTGTGCTGAAATCTTTGTTTGATATTCATGTTACATTATTTTAATTATGATAAGACAATAAATTGGGGTATCAACAAAAATTTCTGATATAATAATTATTTGTTATTGTTGTGATGGTGTCATGTGATCTCTGCATTCATTGCAGTACTTGGCCTCTTGTGAATGTTGTTTTCAGATTGTTATCAGATTTTTTGCAAATTTCAAGGAAAATGAAATAATTTTTTACACACACACATACACAAAAAGAATTGTATAAAATTATAAGTTTTCTTATTTTATATTAAATTCTTGATATTGAAAAAAATGGCATTATTTATCGGAAATAACTGTAGAATTCAAAGTTTCATGAAATTTACTTGCTGGTGCTGTAATGCTTATGCTTCATTTTTCATAATGCATAAGCATATATACTGTTAATTCTTGTATGTAGATACTCGATGCTTGCTTTTGTGCCTGTGTCTACTTGTGTTGATGACATTTAATTGGTGAGATAAGAGGTGTTTGCAATTGCTTGAGTGTGGAATTGGGTATCGTGGCTATCTTTAAAGTTGAATTAGTTGTTTTGAGTAAGAAATAGTAATGAAGGCTTAAGAACAGAAATGTGCTAATCCTGTTGTGTTTTTCTTTTTGTCAAAGCATCTAAAAAGTAGTCTCGCTTCCCTGAAAACAAATAATGAAGTAAAATGTTAAAAAAAATATTTACACAATTTTAAGTAAATATGGAAAAAAATACAACCGTGCTTATTATTTGGCGTTTTCTGTTTCCTCACTATTTCACATTTTTTTATTAAAAAATATTTATATTTTAGTTGTTACTCACCTTTTTTGTAATATTATATACACAATATCTAGCTTAAACTAAAGTCTTAAATTACTTCTGATTTAAGCTATTGGAGGTAATTTTTATATAAAATTCTAAGAAAGGCATTTCTCACTAGATTTTGTCTGAACACTTGTTATCAAAAAGAGTTATTCCATGGTATGATTAACTTTTAATTTTAGTTCTTTTAAAATTGTATTTTTGAAAATACATAAAATTGCAAGATGCCATTCAAACATTTGTATTTTGATTATAATTTTAAAAAACATTGCTTGGTTTGAAAGTTAATATAACAAGTAATATTTAAATTTCAGGCAGTGAATTATAGTGTAATTCACTTTTGATGTATTCATTTTTTTTTTTTTTTTTTCTGAAATTTTGTATTCATACAAAAAAGGCTTTTTTTTCTTTAAAAATCCTGAAAGTGCGTATCTGATAAGTAGCAACTTAAAATATGTTGTCATTCTATTAAGAATGAAAAAAAAAATTACAAATTCCTATAGACTTTGATAATTATCGTGTATTAAGTTATTCAGGTTTTGAGAATTGTATTCAGTTTTTATGTGAATAACGATTGCGAGGTAATTCAAATAACCAAATGATACATCAGAATTATTGGCTGTGTTTGATTTTGGTTAAATTTTTTATGTATTATCTGATATTCTAAAGTATGCATAAAAAAAGTATTTAACATCAGATTGCTTCAGAAATTAAAACTTATTTCAACAACCTGATTCTTAATTATGAAAATAAACCTTTTTAGTTGTAATGCTAATAAAAGTATAATTATTTAGGTAATCTAATTTAATTGCATATTTTTTGTAGTATTGAGAACTTTTATTTCTCTTATGGCTAAAGAAATAAGCAATAATTGAGCTATCAAGGACGAACAAAACATTCACAATTAAGTAGTTGATGAAATAATATAAAGGCTTTGAATTTTATTAAAACAAAATGTATTTTTAAAAATATTGCAAAAATGTTTTTAAAATTGCAGTATTTTGAGAAAATATTGGAAAACGCTAAATATTTTGCTTTATCTTATTATAAAAATAAATTGTCATTCAAGTACAATTCTGCCTTAAGAAGTTTGTATCAAATTTTGCATTCAATTTAAACATTCTAGCTACGCTTATTGATGGTGCTTAAAAGGGGGGGGGAAAGAAATATGTATTAGAAATTGTATAGTTAACTGTTATGTGGTAGGAAGTATCTTTTATAAGTTTTCAGTGAAATATAAATCTGAAAGAGATATATTTTTAAAATTCAAAATGAAGAATTAAATTTTTAGCACAATTTTATGTACGTTAAAAAATGTAGCTTTTTGTAATAAAATTTTCTAGCTTACCAAACATTGTTTAGTGGAAATGCTTACAAAAAGCTGGATTTTTTTTTTTTTTTTCTTTTTTGTGAATTTATATCATTTCTGGTTTGTTAGATTCATTATATATTAACGATTAAAATACATAAATTTATTCTTTTGATTTTATCAAAATTTTACATTTTTAAATCTGATTTAAAATTGGGAAATCATTTTTTGTTTTTTTATATAGTTCAACTTTGTTGGCAAGCTGCTGGGCCCGAAAGGTAGTTCTCTGCAGCAATTGCAAGAAGCTACACAAACTAGAATGGCCATTTTGGGCCGTGGATCAATGAGAGATAAGAGGAAGGTTAGGAAAATCCTTCAGGAGTTTAGTAAAGTTATCACTTTATGAAAGTTCTTTTGTATGTATATTTTATCATTTTTCTAACTTAATAGGAAGAAGAATTAAGAACTCAAGGGGATCCCAAATATGCTCATTTGAATGAAGATTTGCATGTTGAAGTGTCAGCTTATGCTGCACCAGCAGAAGCCTACAGAAGAATATCGCTTGCCTTTGCAGAACTACAACGCTTCCTTGTACCCGTAAGTAACTTTGCAGTAAATGCAAGTTGTTCTTTCTTGAGATTTTTTTCTAAATAATTTTAAAATAAAAATCTTCACTAATTTTTTCAATATCTAGATTAAACTTTCATAACTTGTTTCATTTCTTCTAGGATAATGCTAACCCCTTCAACCAGGGGCAGGTATGTCTGTTCTAATCTTTGTTAGTTTAGAATTTTTTCTTCAATGTGTCTCCTTAAGAGCTGAGAATGTGATAAAACTCATTTTAACTCTGTAATATAACACATATAACCTTTCTTTGGTGTTAAGTATTCTTTTTCAAGAAGGTGTAACAATTTTTTTTTGTGTACAAAATTTTAATTCTCTGTATTTATAAGATATTTTTTATTCTGAATTTATACAAGAGGTTTGGTGGAATGGCAGATACTTTTTGCTTATATTTTGTTACCTGCTTAAAATGTCACTTTTAAATCAGTAAAGCAGTTAAGAAATACTTCAGAATACTAAATTGAGCATTGTCAACTTGAAAATTTATCTTATAATGTTGCAATATTACATTTATTTGGTCATAATTTAGATGGTTTGGCATCAATTGGCAAAGTATGAAAAGCATTGATTCTTATGTAAATATGTATGCATTTTTGTAGAAATGGCCCAATATGAACAATATGGTCTTATTTTGAATGTTTTATTATATTGTATAAACCATAGGACCAATGTGGCCCTGTTGCATTGTGAAGCTGATGCAAGATACTATCTGCTGTGTCATATTTATAAATAATAGAACTTTAAAGAAAATTTTGTATTAAATTCTAGGTCTTAAAATGAGTGTAATGGAAAGAAACAATTTTAAAAATGTATTTTATTGCTAAATGTTTGTTTTTAGTATATAACTTTATTGAGTTGAATATAAAGTAATTACAGTATGTAATAAAAATATAAGAAAGTAATATACTACATTCTAAGAATAACAGTGATGTTGTGTTTTGTGGTACACTTCATGTTTTAACATTTGTTTTGAAAAAGTAAGAACTTTTTATATTTTCCTTGAAAAGATTACTCGTTTTGAAACATGGAGAATATAGACATATATAATGAGAAAATTGCAAGAAATAATTATTTTTTTTATTTTAATATGCAGATATAAAATTCGACTAGATAGATATGCAAGTTATTGATGTATTAAAATAAGAGTTTCTGTATGTCATGTTTTGTTAATGTATGGAATGCAAGATATATTATTTAGAAATCAAATTTATGTTATAGGATTATTATGATGAAATGCGACCACCTCAGTTCATGAATGACGGTAAACCAAAGCCACCTTTCCCTGGTGAAGGACCTCCACATATGGCACCTAGAGGTGGCCCACCCCATCCTCCAAGACCTATGGGTCCTCCTATGATGCAAGGCCGAGAGCCTCCCAGACGTACTGGCATGGTGCAGAGTACATATGCAACCCCTGAAGCTGATGATTGGGCAGCACCACGGCCTACACCTCCCAGGCGTGGTGGCTACAATTCTGCTACTCCACCTGCACGAGCAGCTAGAGTAAGTTTTCTGTTTTAAAGTGTTTATGTCGAATTAATTATGAGGTTTTTGAAATGGTCATTGCAAAAGAAACCCAATGAACATTTCAGCTTTCATAGGAGAATTCATAAGTTGGATCCGCAGTTAATGTTCTATTACTAGGAATATATATATGTAATATAATTTTTGTATTTGTCGCTGATGTAGAATTATAAAATAGGGATTTCTTACGACAGATGGCACACATTGCAGTTTGTGCTTTAAAGATTAGATACTGTGCTTCTTTGTCTTTTCATAAACAAATGCCAGATGCATATTAATGATAATTTGGAAATGTATGTGCATAGTATGGTTGTGTTCAATATGTCCAAATTTATATTGAGCAAGAAACATTCAAAAAGCAGCCAGGAAGTTTTTTGTTATTATTGGAAGTAAACTGCTGAATTATACCGATTACTTTGACAACCTTATTATTCTCAAACACACATACAAATAACTTGCCAAGCTATTGGGAATTAGTTAACAAGATGTTTCCATTCGACTGCGGGTGATGGGAAATGTGTACTGTACGAGTTGAATGGCAATCAAATGGAAAAGGGCCAAAACACGTGCAATATTTTGCTTGCTTGGTACAGATGAAAGTTGTTTTTGCATTGCTTAGTTATAAGGAGGGAAAAGATTATTTGTTCTGAGAATCACGAATACAAAAAAGTTGGTCTAGATCAAGATACTTTGGCCTACCTTAAGGCGATGCTTTGTAATTGGTGGGACGAAAGTGGTGTGGTGTATTATGATCACTTGGAATTTAAGGATATGGTTTATATTAAATGCAGCCAGCAATGGGTGGCTGATTTGTGCTGTTTGGTAAAAGGCTAGAACACCATAAGAGATTGCAGTCGCCCCCCCCCCCTTTTTTTTTCTTTTCCATGGTCATGCTTCATCTCTTACAGAAAAACTGATTTGCAACATGTTGGAAGCACTGAGCTGGCAAGTTCTACCCCATGTGGCCTACTTGTTAGACTTGGCACTTCCAATTAGCATTTGTGTACATTGATGGGCCACATATTTGCTCAGCAGCAAATATGTGACCCGTCAATTGAGGTTTGTGTACTAACCCATGACAAACCCATATGTGAGGTTTGTGTGAAGTTGTAAAAAAAATGCCTAAAGAATAGTTGCATGGCAAAAAGGATGGCACTTTTATTACTATGGTATTTACAAATTTCTCTAAAGATGGGGAAAATGTGTAAAAAGTGATGTTGCATACTTCAAACACATGTCTTTTTATCATTTTTTAGAAAATTTTTCTGCATTTCTTACTTGTACATTTGATTTTTTTTCCTGCTAATATTTATTCTAGCATAACACTTTGGCTTTTGTTTATAATGAATGCACTGAAATATTGGACTAATTATTTAAAGTAAAGAAAAGTATCAACTTGATTATTTTGCTTGAATATGTTATTCAAAATTTTTTCCCAACATTGCAGTTTTTATGATATGGACAATATGAAATATAGCCAGTTATAATTATTAAATTAGAGTTAAACCATTTTTGATT
The DNA here is from genome assembly GCA_026543055.1 of Argiope trifasciata. Taxonomy (NCBI): domain Eukaryota; kingdom Metazoa; phylum Arthropoda; class Arachnida; order Araneae; family Araneidae; genus Argiope; species Argiope trifasciata. The sequence goes on from JAPMOQ010006002.1 coordinate 902,217, forward strand.
TGCAAGTTGCATAATGGCAATTTTATTTCTGATACTTTCAAAAACATTTTTGCAGAAAGCAAGAATTTTTCATATCTTATGAGTTTTATTGCCTGTGACTTAGTAAATTAAGAGTTCCGTAAATGCAAGGTAAAGGTGAGATATTTTCTCTTTAATGTTTGGAGCAAATCTAAAGTTCAATTAATTGACAGAAAATTGAATAAAATTTCAAATAAAAGTGTTAATGAATAGTGCTAGTAAACTTAAGAGATAATACTAGGTAGGGTATACAATTTTTATTTTGATGGAAAGTAATTACTTGCAGGAATGGGTTATGTAATTTTTATTTGGAATATGGAGTTTGGATGTTTTTCCTGTATTATAATGTAAAATACGCTCGATTGTGGGAAATCAGCAATCACGGTTCTCTTTATATTGATAAAACAAGTGAACTTTTAGTCTACTTTAATGTTTAAGATAAATTTAATGATCTGTATAAAACTGAGTATGAATTTATTCACATGCCTTGTTTTTGGAAATAGGAAAAATACTAGCTTGAGATATTTTAGCTTTGAGCATATGATTGCATTTATTGAGTGTTCCATAGTAGTTTGTATGATCTATAACTGTCTTACAAAATGGTGCTTGCTTTGCAATCTCGAAGCCGTCTTCGAAGTATATTAAGATGAATTTATAAGTGTCATTAGTCTCTCATCTAGAACTAGTGAATAAGAAAATGATACATTTCAAATTTGATGTAAAATGATTTTATTTTAAGTTTATATTTTATTCATTTTTATATCTGAAATGGATAAATCACTAGTCTCTTTGAATTTTTTCCAAATCCATTAATTTTTACTCGATTGAAAATTGGAACAATTTCTAGAAAATACAAAGAATTTTAAATGCTTTAATTCTTTATTTTTTCATCTTAAAAATGTTGATCTATGAACATTGCAAGAATGAAAGGCTTAGCCATAGCACCAGAAATAGATCAGCTGTGTAAACTCTCTGTTCCCTCCCACCCCCTTTTTTTTTTCTGTATAGATCAGAGCAACAGTTGGTTTCCAGATAGCAGTTGATGAGTATGTGCTTTAATTACATGAGAATAAATTTCTTTTGCCACAATAGCAACATTCCGTCTGCAGTCACTTATACTGGAGCCTATTGAATAATTTGAGAAATTGTAAGTTCATTTAGAGGAGATGGAAGAATTAAAAAAAAATAATTCATATTTAATATGGATTGTATGGATAAAATTATAAATCCCGATTTAGTTGAGAGTTCCTGAATGAGTTAAAGTTATGCAAAATCCCTTTGTTGTGTACCGCTCACTTTGTAAGAAGGTAATATAAGCTTAAGTAATATAAGGAGACATTTATTTTAATATGGGGAAAATCCAGCCATTTTAAAGCTCAGCTTTTTCTATTATTATTTTAAGCCTTGATGGTCTCTTTAAAAAGATATATGGAGCTATTTTTCACCCCACATTTCTTTCTGTGAATGACAAATCAAATCACTCTCAAAACTCATAGTATGAAAGTATCAATTTTGGGGGTTAATATTCAAAATTGGATCTAAAATATTGACCGATTATTACAATTAGAGGAATTCTATTACTAGGTTATGTTTCATTGAAAAAATTTATAAGTTGGTTATTATTTTAACTTGTGCTAACTTGTAATTTTTTTTTTTTTTTTTTTTAGCCTTATGAGGAGCCTGTAAGTGAGTACAATAATTATGGAGATGGCTATGGAGACTACAATTCTGGGTATGTATTACTTTTAATTTTGTTTTAAAATTTATTGTTGTTCTGTCTTTCCTATTCACCTTATATATAAATTCATTAGATAAGTAGAAAACTTAGATACTTTTTTACTTTCTCAAATTTATCATTTAGATTTTTTTAAAAACACATTATAATTTTATAGAAGACATTTCTAATTTAAGCTCCAAGTTTTTGCTCAAAGAAAGATTTAATTACTTAAGCATTACAAAATTTTTGAAGAGTGATTTTCACGTGCTTCTTTAAAACAATGCATCTTAATATACTGCAATTCGTCTCTTTTTATCAAGAGCTAGAGAAATAGTTTGCGGTTATCATTCTTTATTTTAGTTTTCTTTTTTAATTTATGAATGAAATTAATTTTTAATTTTTTTAATAATTGCAGAAACTATACTATTGAAAATTCATTTAACTATGTTTCCTATTTTTAATTTATATTTTTTAAATGGTATTAGTATCATTTCTTTAACGACTGAGTTTGGCTTAGAAAAACTGTATACACATATCATGTATTTTGAAATCATTTTTATCTGAAAAATTTAGTGGCAACATCCAAATGGAAATTTAGTTAAGAGTATATATTTAGAAAGCTTAAATGTATGATAATTGCCTAATTGTTAAAGTTGTCTGTTTTAAAGTGTATATATCAAATAACCCCCTAATTTCATGATTCTTATGCTTTTTGCTGACATTTTACAAGAATTGCATTGTTTGAATGATTTCTGTGTTTTAATAGTTATTTTGTTATTTTTAGAAATGCAGCATCTTATTATGATTATACTGCTGATCCAGAACCTAGCTATGCTGATGGATATGGAGGTTTGTATTAATTCATGAAATAACTTCTAATATTTTCCATTGTCATTTGATTAGAAATAATTTATAGCAGTGTAAATATGTCTTCTAATGTTTTTCATATTTTAAAAATCAATTTTCTGCTATAAATGGCTAAACTATTAAAGCTCATTTTAAACATTAAAGTTTAATATTGAAAAGCTATATTTAAATAGTGATGAGTGATATATAGAAATAATAGCAATTTACTGTGTAATTTATATATATACTTTCTTCATCCATGTAGTTTCCCACCTCTATTTAAAAAATGTATCTTTACATAGATTTGCTGGTTCTTACATTTCCTTGTTTGTAATTTTTAATCAAGTCAATGTGTAGTCAGAATTTATATTTGACCTGTGAATACATAAATGAAATATTACGACTTAACTCATTCCTGCTGAATACATTTTATGGTGATATCTTAATAATAAGCCTGTAACAGCCATTAGACATTTGCTTTTGTTGAATGGATGAGTTACTGGACTTCAAACCCAAACATTGTAGGTTCAGTCCGTGGTGGAATTCAATCTCCACATTGGCACAACCGCCAACGCCTCCGCACATTGGTGACTGACTTCGGACTATGAACATTCAAACAGCTGTCGTTGCGTCACGTACCCGCAGCAACAACTATTCACTCGGCATTGCTTTTGGCGGTACTGACACAATCTTCACTTGCCATAACACTTTGCGCTATAAAATTCGTTTGTCTCTACTGGCTCATTGGTGGCTAGTAATATTGTGGTATTGTCTTAACCCCTTTCTTCTCGCTGCTGTAATAATGATGGGGTGATATTTCTGGGCTGGCGTATTCAAAAGTAATGCACCAAAAATATATAAATCTATTTCTTATGCCCAGAATCATCTTCATTACTCAATCTTAAGATAAATTTGGCCTAATTAGTAAATTGCATTTATCTATTAAGAAAGAGATCCATGCAATGATGATTAGAGAAGAAATTTATTTAAACGTGGTGACATCTTGTAACCAGAACGGAAAATAAAAACATACTTATCGAATGATGCACATCTACTTGAAATACGCACAACGACAACCAACATCTCAAAAGTTTCTCCAACTTCTATGTTATATGTATGGCAACATAAGTATGACTTCTTATTTTTATGTATGGCGATAAACAAAAATGAATCTTCTTCAATGATATGCAAATAAGAGTCATCTAATTAGCATATTGTTTTAGATTTCTACTCTTGCGTGACTGCTTCGAATGAGCCGCATTTGAAAAATTTCAACCCGATTGTGGATGTTGCCGATATAAATAGGAGAATTTTGACTTATTCTCAACACTCAATATATACACCAGATGGCTGCCCTAGACTATTTGCAATGTTTTTGGAGATTGCTAATTTATTTTAAACTATACACAAAGTTTTATATAATTTTCTTGAATAAAAAAAAAAAATAGGCACCTTTATCACCATTTTCTCCAAAATTATGCAACCGTTAAGTGGTTAATAATAAGCCTGTCACAGCCACTAGACATGAGCGTTTGCCTTTGTCGATTTAATAAGTTACTGGGCTTCAAATCTAAACATTGCAGGTTCGATCCTTGGCGGAATTCAACCTCCACATTGGCACAATTCTGCCAACACCATTTTCACAAACGTTAATAAACTTAAATTGCTGCATTGTTTTGAAACTGCCTCTGTACATCTCTGTCTAAATTTGTTTGAAATTTTTTTCTTATGTTGCATAATTGAGCTTTTTATTTTTTCCAGAAGACAACCGTGGACCAATGAGAAATGCGGGCGGAGCCAGGGGGCGAAGCAATGCCAGGGCTCAGAGCCATCCTTATGCAGGTGCCACTCGACGTGGCTATTAAATTTTCATACCTTACATTTTGTTTTTACCATCATAGTACTGTTCATGGATCATAATTGGAAGTCAGTAGTTTCACTGTAAGACAACGGTCTAAATCTGATCAAGCATTTTTTCTGTGGACGCATGAATTCCAAAACAACCAAACTGACTTGTTTATTTCATGTTGCTTTAAGCTGTCATTTTAACATCAATTATAAATAAAGTGAATTTAAAAAAAAATGTACGTTTATTATTATTCTACCAGAGGAGAATACAATTCTTCTAATTATTTGAAAATGTGTGCTTTTGAAGAGATTCTTAAAAATAATTTTTCATAAAGCAGTAATTTAGAAAATGATCTTTTCCCCTCTTCTAAAATGCTCTTCTTTACTGTCATTTCAAAAAGTGCATTTTTAAATACACCTTTTTTTATCTGTGATCTTGTTAATGTAAAGCATTATTTTATTATTAGCAAAATAATTAACTTAAACCATGTTTGCAAAGGCATGTTTGATTGGAAATGGGAAATAGAAGTGTTATAATCTATAATTTAAATTGGAAAGAATAATAAAAATTGACAGAATTCAGTGTTTTTCCATAAATTCAATTCGAGAATAATTTGTTCTCAATTTTACCTGGAATGTATTGTTTATAATTTTTTTAAACATTTATGAATGGTAAATTTTAGGATACAACTTAAAATTATTATTATTAGGCTGTATTTTTCACTTGTGACAAAACATTGCCAAAATATTCAGCTTATTGTAGCATAAGGACTGGCTAACTAGTTCGGAACTCCATGAATTAATTTCTTTACGCACCATTGCCAGAATAAAAAGATTGTCAGAATTCAGTGTTATAATACCTCTCTTATTGAGCCCTCCATTTATCCTCATGTGAATGCAGTGTAAGCCTGTGTGTCATAAAAGCAGTAATATGCCAGTTAAAATAGAGGGCTGTATACTCGCAGTTTATACACTGTATTGCATGTTTCGAGAATTTTTTGGAGAAAATGTAAGCTAAAGGATACAACCAGTTGTACTTCCCATATTAACACAAATTATGCAATGCCCAACTTGAATGCAGCAAATATTAATGTAGGCTGTATGCCTAGTTCTTAAGATCATTAGTTCAAACTGATTTTATTTTGCTGTCTTAAATGATATGAAAAGATAACCCTAAGATTAAAAACAAAACAGCTTTTAGATTTTGAAAGTCTTTAATAAATAATGTAGGTATCTTTGTCATTTAATGGTGATAAAGAATACTGGATATGTTGGTTAGTACAGAAGGAATAGAAAAATTAGGTGTAATCTCGCAAAATTAGAGGAATATCTATGAGCTACAATCGCGAATTAAATAGAAAAGCAGATAGGGACATGATAAGTGAACCGGTTGTATTCTATTATGAAAGATATAAAATGAATGTGGAAATTGAATATAAAATGTTTGATGCAAGAAAATTTTAGAAATCCTTATCACAAAAATTCTTTTATTAAAATTGAAGGTGTTTCATTGTTATGTTTTATTTGAGATGCAAAAATGAATGTAAATTACAAATTTCCTGTTTAATTGCCATGGAAGCTTCAGTTACTTAATTTCATAAAGATTTTAGTTAAGGATTCAAACAGAATTTGGATTTTTTGGGGATACATAAGGATAATAATCACAGAGTTACCGTGGAAAAACCAGTTATCACCAGAAAAACGCAGAAAATTCAAATATCATCTATAAGAAAACCCCCAGAAAAATGAGTTTTCTCCTATCTAAAGCTAAAGATAGCAAGAATCATAAAACATAGTCAGAACGATACAATATATAGGATTATGCAGTGATAGTCAGCAGTCGACCGCAACAAATCGTGTCGATACTGCTACGTTCGGGGGTGGTCGGTGGCTGTATGCAAGAAGGATTATGCAGTGCTGGAACTCGTGACTTTTCTACTCCCTTACCTTCCCGCCCCTGAATAAATAGGCCCGGTTTCGATATACGACACAATCCTCTCCCTCCAATGCGTTTCCTAAGTTTTATCTAATGAGCTGCGTGTGAAAGAAATATAATATGGGATATTCTGGCGGGAATAGCAAACTGCACGGTTATAATTCTACCAGAATGAGTATGGTTTATATATATATATATACATACATACATTGTTTGTATACCAGTTTATTGAATGGCTTGTGCATTATTTGAAAAACTGGGCTTATTCAACGTGAATGTAGAGATTTTGTTTAAAAGCAATGAACTGCCACAAATCCTCATTTAACCTTCCAGCGGGCGCGCGTATGTGAGATACACTAGAGAAGAATTTCGTTTTACAACTTCAGATTTGGTGGCACTGGGAACGCCTGTCTTTGGCTCTTTGTTCCCCTTCCTTGGACCTACTTTCAGTTGCCGTCGTAAATTTGTGGCGTTAATAGGTCTCTTTCGATGAGATATTTTCATTTTAGAGATACGCGCGACCGTTCATGTCAGTTTTTGTCACATCTGATTTTGTATGATTTTAAAAATAAATCCGTGTTGTTTTAGACTGGCGATAGTTGGCAAATGCACTTAACAAGGAAAGTGTTGAAACAAAGCACCCACATCTCTAAAAAGTGAGCTAAAATGAAAGGTGCTAAAGAGGAAAGCCGAACTAGGTATTGAAGAAGTGGAAGATGTGAATTGAGGGAAAAAAAGATGCAAATCCTGCCAAAAAGAAAAGCGGACTAGAAGCACGAAGTTCGGTTGTGAGATTTAACAGAAATTTATATGTTTGGAGCACACTAAACACATTTGTACAAAGGGCGACGCTGCCATGAAATAAAAATGAAACTATTTTCTTCCTTTCTTTTCATACCCAACTTTCAATTACTTTTTCATTTTTATTTATAAATGCTGTATTTTTGCACTTCTATCTTTTATATGCCAATTGTTCTATCAAAATATCGGCTATTTCATTTCTATTATTTTTAAACCAATTCAGTTAACCTGTGGTCATTTTATATTGCTATTGCAATCTATGTTTATATTGCATCTGCTTCTTTTTAAACAAAAAATGTTTAAAGTGATTGTAGTTATTAATCCTAAGCTATATATAATATAATTTTAATAGTCACGCTTTTGAAGATTTGCATTTTACTATGGCGTATTTGGGAAATGCGCGCTGCCGTTTCATGTTGGTATGACGGCCGCGCCCGCTGAAAGATTAATAGTTTCGATTTCCGAGACAGTTTTGATTTGCATCAAATGACGATGCATTATGACTTCTGTGAGAAAGAATTCTCTGGCCGGATTAGCAACATTCTATCTTTGGAAGTAATATTAAGTAGACCAGACTCGAGTTTATTGAATGGTTTGTGCATTGAAGCTCAGTTGAGAAACTGAGCTTAAAGTAGATTTAGAGATTTTTTTAAAAACTATGAGCTGTCCAGAACCTTTTATTTAATCGGAATGGATGAATAGAGGGAAAGAAAAATCAATCCCGATTTTTCTGAATGGTTTCGAGAAATTCCTCAAAATACATTTGTTGCACACTGCCCTTTTTAAGAAGTCAAGGGATCCGACTACGTTAAAAACTTGTTATCGCCCACATTGGCGAATTTTTTAATAATTATTTCTTGTTGTTCAGGCTTTCCTAAAAAGTTTATCTTCTCTAGGAAGAGGAAGCTCTGACCTGTCATCCAGGATTGCATGTTTTACAGCTGAAATGTGTCTTTCACTTCAGTTTCCTCAAAACATTCGTTTTCATAAAAGTTCACCACCATTAACATGATATTTAAAAAACTAACAGAGGCATTTACATAAAACTTTCACAGTGTGTTTTAAATAACATGGGTAATGGAATGGACCAAAACTTCTATTGTTGGTGAAATACTTTTTCATTTATAGGTGTTTTTAGAAAAATTAAGTTGTGTATTTATGAAAAAAATGCATCTATGCGAATATTTTTACCCTTAACTTCATTGCATCTCAAAATCTTTCTTGGATTTTTTTGGTTCATTTCGTTCATCATTATATTCTATTATTTGTGTGCAAAGTAAAACAGGATAGCTGCATTGCATTTTTGTGTAGAGTGCGAACCGTTTTGGTTCAATGTCATTAAAATGTGTTACATATTTTCCTATTTCTCAAAGCATTACACTTTCAAATATTTTTTTTTTTTTTTGTATTTAAAGCATTTTGTATTACAATGGTCAATACATCTAAAAACCATAGTTTTAAATACTTTTTTTTGTGTGTGTATGATGTTTTTAGGAAAAGAATAACTTTTCCGAATCTCAGAATTTGATGTAAAATTTGTATATTTCTATAATTTCACGGATGAAGTAAAAGTATTGATTTTTTTTATTATTTATCTTTCTGGATATGCGCTTTACTAGTTAAAATCTTATTTGCAATGCAGAAACTGTATAAAATTATCAGTGGAAAAAGATTTGATTTTTGAAATGACAAATTTTGTTACTAAAGTATAATGATTGGGCATGGATTAATTCAAAAGGAAAGTTGACATATCCAGATAAAATATATCCATGCGTTGAATTTTTTAAAAATTTTGTTGTTCATTTCAAAATTTTGGTGCACGGTGGTAAGGTCTTGACTTTAGGACCGGAGGGTTTCAGGTTCAATTTCAGAAAATCATAATGAATTTTCTGGAATCGACTCTAGAAAGTGAAAAGTCTTTAACTTCGCCGCTAAATTTTTTCAATTTTTTTCAATTGGAACAGATTTCAATATAACGGTCACGGCAGCTTTTTGCTTCACGCATATCATTCAAATACAGTTGTTCGACTTCTTCCGTGAGGCCGCGGTGGCCTTGTGGTAATTTCTTGGCTTCGGAACCGGAGGGTTTCAGGTTCGAGACTCGATTCCACAGAAGAACCGTTGTTTAAAAGGGAGTCTCTTGCACGTTAAATCTGTCAGGCCAAATGTCCCCCCACTGGTGTGGTGTGCATAGGGAATTGCCAGCTCAGGTGTCGTCCTCGTGATCTGTCTGGCCAAATGTCAGAGGTTCAGAATGACGAGGTCCGTGCCAAAATAGCCCTAGTGTTGCGTTAAAACGGGACGTTAATACAAACAAACTAATAAACCCTCTTGTGTGTGGTGGCTGGCGCACGTATAAATTTGTCGAGGTCACAAAGTCCTACATGTCAAGAGTAATACCACTGGTGGGTATTGGTTCAGAGGTGATCGCGCTCTGATCCAATTCTAAATTACGGTCTGTGGATGAGTGAATGAAGTGTAAGAAGTTCGCCTTGTAAAAAGGGTTGTGATGCGTGAGTAATTAACTCGTATTCTTGACTCTAGAGGGCGCTATTAAAAAACAAGAGACGCAAAAAAATGGCTTAAATCGCTGCCTCTTTTGTAAGCGGGCTTGTCAATGACAAGTGCCAACAAGTGTTTTCTGATTGAGCAATCTTCCTCTAATGCCATGGTTCATAAGACCTTTCTATGTACATTGAAGAAAGGCATTTGCAATTACATAGATTTATTAAATATTTATCAGAGCTTTCTTGGATTAAGAAATAAAAAAAATATGAGTGTTTGCAGACATGCATTATTATTACTGTAGGAGCAGTAGCTGGATTTCTATATAAATAGTTTTAACACGGCAGTGCATGCGAATAATGTTGTGAAGAGAAAAATGTCTCTTGAAAGTGAGTGGCGCTGCACGTTTGTGTAACTGTGACGATGCTGAATGACGTCATTATGGACTTGCAAATGGAACGAGTGTGAGTTCGGCTGTTGCTCTGAATAAATAGGCTTTATTTTTCTAATTGAAGTTTTGTTTTGTTTAGCTATTTTATTTTAACGTCCCTTTGTAAAGCAACACAAGGGCTATTTGGGGACGGACCTGGTCATTTTGAACCACCGTCAGATGACGAGGACGACACATAAGCTTGCACCCCCTTCTTTACACCACACCAGCGGGAGGAGGTCTCATCTGACAGATTTAACGTGCGAGAGACCCCCTCACACTATGGTTCTTCCGTGGAATCGGACCACGAACCTAAAAACCTGCGGTTCCAAAGCTGAGATCTTACCACCAGGCCACCGCGGCCTCTTCTAATTGAATACTGCATTATTTCTAACAAGAATCCAGCATCTAGTAGATGCAGCCCGCAGAAGTTAGAATTGATTTTGTTCCTCGCATAATTTTAGTACCCTCGACGGAACTGGTTATTGTGTTAGAAGTGAACATTAAACCGAAAATTCCAATCTGAACTATTGGATCTTCTTGTTCAGTAAAAGCTCTTTATTCGCGGGATATATGTTCCATAAATATGCCACGAATACAGAAACCGTGAATACGGAATGGTCATTTATACGGGATACGTTCCTAGGTGATATATATATATATAATTGAAGTTTTTGAACATTTTGATTCATTATCTTAAGGCTTAGGCAATGGTTTAAAGAATTTTGTCATTTTCTCTTTCTTGGCAGTTTTTAAAAGCTGCTTCCATTCAGACTGACACGCAGTAGCCATTAGCCTCTTAAAAATAAGACTTCGTTCCATAGGGGGTCAATATTCACAAAGGAATCGCAAAACTCATTTGCCATTCTCTAAGATTTCTCAAATGAAATGTCACGTTTCCAGTGCTTGTTGAAGCCTCTTCTTCAATGGGCTGTGAATTTAACGTTTCCTACTAGTCGGTTTCAGTCCGATCTTTATCTTGCGATCCAAGCCATTCCTGAATGTCACTTGATTCTATCTGCTCGAACCCATCTCGTCCTATTCCATTCGCGATTTCGGCTATGTTTGCAGTTTGCATTTAACAAAATACTTGAGACAAAGTTGTAATAAGATGTATTTTACTTTTTTATGCGTCCATTTGACGGCATTTACAAAGGATACCTATTGGAATCCTTTTATTATGAAGTATGTAATTAAATCCGCGAATAGAGGAATTGGGTCGCATTTTTTTAATCCGCGAATAGTGAAAACACGAATGAAGGAAACGCGGATAAGGAGCTTTTACTGTATTGAATTTTGAATTCTTAAGGTGGGTTCACACGAGGCTTACTATTGCCTGCAATCGTTGAATCTCTGCTGTTGTCCCGGCATTGTCCCCGTGTGAGCAGTTGAGACAACGCGGACAATGTTTGTCCCGACATTATTGAACACTTTGTGGTCGCATGATTTTCCGGACGCAGACGTGATTTTTTTATTGTGCGCAATAATTAGCCTCCCCTGAACCCACCTTTAGAATAATGGATTCGAGTGCTTTGAAGCTTCAAAGAGAAGGGCTGAAAACAGCGTTTTCTTTTAGCCTAAAAGGATTGAAAGTGAACTTATGAAGGAACCGATTGGATTGAAACCTACTTTCGATTTTGAAAGTGCAAATTAGGATCAATTTCAGAGACTCGACACTAGTCACAATCAAGTCTCTGCACAACTCGACGAAACGAAAGAAGTCGAGATTTAGTTCAGTTATATAAACGTCCTGTTTTGAAGCAATGCTAGGGCTATTTTGGGATGGATCTCAACCTTTTGAACCTCGGTCAGATGACGAGGGTGGCACCTGAACTGGCATCCCCTTCTCCACACTAGCGGGGGGAGGTTTGGCCTGATAGATTTAACGTGCAAGTGACCCCTTCACACGACGGTTCTTCGTTGGAATCGAGTCTCGAGCCTGACACCCTCTGGTTCCGAAGCCGAGACCTTACCACCAGGCCACCGCGGCCTCACGAAAGAAGTCGAGCAAGTGAATTTGGATGATATGCGTGAAGCAGAAAACTGTTGTCACCACTATATTGAAATTTGTTACCGAGTGGATTTGAAATTACCAGAAGATGCTACACTGACCGAAACTGAAAGGCGAAGTTTTAAACTGTTTAAAATTGAATTGAAAGAATTTAGCGGCGAAGTTAAAGACTTTTTGGCTTTCTGGAGTCAATTCCAGAAAATTCATTATCATACAAGTATTGCAGATGAAGATAATATGCAATAATTATTGCAGTATGAAGATAAGATGCAATACTTATTGCAGTCCGCAGAGCCGACCTTCTCTATGATGGAGCCGGGGTTCAAGAAACCATTTTGAGGCCCTAAATTTTTTAGCAAAGTAAAAAAACACACACACACACAAAAAAAACCTATGAACATTTGAGTGTGCATTTAATGATGCATAATTTTGTTTTTGCCATTAATGACTCCAAGAAAATTACAATTTTAATTTTAATTTCTTTTTTGATACTTAGTACAACAAAAGCATTTAAGCGTCATATCCATGTTTGTCCGAAGATAATTTATTTCAATTTAATTTGCTGTAAGAGGTTTCAGCATTTATTATATTTAGTAACTGGCAATGTAAAGGATTGAAAAAAATATTACTTTAGATGTAGACGAAATTAGATACCTCATGATTTTTAAGTCCATTTGAACCCAGCTTCAGCCTCGACTTCTGGGCACCGGGCGCGCCTCTTAACATGTATGATGGGGATTTCATTATTCATCAATGAACCTTTCTCTCCTTTTTATAGATTTGGTTTGTTCGGTTTTTTTGGTGTAAGAGCTATATTTGGCCAAGCTGATGGTAAAAATATGAAGCATATATAAAACATACATATTATATTACATACATATAAAGGGAAAAGTAATGAAAATAAAAATACAAAGAATGACAGCGCCAAAATACATAGTTATAAAACATTTAAGTAAAATAAAGGTGGGTAAAAAACCTTACATTGAAGCAATGTAAAGGTTCAAACATGAACAAAAATGTAAATGTACTAAATATGATTATAAAAGCCAATTGTTTTTAAAAAATTTAAAATGTTTTGGTGGAATTCCTCTCCAACCATGTCTTGCAAAGTTAATGACGATGATTTAAAAAATATAAATAGAAGGAATTAAAAGATTGACTCTCAATCAAAATGTTATGTACAGAAAAATACACACGACATGTGGGGCACTTCGGTGTCCTCCTTTTTATGGCTATCACTGCGATCTTTGCCTAATAAAATCGTCAGTCGATGCTCAGCCAGCCACATGGAAACAAGCTGGTAGACTTTTAGCATGTGTCACATTATAAATGTTCAGAACATTGTTTTAATTCTTAATACCGGTGGGGTATTCTTAATACCCTCAGTCACGGGATGCAAAGCACCCCCCACCTCCTTTAGATGACCGGCCCTGGCAGTCCGTAGAACTGAAATCGAAAGCAGGACAATTAGCTTTAGGTTTACCAGCTACGGTGGATAACTATCCAAAGGCCATTCAACACCTAAAGGAGAGAAGATTTGCTTGTACAAATTTATGTCCGAGAATCTTTTAGTTATGAAGAAAACTACTGCTGGAAGAACAAAAACGGATTTGCCCTCCTTGTACGACGAACTTGAAGGTCATTATACAGGGCCGACCATCTGGGTCGTGCGGCGGGTGCTATGCTTCCGGGCCCCACGGCTGAGGGGTCCCCACCATGATTAAGAATTAAAACATTGTTCTGAACAATAATAATGTTACGCATATTGAAAGTCTGCAAGTTAGTTTCCATGTGGCTGGCTGAGCATTATTAGACAAAGATCGCAGTGATATCTAAAAGAAGGGGGGAAATGCTCATTAATGAATAAGGAAATCCCCATCAGGCATGTTCAGACAGAGCCTGGCTCTCAGAAGCTGAGGCTGGGTTCAAATGGACTTGGAAATCATCAGCAAGCTACTTTTGTCTATATCTAATGCAATGTTTTTTTCTCCAATCCTTTATATTGCTAATTACTAAATATAATAAATCCTGAACCTTCTTTCAGCAAATTAAATAAAGGATTATCTTCAGTCAAACATAATGCTTAAACGCTTTTGCTATACTAAGTATAGAAAAACATATTTTTAAAAATTTCAATTTTCTTGGAGTAATTAATTGCAAAAACAAAATCCCGTATCATTAAATACATATACAAATGCTCGTGTTTGATTTTTTTTTTTTTTTTACTTTTCTAATAATTTAGGGCCCCAAATAGTTTATTGCACCCGGGCTCTTTCATAGAGAAGGCCGGCTCTGTCATTAGAGAGCCTTGGACGAACTCAAGAAAAGTATGGAGACTTTTTATTGCCTTTGGTGAAATCTTGTTTACCTGAGGAAATCCTGGTTGCCTGGGAGAGCAAACGGACGCACAAGGACCAAGTTCTTTAGAACATTTAATGACTTTTCCTTCCCCTAGATGTGCAAGGGGAGAAATGGTGCAACTGGCTAAATCCCATTCTGGAACTGATGTTAGAAGTTTAGTTTAGTTTAGTTATATTGTAAAGCAACACCAGGGCTATTTGGTACGGACCTCGTCATTTTGAACCACGGTCAGATGACGAACTGATATTATTAGAAAGAGAGACTTTCCAAATGAAAGGATTAAACTTAATGATTTAATGACTGCATCAGCTCTGGTAAGCTCCGAAAATTCTACAGGTAAGAAGAGCAATGATAGTATTTTTTTGTGGCAAATTTCATGCAAGTGAAAAATATTATACTGTTAGGAAAATGTCTGCAAATGCTAAGCGACAATTATCATTAAGAATAATTGCTTTTTTTATATGTTTTAAAATAGGACCTTTGAGTAAAAATTTGTGATGTGAAAAATAATTTTAATTGCGCTAAATGTAATTATGCTCATTTTGAAATTATGTGTCCTAAATTGGATAAAAGTTGTGATCAAAAGTGCTTCATAAAATCTGAGAATTCTCTATCTAAGCAGCGGTAACGAAAGTATTTATTTTCAAGCGATTGCATACGGATCAACGACCAGGAAAAGAGGGTTCGAGTTCTCGTAGATTTTGCTTGTGAAAATAGCTACACTTGAGGGAAAATCCCAACAGATAGAAAAAATTATCGTAGAATAATGAAATTTGGACATTGCATTTGTCTAGTTAACATGTGTAATTGATTAAACTTTCAGTATCGTAAGCTAATTGAAGCTCAAGAAAATGCATTCCAAATGCAAAAAGCTATTACATTTAGTTTGTGTAACCTACAGAATTTTGAGGTGGTTAATTAATCATCGATGTGAAAACTTTGAAAAAAAAAAAAAACATAATCTAGAAAAATGTTCTAAAATTTTTGTACAGTTTTATATCAAAGATGAAAACCTAATCTAAGAAATTTGTTTGCTGCAAAATTTGATTTTCAATGAAAGGTGTAAGTAACGCACAAGACATATTGCAGTACATACTAAATAATAATTATAATGAGTTAAACTGCATCCTTCTACGGCCGGCATCTCACTGGAATATCCAAGGCTAAGCAGAACTGGTAGATCTCGAAAAATTCTACAACTGGCACTCCTACAGGAGCCATCCGTGCAGGCAAACCCAGAGCAGAGCACAGCTTGTATACCGCATAGGATTCTACAACAGTGATTTCTGACTTCTGGGTAGCAGATGAAGCCAGTTTCGCTGAAAGTTCTATGGCCTGGCATATCCTAAACACCATATAGGAGTGAACCACTGGAACGGATTCAGCTCTAGTCGCAGGCGGATCAGATAGTGTGTCAACCTCTTGATCCAAATCGGGATCGAAAAACAAATCTCCGATTGAGGGTAAGTGGGGGAACATGTAATATTTCAACAGTTCCAAGATCGCCCATAGGACGATCCATCCAATGATGGCCGTAGCCTCATTAAAACAAAACGCACCAAGCATAGCTCAGCAAAAAAACCACAACGATCAGTTGTAAAAAGAGAAATGATTCTTAACAGAGCATCAGAAGACGGATTCATTGTTTCATCTATTACATTGTTTGTATTTTGGGCATTTGTTTAACTTAAACAGTAATATTTCTACTGACAACAATAATACGAGTGATTGTTGAAATATAACCAATGACTAAGCTAACAATGGAATAAATCAAATAATCGAGCATGGAATACAGGAGGGGGGCAAAGAGGGGATATTTAATTAAATTACATTGACTTTAATTTGTATATATTTTTTGAATATTAACTCAATTTTTCTTTGGGGCCTTTAAAACGAATCCTATGGCTCGAGATTGAAATGTGTGAAAAGAGTGTTGATAAAAATTTGAGAACAAATTTCCTTTTATTTAATGTATTAAGATTCTGCGCTGTGCTGAATGCGTTGCCATCTTGTGTAGAAATGAGTTAAACAAAAGAAGGGAAAAGAGAAGTGAAAGAGATGGGAAGTGCAAAAAAATACTGAAAGATTAAATTCAAGTGAAACTAACGCAGAAAAAAAATCAGTTCAATAAGCACCAATTTTTAAATTCCACTACTTGAGCATTTAGTGCTTCGTAGAATAATAAAGAAAAGGTATTATGCACGCTCATTTATCTACCAAATGAGTTTGTTATGTTATAAACATAATTCCATAGCAAATTATTTTGATGATAAGATCAATTAATTGATTTTGTCACTGTTACTACGTTGAAACGCCTGTGTACGAACGGATCGTAACGTAATATTTAACTTTATATTAATATAAAATTTAATATCTCGAAAACTGATGATACAAATAATTAATAAACCTTTTTCCTACATTTATCCCTCAAGTGTATAATCTCAGCCTTATACCCTTAGAAACAAAAAAGACGCAGGAAAAATTCAAATTTATTCTGAGTCAGAGATTAAGAGCTATTGAAGATCATTGCGTGGCTGTCGTCAGGTTGTGTCCCAAGACACAGGATATACGTTCCAAAAAGTTGTTAAGTTGTTTAACACAGATGTAGATGCAAACATAATCCAAGAAAGTTGTTAGTTACGGGATTTGATTTTGAATGAAAGAGATGTCATTAACGCACAAGACAGATTGTAATGCACCCTAATCATTAATTATTGTGAGTTATTTCTAAACCGTGTTAAAACTTTTCTTTATGTTGTCAGTTACTACTGCAAGTACTGAGCGCTCTTTTAGTAAATTAAAATTTATGAAGAATTATCTTCAGTCAAGCATGTGCTCAGAACGCTTAATAGCACTTGCTGTATTAAGCATCGAAAAAGAAATGGCAAAAAATTGCAATTTTTCTGAAATAATTGATGTATTAGTAAAATAAATCCTGCATTAAATAAATATGCATGAATAAAATATGTTCAGATTTGTATTATTATTATTTTGCTTTACAAAAATAAATTAGGGCCCCAAGTGACTTCTTGCATCCAGGCCCCTTTGAAGAGAAGACTGACTCTAACTAAACCAGAGCAAATTGCAATTTAACAAATTCATGACCGTTTTCAAATTGATTTTAAAGAAGGAAAGAAGAAAACATGAAGTTTATATGCGTCAGGCCTCACTTATATGAGATACTAGCCACCTTTGGCGACCAGCTAAATGAGGCTAACTATAACGCGCAATCGTTGTCTCTCTGCTGTTGTCCTTGTATAGTCCTCATATGAACAGGTGAAACAATGGTAAACGGTTGCCCCAATTGGACAACCATTTACCGTTATCCCGTTATGGTCACGTGATTTTTCAGAAATAGGTGTTATCTTCTACTGTGTGTAGTAGTTAACCTCGTGTGGACCCATTCTTTCGTGGAATGCTCTTTAAAATTGTCCGTTAAATGCTTTATGTAAGGTCATTACCAATTAAATACTTTATGTAACTTGTCTTTTAATAGCTATTTCCTAAAAATATTTTTAAGGTTCACATTTTGTCAGCCATATAATTCACTCATGCAGTTATAAGACATATAGTTCGTTAAGCTCGTAACGAACTATATGTCTCTCTAATCAGTCAGCTCCAGCAAAATTTTAACTTTAAATTAAAGTGGAAATGATTAAACTGCAAATTGATATAAAAACATTTTTTTTTTAAACTGATACCAAACTTTTTTTAAAGAAATATAAATAATGAAAAGAGAATGATTATGTGAACTACAGAATAATTTCCATAATTTATGTAATATTCCAAGAATTATTCAACAAAAATTTCGAGATATTAAATTTTAATAAATTTGCCTTTGGGCCTTGAATTGAAAAGATATATATTAAACCATATGTTCACGCGCATTTCTCCATCTCGCTCAATCTCGTGACTCAATGCAATTACGTGTCGCGAGCTGTAAATATATTTATTACTGTGTTGTTCTATCAATTTATAATTGCGTTTTAATAAAAGATGGTTGTTTTTTAAATTGGTGTGATTTTGTTTGAGGAGTATT
>JAPMOQ010006002.1:920738-936785 GCA_026543055.1 Argiope trifasciata
TAGAGATCCTTAACCCAATGAATGTGTTATGAGGAGTATTAATATGGCCCGTCGATGTGTTGAGTGAAGAAATAACATTTTGAATTAACACCATATTTGACAAATAAAGCTGATTTATTTATTTAATAAAACTGTAAAAGTCATAAAAAAGCTTTTCTTTACATTATCTTTTTAGAAGAAATATATTTCCTACTTATTTCATTTCATACAGACATGTGCAAAAATAGCATTTTTATAGGCTTAATTTGCAACAATAGTTTATTTATTTATTTTTTTAAAATTTGAGTTTTTGCAATCTGATGACAACATATTGATAAAATATTATTTTTTCCTCTTTCACTCGTAACGTGCGCGTGCAGCTTAAATTTTGTTTTTATTGTCAAAAAATATAATTAAATTATTTTTTAAAAAAATTCATTAAAATAGGAATTTAATTTGTTGATTAAAATATTAGTATCGCTGAAAAGATAATTTTTGGGTCTTTTAAATAACGTCTAAGTCAATTCTGCGCTGTAATAGGACGGAAGAAAGTCGAAATTTCGCTTAATTTTTAATTAATTCAAATTCTAATAAAAATTTTGAAAAAATGGCTCCAAGGGTGCTCTTTTCAGAACTCCAAGGTGTACATGTACTGAATTTGGTAGCTGTAGGTCCAACGGTTTGGCCTGTAGAGCGCCAACAAACACTTTATATTATATAGCTTTATTGTAAGCATAGATATAGGTTATGATTACTTACTAAGCGTTAGCAAAGAAAATCAGAATGCGTAAGGAAAGTGCAAGAAAGCAAGTAGATGCTATTCCAAGGATTCAGAACAAAACAATTATTAAAAATTCTTATAAATTTGAAAATGTGTTGCAATAGAACAACTCTCATTGACTAGGAATTATAATCATATCTTAAGTATGTGCTAAGTAAGTTTGAACAGGTTTCTCAAACCATTTTTAGTTATATATAATGTGGTAAATTAAATTCACGAGAGAGGGTTCTCAGCACTTCTTTCGGTATTAATCAGCACTTCTTTCAACCTACACCAAGAGGATACGCGAAAGGGTCGCGACCAGAAACCATTGAGACATGATCCTCTAAAAGGGCCGAAACTGGAATTCTTGTGTTAAAGAATTCATCTGCAAGGTGCCACGCGTAGGTGGAAAAGAGCAACTGAACGAATCATTGATTGGTGTTACATGTGATTCTATTTCCGTTGAGACATTGCAGGACGTGATGTCAAATTTCATTGTTCGATTGCGCCACATCATTGTTTCGAACGGTGAACATTTTGCAAAAATGGTATTTTGATTGTGAAGACCGCATCACTTTATAGTTTTTTTTTAAAGACTCCTTTCAGAGAAAGAGTTTTTAGAGCAGAGCACCATCTGTTAACGATTTTCGTAACTAAATTTTCTAACTTTTGTACACTATTTTTACAGTTTGGCTAATAAACGTACAGTTTACCGCATCATTCTATTGATCTTTTTTGTAGAGATATTTAATTTTGAAATCAGGGCTTATTCGCTGATCAACCTGTATATATATAATGTATGTATTCC
This sequence comes from Argiope trifasciata, assembly GCA_026543055.1. NCBI lineage: Eukaryota > Metazoa > Arthropoda > Arachnida > Araneae > Araneidae > Argiope > Argiope trifasciata. Next base: position 922,289 of record JAPMOQ010006002.1, read on the forward strand.
TTTTCCAATAATAAAATATGCAATATTATATGTAATATTATAATAATAAAATATATCACATGCAAGCATATAAATCTCTACAACTATTATAAATGTGAAAGTTTGGATAGATGGATGGATGTTTGTCTGTAAATCACGCTTCGAAACAAACTTGCATGCTGTTCCAGAATGACGTCCTTATAGATTTGGCCTGTCATGGTTCCACTTTGAACATGCAGGTCAGTTCTGAAAGCCAGAATAAGTCCTCTCCGAACGAGCAATCTTGTACCACCGTAACGATGTCGTGTAGTGATGTTCTCTTGGTGGTAGCGGGTTCCTGGCTCTCTCCATATGAAAGTCCGGTGAGAATCAAATTGCAAGCTAAACCTAGACTCATCGGAAAACATCCCACAAGCCCACTGCTGCGATGTCCATAATGCACGCTCTCTACTCCAGGCTAACAGCAGGCGACCACGAGTTTTAATAAGTGGAACAACACATCTGACAGACCAACCAGTATACAGGCCAGTTTGCCCTCAGTGTCTGTACACTGCCTTGAAACTGTCGTAGCAGTGGCTGAAAGAGCTGTCGAGAGAAATCTGGTACCGTGCTCAGTCTGTTTCTTTTGGCAGTAACTGCCAAATACCGGTGCTCATTCGTCGTTGTAACTCGAGGGTAACCTGCGCTGTAACGTCTACTCACATTACCATCATCTTGGAATAGTTCCCAAAGTCTGGGGATGACACTCTGGGCGATTCCAAGTTCTTCGGATAATTTTACCAAGTAAAAAATCATCCAAATGCGTCCTTTGTGTCATAACTATGCGGTTGTTGCACTCAAAGGGGTATAAAGCGCTTGCGAACAATCTTACTTCTTTACCTGTATTCCTCATACATCACTCTCTAACACTCTCTCCATAGTGACGTACTATCGGTGTCATCTGCTGGCTTCCTGCAATTTGCAGATGATTGTTGGAGATGCGTGTATTCATTTTAGGGGTGATATATGTATTTTAGAGTTCGATTTCCGTGACTGAATTATCCTCAATTTAAGGATATGTGTCTAAAATATTACAAATAATAGTCGAAAATTAAAGAAAATACGAGCTTCTAACTCGAAAATAATTTTTGGCTTGATAATGTCTTAAACGTGATTCGTCTCTCTAGGTTTTAAAAATTTAATTTTAGTCATAATAATAATAATGTGAATACAGAAAATAATTTATATAGCACGCACAAAATAATAGAATAATAATTTAATATCGTTGCAACGTACATGAAAATAAATCCAGTCACTAGAAATATAAAAATTCTTGCAAAATATATTTGAAAAAAATTTGTAAAAATGTATTGAAGATGCACAGAAATAAAATTAGTATTTCTGAAAAGCTACTAAACTTCTTAAATTTTAAAGGGGTTTAAGAATGTTTTTCCCCCTATAATGCAAAATGTATTATAGAATTTTTAAGATGAAAGAAATGCCAGAAATTATTGTTTGTTCCGATTTCGTTAAAATTCGAAAACAGTCCCTTCGACCACATTCTTGTTCTGGTAATTTAGAAAGAACATGAAGCCAATTCCTATTTACTTTTCAGAATTGCCTCCAAATCATCAAAAATGATTATATGGTTGAATACCAACCTTTTGATTTTACTTTTTTGAAATAAAGAGAAATTTAAAATTTCAACATGCAGCCGCAATTTTTTTTACTAAAGGTCTATGGACAATGAAAGGTCGGATGCATTGCCATGTTCATTCCGATACTTTGGAGGAATTCAACTGCCCATCAAAGCATCCCGTCAGGGTTTATAAACTGGGAGTTTCTTTCTTTCTTACTTTTTTTTGGATAATTCAAAATAAATTCTTTTTTACATTCTTCTATATCTTAATGAGTGTTATTCTGATTTTCGGTAGAATTTTAGACAGATAGAATATTGCCGCATAAAGTTTACCACGAGCTCAATTGCCAAATGGTTAAAGCTCGTGATCTAATCTCAGAGTTTGCAGCTTCGATGCTTGATGACTATTATATCCAAAGTATGGATTTTTAGTTTATCTGTTATATCCAAAATATGGATTTTTAGTTTATCTGCTATATCCAAATTATGGATTTTAAGTTTGTTTCCTTATGTTCTCTAGCATTCTAGACCAGGGATTCTTAAACTTTTGTCATTCACGACCCCATTTATGATTGCGAGTTTCTTGATGACCCCATACAAATATAAAAGAAAAATAAATTAATATTTTTTGATGATTTATTTATTAGGTAACAATACACATATACATATGAAAATACATAAGTTTAGAATTCGTTTTGAAACATACAAAAATCTAAAATTAAAAATTTGCACAAAAAATTATAAAATTGTATTTATTATAGTTTCAAAAATAAAAGTGGATTCTGACCGTCTTAATTCTCTCGAATATATTCAAGTAGTTGCGTGGTAAGTATTAAATTAAAGTATAAGTAAAAAATTTGATGTGCCTGTTTTTTATTGCATAACAAATCAAATCTTGGTGGAATGTTTGAAACTGCTGGACGTAAGACCTCTTCAACATTTGTTAACACTGAACGATATTGGGATTTAATATGTGTTAAAGCTGAGAAAAAAACTTCACATAAACATGTGGTGTTGAATGGCAGAAGTACATTTAACGCCATATCGGCGATTGTGGGAAATTCAGTTCTAGTTCCGATCGAGAATTCAGTCAAGGGCTTTTTTTGAAATTGTAGTTTTAAGTTTGAGTCACTCGAAAGCTCAGCAAATTCCTCTTGAGCTTTAAGTGGCAGGTGATCAATCTCACTTAAGCCAATCCAAAACGGCTTTTGAATCCAAACTATTTTTTGGAAATCAATATTTAATATAAAATATGTCCGGAACTATATTTCTTGCGCTTTTAAGTGATCTACAATAATTTTTGCAATAAAAGTTTTACAATGAATTTTCTCGATTACAAAATTGTCGACACTGGAAAACATTTCGAACGAATTTTTTTCGACCCTACTTTTCCAAATGTTGATCTTTTTAATAAAACTTTCAATTTTATCATTTGAAGTAAATATATCGCAATTTTTTCCTTGAAGAGACAAGTTGAGATCGTTTAACTTCGCAAAAATATCTGACAAATAACACAGCTTGGATAGCCATAAGTCATTTTGAAAAAAAGCAGCAAGTTCACATTTTCGTTCGGTTAAAAATATTTCGATCTCGTCCTTTAATAACAATCTTCCTTGACCTCTTGACAACCATCTTACTTCTGCACGTAATAACAAAGTTGTGTAGTCGGAATCCGTATCCTTACAGAGATTTGAAAATAAGCGACTGTTAAGGGCGTGGCTCTTGATAAAATTTATGATCTTAACAGCATCCTGAAGCACATCGTTCGATTCTGGTGCTAATTTTTTTGCTGCAAGAGCCTCTCGGTGAATAAGGCAGTGAGTAAAAGTTATACGATCATGATGAGCAGCTTGAAAAAATGATTTAAAACCAATATTTTTGCCTGTCATCGCTCTTGCACCATCTGTGCATATTCCACAGCAATTTTTCCATTCTAAACCTTCTGCTTTTAAAAATTCGTCAACTTTACAATACACTGAAGTGACAAAAATCATGGGATGACTGTTAATATCGTGTCGGTCCTCCTTTTGCCCGGCGAAGTGCAACGACTCGACGTGTCATGGAGTCCACAAGTCGTTGGAAGTCCTCTGCAGGAATATTGAGCCATGCTGTCTGTATAGACGTCCATAATTGTGAAAGTGTGGATGGTGCAGGAGTTTGGGCACGAACGAACCTTTCGATGATGTCCCATAAATGCTCGATGGGATTCGTATCGGGCGATCTAGGTGGCCAGATCATGCGCTGGAATTGTCCGGAATGTTCTTCAAACCAATCGCGAACAGTTCTGGCCCGGTGGCATGGCGCATTGTCATCCATAAAAATCCCATCGTTGTGTGGGTACGTGAAGTCCATGAATGGCTGCAAGTGATCTGCAAGCAGCTGAACATAACCATTTCTAGTCAATGATCGGTTCAGTTGCACCAGAGGACCGAGTCCATGCCATGTAAAAACAGCCCACACCATTATGCAGCCACCACCAGCTTGAACAGTGCCTTGCTGACAGTTTGGTTCCATGGCTTCGTGGGGTCTGCGCCACACTCGAACTCTACCATCAGCTCGTAAAAACTGAAATCGTGACTCATCTGACCACGCCACGGTTTTCCACTGGTCTAGGGACCAGTCGATATGCTCACGAGCCCAGCAGGCGATGTCGTGCTGTCAGTAAAGGCACTCGAGTCGGTCTTCTGCTGTCATAGCCCAAGGAAGACACATTTCGCCGCATAGTCCTATCGGACACGTCCCTCGTACGTCTCACATTGATTCCTGCAGTTATTTGACGAAGTGTTGCGTGTTTATTAACATTGACCATTCTACACAGACGTTGGCGGTCTCGGTCGTTAAGTGCAGGTGGTCGCCCACTGCGCTGTCCATGATGGGATGTGATGTCTGAAATTTCATACTCTCGGCACACTCTTGATACTGTGGATCTCGGAACGTTGAGTTCACTAACGATATCCGCAATGGAATGACTCATGCGTCTAGCTCCAACTAACATTCCACGTTCAAAGTCCATTAATTCTCGTCGTGCCGTCATAAATCACGAAAAACCTGTTCACATGAATAACTTGAACACAAATGAAAGCTCTGGAAAACGAATTGCGCATTTATACTTTTTCGCTGCGATACTACTTCCATCTATATATTTGCATGTTGCTATCCCATGACTTTTGTCACTTCAGTGTATATGTCTTACCCTGTAGTATGGTCTTCCATAGGACGACAAAATAACAATTCTTCTTCCACGCTTTCTTTATAAACGTACCTGACATAACTAACAACTGAACCAATTTAGTAATATCAGTTGTTTCGTCCAACTGAATTGAAAATTTTGGGCTTTCTTTAATTCTTGTAATATGTTGTATTAATTGATCCTTGTTAATATCAGAAATTCTATTCGAGACAGTGTCATTCGACAAAGGAATTTTTTGAATATCATCGCCATATTTTCTTCCATGTAGTATTTCTACCATTTTAATAGCAGCAGGTAACACAAGATCTTCTCCAATTGTGAACGGCTTTTTATTTTTAGCAATACAGAATGAAACTTCATATGACGCTAGTAAATATTTTTCATTAACGGTTATAAATTTTTCAAAGATTTTCTTTTCTTTATTTAAAGATTTAAACAGTCTTTCAAAATATTCTTTTGGTTTATTGACATACGAAGCATGCTTTGATTCAAGATGTCTTTTTAATTTTGATGGTTTCATACTCTCCGAAGCCAATAATTCATTGATCAAACAAAGAGGTTGCTCATTACCCTTACAATTTTGAAATGTAAAGCCAAATTGAAGAAAAGACTCATTATATTTTCCTTTTCGCACATTAGATGCCTGTTTTCCAATACTTTGTCCTGCGTGAGAAGAGTTTGTAGCATTATCATCTGCGTCATCACCATTCTTATTTAAGTTCAGCCATTTATCCATGGGCAAAAATTATTTTGATCCTAAAATACAATAAATATATAAAAATAACACATTGCAGATAATAATTGATTTATTAATTACCGAATAAATAAATAAAAAAACTAAAATCTTGTTACGGGGGACACTGACAATTGACCACACTAGAAGAGCGTCAACACTCCACTAATTCACATTACAGTCAGTGTTATTGAATCATTGTTTAGCTGCAGGTTGCACGTGTGTACGCGCGCGCATATCTCCCTTGTGGGAAGTCAGCGGCGAGCGGTTTATTCAACATGTATGATACCGACAAACGCACTAACAATGTATAGCCACAGTATAATAATAGCGATCACCGATCGTTTACTGCTGTCGGTGGAGATAGCTCAAAACCTTCAACAAATGCACGTGTCTAGACACTGCAAGTCCACTGTATTCCGCCAACTCTAGTGATGTTATAAAATGGTATATATTATATATAAATATTTGACATTAAAATCTCTCGCGACCGCAGAATTTTACTACGCGACCCCAAATGGGGTCGCGACCCATAGTTTAAGAAGCCCTGTTCTAGACCTTTCTTTGTTGCAAAAATTAGTTTTTTCCTACATTCTGTTCGTGTATAAAAACTGATACACACTAGTCGTGGGTAACTTCTCGACCTTGTAAAGTCGCTAGTCGCTCCTTTTCTTCAATAAACTTGTTTGTTAGTTTAAAACTGACGTTGTGTTTATTTAAATCTTCGTGATAATATTAAAATCTATTTCTAAAGCAATCTAAAAATAAAATAATTTCTGGAATAAAACAAAATTAAATCAGAATCAAAACTATTACTATTCTATTCTAAACTCTGAAATTTTCAAAAATTTAATTTTCTTACAATTTAAAAGGATTAAAAGGGGGTTGTAATTACAAAATTTCTACATTGAAGCAACAAATAATTTCATTAAACTTTTACTAATAATGAATTTCCCAGAAACTACTGCAATGTTGATGTTTTAATAAAAAAAGAGATTATGTGATATTAATTATTTAACTAAAATAAAAGTAGGCTTTCTGTTACTTATTAACTAACTCAATAGATGGCGCTGGGACCCTTCAATTATTTATCACATTGAATGCCGTTAGCAGAAATCAAAATGAAACGCGGTAAAAGATGGGACGCTTTTTTGTAAAAATTTCTTTTTCTGCTGTTACTAAGTTCTTTCAATTTTTTAAATTATTGGTTATGAGTATTCTTACAGTTTATTTTATGTTTATTGTTTTTTTAACTGATGGGGGTATTTTTTTAAACAATTTATTGCTTTGTTTCATTTTTGTAAAAATGGTGTATCTCTTAGGCCTTCATTTTAGTTGATTTTCGGGTTACGAGGGGTCAATACTGTTGGACCAAGGTCTGGTTCCTCACAAAAAAAATCCTTTATTTTGAATCCCTGCCTGTGGGTTACCCTTAAAAAAGTCTTCAGGCCGGATACTTATTTTATTTAATTTTGATTCTATTGTTTTTCTTTTGAATTTGGCATTTATTACTTATTTGTTACAAAAATTGGTTATATATATATATATAATTACTGTGATAATCGATTTAATGGAGATTAAATCCTCTTCATTGGATATCTCTTCATATATATTCTCACTAATTTTCTTCTTTTTCCAAAGGGAGCGGATTTTATTCAGACTTGTTTTCCTGCAGTATTTGTGCATGATTATTCGAATTGTGTCTTTATTGACGATTTAAGATTCTTTCCTGTTTTCAAGAATACGCAATTTTGTTTTAAAAAATTAAACATTTTTTTCCCATAATTTCAGACTGTCTAGATGAACTTACTTTTGAAATATGTTTATCATTTTCTAGAATATATAGATATCTTGCTAGCAAAAATAATTTGTAATGGAGGAAAATTGATGCAAAACTTGATGTGAACATTTTTATTAATTGGTAAATTTATGAAGATTTCTTAACAAATTTTACTCTAAATTTAATTAATTTCCTTTGTTTCGTAATAATTAAACATGAGATATTTTATTTCTTAAAATATATTTATTAATATTAACTATTATTTTCAAATGCAAATAACAACATTTTGAAATTATAAACAGAAAAATATTTTACTCCTAATTTGGGAATTGAATTCATCTGAAAAATGCGAAGTGAACTGAATTATTTTAATGAGTAAATGAAAAAAAAATGTCGACTATTTCATAAAAATATATTTGGAACGAAGGATAAAGAAAGAACCTTTTGCAAAAAAAAAAAAAAAAAAAAAAAAAAAAAAAAAAGAACAATTTTTAATTCTTTATTTGAGAGGATTCGGTTTCAGTCATCGATTAGAAAACGCAGAATATTCTTAAACATTGTAATTATTTAGTAAAGAATTAGAGTTAAAAATGATTCACAATATTTCCATGAAAAATATTTGGAATGAAATGAAAAAAATAACTTAAGCTATTGTTCTGAATTGCGAAGCTAGCTGTTGTTGTTCAGTTATAAGAATTCGTGCATCGAAGCGTGATAAGATCTACGAAAATTGGAGAAGACAGTAGCTTCTCTAGCGAGAATGATAAACTGTCCTGCATAATATTGAAACAGACGCTGTCTCTGAGTTGATCAAAGTCGGATATAAATCTTTTTAATGATATCCGAAATACGTCAAGAATTGGAATAAACAACATCAGTTCGGATTCTTAATGAGTCCATGAGACATTTGAAATAGAAATAAGAACAGGGTGTTCGTGCTAGTGTGGTATTTTTTTATGGTTATTTTCTTTACATATTTTTATATCATGTAATGGAAAAACACAAATGATGAAATAATTATACTTCGTAAAATTAAGACTATAACTGTAGACAAAACAGCCTCAATTCGTTTGATATAAGAGACATTGGGATAGTAATGTCTGTATTAATCTTTAAGTGATGAAATATTTTTAAATCAGTCTTTCTCTCACTTATTTTATAAAAAAAAAAAAAAAAAAAACAAGGAAATAACGATGAGTCGACCCTACTGTTGTTTCTCAAGGCATTTGACAAGCCCGCTCGTACGATGACAGCGATTTAAATTTTTATTTTCCGAATCATGTTGCCATCCATTTTCCAACTTAATTTTTGCACCAGTAGTTTAGTTTTCATGCAGGATAAATCCGGGGGACGTAGGAAAAAATGTAACTAACAGAAATATCTTAATTAATTTAATTATTAATTAAATATTTTTAATTCCTATTTTTAGCTTATATTAACTTCATGTTATTTCGATTACATTATCCGTGTTCTTTAGAATACACTCAGCAAAAATAATCATTTAGTAAAGACAGGGCCGGCCATCTGGGGGGAGGGATATGTATCTGGGGCCCACGACAGAGGGGGTCCCACACCGTGATTAAAAATTAAAACAGTGCTCTGAATATTTATAATGTTACATATACTGAAAGTCTACAAGCTTGTTTCCATGTAGCTGGCTGAGCATCGACTGACGCCTTTATTAAGTAAAGATTGCAGTAATATCTATAAAAAGGCTTGAAAAGTTCATTCATGAATAAGAAAATCCCCTTCAGACATGTTAAGATAGAGCGGCATGTCCGGCGCCCAGAAGCTGAAGCTGGGTTCAAATGGACTTGTAAATCAACAGCTATCTACTTTTGTCCATATCTAAAGTAATATTTTTTTTCCAATCCTTTACATTGCCAGTTAATAAATGTAATAAATGCTGAATCCTTTTTCAGTCAATTAAAATTAAATAAAGGATTCTCTTCGATCAAGCGTATGGGTATAATGCTTAAACGCTTTTGCTGCACTAAGTATCAAAAAAGAAATTGGAAAAATTGTCATTTTCTTGGCGTAATTAATAGCAAATACAAAATCAGGCATCATTAAATACATATGCAAACGTTGGCTTTTTTTTTTACTTTGTTAAAAATGTAGGGCCCCAAAATGATGTTTTGCAACCAGGGTCCTTCATAGAGAAGGTCGGCTCTAAGATATAAGCTAGATTTAAATGACACTTTTAAATACCGTCAGTAAATAAAAGGTTAAGCTGATAGGAAGCGTCTCTTGTTTCAGTAGCGCCAAATAGGGTGAAGAGTACGACTCACGCAAATTCGCTTGCACGCTCACATTCACACATCTCACATATAGAACAGAGAATCATGCCTGAACCAAAACGCGCTATCCCTATGCTAGGACGTTGGTTCAGATGAATTCTAAAACGCTCTAAAAGGGCTTTAAATACGTATTTCAATTAAGAAGTCTAAATGGTCGAAATCATAAATGAAGTAATGATGGAAAAATTAAATAAATAGCTAAAAGAAAGTGAGTATTTAAATAAACAAAAAAGTGGGTTGACCTTTAAAATACAGAAACAATCATTATCTTTTAAAATGGTGGACTGCTTTCTAGATAATCCTTATTTTTTAAATTCTATAATGTCTGTTGGAATTTGATGACGTTCTCGATAAAAAAAATATTAAAAAAATGTACATATTCATGGACAACTATGTTTTATTCTCATCGTTTACCGCAAGCAGGCGACCAACTAAGAGAAAAAAATAGATTTCAGTTTAATTGGATCTTAATTGGCAAACAATTTCTTTACTTAAGATCCATAAGTCCTCAAATGTGTAAACAGCTAAACAAACAGGAACCTACGGTTATTAGTGTGCCGTGGACCTCTTTTCAATTTCGATATATTTATACCGCAGTTTCGGTTAGTAAGCAGCTGTTGAGAGACATTTCTAACAAATCTTGAAGAATAATCGAAACTTCACTGCAGCTTTGTTTCGAAGAAAGAGAATATTGAATTATGCTCCACTACGTTTCCCTTTTGTGGGTTATAATAGTGTCCACGGCAGCCTTTCCTGTCGGTAAGTTATTTGTTTCGTCTTATTCAGTTTCATAATTTTTGGTCATTACGGCAGAATAAAAAATTATTTTAAAAATTTGGTCAAGAAAGGCGTAGACGATTTGAGTACAGTAAAAGCTCCTCATTCGCGTTTTCACTATTCGTGGATTAAAAAAATGCGACCCAATTCCTATATTCGCGGCTAAAAATCTCTTTATTCGCGGATCTAATAAGTACATACATAATAATAAAAGGATTCCAATAGGCATCCAACCTAATTGTAAATGCAGTCAAATGGACTAATAAAAAAGTAAAATAGATCTTATTACAACTTTACCAAAATTATGTTGTTAAATGCAAGCATAGCCGAAATCGCTAATGGAATAAGACGAGATGGGTTCGAACAGATAGAATCAAGTGACATTCAGGAATTGTTTGAATCACAAAATGGAGATCTGACTGAAACCGACTTGGAGGAAATATTAAGTTCACAGTCCATTGAAAAAGAGGCTTCAACAAGCACTGGAAACGTGACATTTCATTTGAGAAACCTTAGTGAAGGTTTAAGAATGGCAAATGAACTTTGCGATTTCTTTATGAACATTGATCCGTCTATGGAACGGAGTCTTATTTTGCTAATGCGACTCCTACGTATCAGTCTAAATGAAGAGAAAATCACAAGATTCTTCAAACCATTGCCTAAGCCTTAAGATAATTAAACAAAATGTTGAAAAACTTGAATTAAATTGAATTTTTTATAGATTTTTTTTAAATTTTGTCACCTAGGAACGTATCCCCTATAATCCCATATAAATGACCGTTCCGTATTCACGGTATTCATATTACAGTAAAAGCTCTTTATTCGCGGGGTATATTTATGGAACATATACCCCGCGAATAAAGAGCTTTTACTGCAATATGAATAAATTGTTATTTATATCTGTTCGCGTGGCATTTATTTTGTACTAGCTGGTACACGGCGCGTTGCTGCCGCCGAAAAAAATAATATTAAATGAAATCAATCAATCAATAATTTAGCAATGTTTTATCGAAATAGAATGAGCAGCCCTATAATATATAAAATACGAACAAGCAAATATGAATTTTTATGTATTAGATTTGTGTATTGTTTTAGAATTGTAAAGCTTGATGTTCTTTCAGAATGGTCATGAAAAAAACTGTTTATTGTATCTCGTGACTCTATTAATATACGTTCAGAATTCTCAGATTTAATGTTAGAAAATGCGATTAAAATATTTTCTTTTCAAATGGATTAAACATGGAAAAAGCATTTGTACCATAAAATCGCCAATAGAGTTGAAAAGATACTTTTTGAAATGAAGAAGGTGTAAGACACAATAATACAATATTTTTGGTTACTGTGTAAAACGTTAACATTTAATTAAGATTTAAAACCCCCAGGGTGGATCTACACAAAATTGTTTGGCATAATCTGCAATGAAGTTCTTACCTCTGAGAACGACTTTCATGACATTTACGTATTGTAGTTAGAAAATATGAACCTTTACCCTGGAGTTAACTTTTCAACAGAATCTATTGTCTCCTCGGTGAGTTACTTGGAGACCAACCCTTGGTAAATAGAAGCGGCTGAGATTCGTTTTTTAAAATTCTAGATAATTGTACTATGCCGTAGGTGCAAACAGAGTTGATCCAATTTTATCGCAATCGCATGAGCGGCTTAGGAAGGCATATGAGACAAACATTCATTTTTGTTTGTAATGATTTATTAGGAATAAAATAAGTGACGGTAAAGTTTCAAAAGATATTTGAAACTTGATTAGAGGTGTGCATACGTGTAGACAGAGGAATATAATATAGGGGGGGGAAAACGGAGAAATATATACAAAAAAATAACATGTTCATATTTTTTGATTAATTGTTAATTCGCAATGCACATAAACATATTTTTTTTTGCCAAACAAACAGAATTATGTATATCAATAAATATTAATTAGTTATTTAATTGATATTTTTTAATCTAATAATTTATTAGAATGTCGCATATTTCAAAGCATTTTGTCTGATTATAATCTTTTAAATTATTATTGCTCTTATTCATACTCAGTGCCAGATAAATTATTTTTTAACTATGCAGAAAGAGAGTAACACATCAAATGAATCGCTGCTTACAAGGTGGGAATGATGCTGGTCAGCTTGCATGCAAAGTATCGTGACTCAAGCACGTATTTGTCTCGATACTGCGCATTGTGACTTTCACTGACCATTGTAGCTTCTGTCAACCAATTAATGTTTATCATTAGCAATCCAGTAATAATTATTGACATTCCAACTGTTTTAGAGAGTGCAGATGGGGAGAAAGACAGTTATTTACTGCCCCTAAAGGAATGTTAGTTTGACTGTCGGTCCATGTAAGGTTGGACAGTACTTATTCAGCAGTCGACCACAACAAATCCTGTTGATACTGCTATGTTCAGTGGTGGCGGAGTGGTCGGCTGTATGCAAGAAGAAGAAGTAATAATTATTGAATATGAAACTATACCCACTCACTAACTCCTATAGTAACATCCAATAGCACAATATTTCTCCATCACCCAATGATCTCAGCCAATCACAATCACAGCTTCGCCAAAATTTTTTACACAGACTGCTATTTACTTTTCATTAATGTAAATAGCTCATGGTGATCTACTTTAAGTCATGTTCTACCTCCCACATCATTAAGGGGATAGTTCTACTCTAAGAACGGGTGCCCCGACATTTCAGTTATCGAGGTCGTCTTACAAGTCATACAGTTATTTCACAATTGTAATAAGGTAATAGGGACGATAAAAAGAGTTAAAATTAACAATTCTATAGAAGGCTCATATTGGGATATATGGTAATGAAAAAGCGGATCTATGCGAAGTTGGCGACACAGAAAGATAAAATTGATATTATTGTCCCCAAACCAAGTGGTTTTAAAAGGGGAATGGAGAGAAGAAATAAAACTACAGTGGTTTGACAGATGTTATATGTCCAAAAAAGGAAGAGTCACTTTCGACTTTATTCCTAAGCCAGAAATAAAAATAAGAAGATACCATCCACTGATAATCCAAATAATATCTGGACATGCGAGATTTCCTGCCTATTTACAAAGATTTGGAAGAACGCGGAAAAATAAATGCATTTGTGCAGAAATGGGTACGGTTTACCTCTATTTAATGGAATGTATGGAGATCTCAGAGTGAACGAAAGACCTGAAGATTGTTAATAATGGTTTAAGTACGGTACTGATGGTCATCTCAAAACCCTGAAGGATATGATGTTAAAGATGGACAGTTTCATTCCAACTGTTTGAGAGGGTGCAGTTTGAGAGAAAGACAGTTATTTACTACGCCGAAAGGAATGTTAGTTTGACTGATCGGTCAATGTAAGGTTTAACAATACTTGTTCAGCAGTCGACCCCAACAAATCCTGTTGATACTGCTATGTTCAGTGGTGGTCGGCTGTATGCAAGAAGAAGTTATCGAAGTTTTTTACATACATTTCTATATTACACACATTTCTATATTGCATACATTTCTATATTGCATACATTTCTACAATACATTTCTTTCAATTACGAATGGATTCATCGACATTTACACAGTAGTCTTTTTTAACATATCGTGAGTAATGCGGTGCGTACGCATTTTAATGTTCAGTCACAGAGAGAGTCAGCAGGAGTTATTTTGCAATCGATCATCCTGCATGAAAACTATGTTATACAGAGAACCTACAATTTTAAAATTGAATGACTGAATTGATCATAACATATTTTTAATACCATTTGTTTGGCGCAGTATAGCCATATTTGGCTCTTGTGCCATAAAACCCCAAAATACTTACCTACCTACCAATTGCATGAAAACTATGACTACCGTTTTGAAGGTAGTCAGGAATACAAAAAAATGATGTGCCTAAAATTTTCTAAGGGGTTGTCTACATATTTTGAAATTTTACTAACTTAGAAATTTGCTATGGCAACACCCATGTTTGATGCCGTGAATAAATTTTCTCATGGAAGAAAACACCGGAGGGAAAATTTTGGTTGATAATCCCATTGAGATATATTTGACATTATCTGTTAAGGGGTCGTTTCCGTATGTAGATTTCAAAAATGCTGATATTCTCTGAACATCGCCAACAGTATTTTTTTG
>JAPMOQ010006014.1:0-18517 GCA_026543055.1 Argiope trifasciata
AGAGAGTTTTAACACTTTTTAAAAGTTTAACAATAGTCACTTTCAGGATATCACTTCACATTTAATAAACACATATAATGGTTTTTTACTAAGCAAGAAATTATAATGGTCTTTTTCTATGAATTCATAAGAAAACTAGGAAGGAAATCAGATTTTTGTAGAGTATTTTAATTGTACGTTAGTTTACATTTAATAAGTCGATTCAAGTGTCATACAAAGATGGAAATTAATTTCAGTTCTTGCTTTCTTTTAAATTTAAAAATGTTTCCCATCATCTTTAAATTTTTGATATGTATTTTGATATACTTTTTTAAATATGAAATTTGAATTAAATACGTGACTAAAACTTATTTATGGAAGATGAATAAAAAAGCATGTTGATACCATTTACTCTGCCATAAGGATTCTTGCCTAAAGAAATGGTAAATTGGTAAAAATTATCTAATGATATTAAACATTAAATTGTTGTCATAATGCTGAATGAAAGTATTAAAAGCTAATATAAGGAGAAAATAAGAAAATAATCTTTACAGAAAAAGGGTCATTCAATAATAATAAAAATGAAGGCAAAAAAAAAAAGATTAAATAGAAAAACTTAAAATGGTTTATTCCTGCTATTATTTCAGACACATACACTTACACTTACTCCATATATATTCTGCTCAAATTTTCAATCGTTAATAAAATACTTTTTATTCATCACTCAAGTTCCAAAACAATTTTAAGAACTTGTAATGGATGGTACTAGAGTTTAATAAATTTTTTTCAAATATTAATTCATTTATTAAAATTTATCGGTAATTTTTTTTGGTCTCTAAAGTTGCCGAGTCACCAAATGGTCGCCAAGCACTGAGATTGACGATACGACACCCGATCAACAGCTAAAGCGTTGATAGTAAAACAGTCTTTGTTACGTTGACACTAATTGTGCTGAAAAGCAATATTATAGGTTCTTAGCAATATTACATTTTAAAAGAAGTGCATCGATGGGATATCAATAAGTTTCTTCGTCTATATGACCGTTATGATTCAAAGTTGAGAGAGTAATTTATCTGAAATATCTCTAAATAAAGTTTTATCAGTTTGTAATGAAAATTGAAGTGAACAGACATTAGCTCAGCAGAAAAATACAAGGATTTCAGTATTTTTCACATGAATGTCACCACGAATTCAATTTTTGCGAAATTCAAGTATTGTTTGATACTTAGTAATTTTTTAATAAAAAATAACTAAAATAAAATTTGACTTAAGTGACCTAAGTAGGAATTTAATTTTAATTTTTTATATTGCTTGTTTAAATAAAAGTTAATTATTAAAGTTAAAAAAATTAAAAAAAGGAATTTTCAAAACTTATATTTGAAACAATTTTGAAAAATCACACGGCCATAAAATACTAAAATTATTTAGATTTTTATTAGATCGATGGCAATAAAAAGATTGAAAATCAGTGCTTTATCAAAAAATGAAATAATACTATTGAGAAAAATAAAAATGTCTCTATTTATCAGCATATAAAAGCACTTTACAGTGACTCTCAAACTTTAGTTTTACCTTATTACAAGAGAAGGGTATAACAACTAATAATACTACCCATTTTAGAAAAGAATATCTAAATTTAGCTTTGAAATTATTTTTAATCAATAATACTCTTATATACACATTTTCACACATTCAAATTTCAATGATAAGAATTTTTAAAAGTTATTTAAAACTGAATTCATCTGATTCGTATAATCTAATCCTGAAAATTGATATAAAAAGTCATGTATGGAAAGTCAATTTAAAACTACTTTCATTTGAAAAAGAATAGTCAAGAATGTGAGGTTTCTTGCAAATTATAGCCTGTTAAAATAATTGGTTCCTCTGCTATTTTAAATTAGAAATATCATTTTCCTTTTCCAATTAATTCTGCTTCTTTAATTTCGTTTCCCATCGCAGTTTGCACTCTTAGATTGCGAATAGTTAAAAGCTTCATTAAGAAGTGTTTGTGGCATTGATAAAAAAACAAAGAAAACAGCTGTAAGTACAGCTGAGCTGCTTAATCAAGAATGGAAAAGTGTTTAGGGGATTCACATTAATTAACTAAACGAGAATCATGAATGCAAGGACTGTATTCAGAATTACAATTTTTTTTTTCATTCAACTTTTTTTCCTTTGATTAAATATTTTTGCTTCAATAAACAATAAATCTATTTTTACTTTTGAATTTCGCACTTATTTTTAAAAATTATTTTAAAAGATTTTATTTGAAATATGCATTTTTCTATGCAGTCAAATAATATTAAAATAAATTTGTAATATCATTTATGTGCATTGTCGTTGAAAGCAAAGAATTAATTATTGTTATGAACCTGTAATTCTACTTCCAGAGAGAATAGTGTCTTCATCAGACAGACTGATTTGCAGTCATCTATATCGGAAGGTATCGGATGTCCCGTCAGTGACCCCAGAGCTAGGAGACTTTGACAACAAAGTGGATAATACCCGAAACTCCTGACGATTTGTTTCGATCCATTCAATAAGAACCCAGACGCGCTCAAATGCTCCTGATTGGTCTAGAAACTTCTAGCCCCGCCCGCTGATAACTATAAAATGTTGACACTCTTGTGCTGCGTGTAGACCTGAATTGAGTGGTAATGAATTGGTGGTGGTGAATAGTAGTCGGGGTCGTCGGGAGTAAACCGAAGCAACGGTGGAGTGATGAATTTCTGTGTGCCGTATTCTGTCGTCGTCATGTCTATTGTTGAGTAGTCATAGTCGAGAATTAAAGTAGTGAGTCGACAGTGAAAACGAGTTGAAACCGCTGAAGTTTCAGTCGTCTGGAGAGACTGTAGAGCAAAGTTCCTTTTACTGATGAATCCTTCTGACCGCTTTGTGTGCTGTGGGTGTTGTCACTACCGAATTTATACGTGTGGAAAACTTTCTGTCTGCTCTAGAGTGATGCTGTGCTGACCTGTGTATTCGTTTCGTCTGTAAACTATTGTCATATTTGTGCTGCAAATATTTCTTGTCTTTGTGCTGCCCGGTCTTCGAAGAAATAAACGTCTCCGATGTCTTTTTACTCCGAACTGTTCATTGTGTTTATCTCACACTATAGTCAACAACAATATTGTCTTAACACAGTGATTCTCAACCTGTGGGGCGCGCCCCCCCAGGGGGGCGCGAGCACATTAATAGGAGGGCGCGAGCATATCCAAGAGAAAATGTTACTTTAAAAAAATTGATCAAGTGACTGAACGGAAAGAATACACACATACATACAAAACAAAATACATTTCCATATATTTAATAATTAACTTATTAAATTTAAAAAACTTACTCAAACAAAAACTAATTTAATAGTTATAAGTATTCTTGGGCCTGTCTTGTAGAGCAAAGTTTATTGAAGTAGGGTTTAATATTAGAAATAGACACTCTCAGTTCTTTTTCTATATTTAGCTGAGATCTATATTTTGTCTTCAAAGAAGTCACCACCGAAAATCCAGTTTCACAAAGGTAAGATGTTGAAAATGGTAGTAGAATGTGAAATGCCCTTGTTTTTAGTGCAGAAAACTCATCATCCACTCCTGCCCAAAATTCAAAGAGTGATTTACTACTAAATTGTCTTTTGGTTTCGCCGCTTGCCGTGAAGTCTATGAAGGTTTCTTCCTCTTCAATTGAGAGTCCTTCGGGAGTATTTCGAAATGGATCCTTCACCTACTTGTAACTTGATATCAGTTTGTCGTCTGGAAGAAAGTACTTTTGAAAATTTGCTAGCATTGCTAAATGATTTTCATTGGTTACAAAAACGATTTTTACATGTTGTTCTTCAGCCTTGTAAGTTTTAATACAATCATTTAAATTTACCAACATTGTTAAGTTTTCTTGCTTTAAATTTCTGTTCCACAATTCCAATTTTCTACAAAAAGCATTAAATTTATCACTCGTATCCAATATATGTGTATTTGCTCCTTGCAGTTGAAGATTCAAGTTATTTAATTTCTCAAATATGTCGACCATGTAGCTCAATTTCATCACAAATAAACTATCATGAAAATTCTCAGCTTCCAATCTGTTTTCCTCTTCTAGGAAAACTGCGATTTCTTCTCTTAATTCATAAACACGTTGCAAAAATTTTCCTCTTGATAACCATCTTACCTCGCATTAAAATAGTAACTCTGAATATACTGCATCCATGTCTTTACAAAGTGCGGAAAAGATTCTTGATTTTAGGGGTCACATTTTTATATAATTTACTACGGTTACAACCGTAGTTAACACAATATTCAAACCAGGACTTATTTCTTTGGAAGCCAAAACTTCTCTGTGGATCATGCAATATGTCCAGACTGTGGCGATTTTTGTTTCACAAGGGTTTGAATACTTTGGAATCTTTCGGACATAGAACGAGCACCATCGGTGCATATTCCGACTCAATTTTTCCATTCTATGTTTGCTTCGTTCATGAAATCATTTAAGATAGCGAATAATACGAGTACTGTTGCTTTGAGTTCTATTGGTTTGCAGAAAAGTAATTCTTCTACTACTGACAAATCATCACAAAATCTAACATAGGCAATGAAATGAGCCCCTTTATTACTGTTGTTGCCTCATCGAGTTGTATTGAAAACAATTTGTCACGTAACTTTGACAAAAGCTGACACTCTACACCTTCAGCTATATCAGCAATTCGACGGGCAACAGTATCATTTGAAAGAGGTATAGACTGCAATTGTTTTGCAAAATTATCTCCAAACATAATTTTTTCCATCTCAATTGCGGCTGGCAAAATAAGCTCTTCCCCAATGGTGTGAGGCTTTTTACATCTGGCTATTTTATATGAAACTTTGTAAGAATCATTTAAAGCTTTTTCATTCACAAAGTTTTTTTAAACAATGATTTTTGCTTTTCATATGATTTTAATTTTAATTCGAAGAATTCTCTGGGTTTGTTTACTTACTCAATATGAAGCGTTTTCAAATCTCGTTTAAGTTTATTAGGTTTCATGCTGTCTGCCGCCAACACTTTTGAGCAAATGTTACACAGGGGCCTTTCTACTTCATTTACTTCAGTACTAGTGAATCCAAAATTTAAGTATTCTTGAGAATATTTTCTTGATTTTATTTTCGGAACCACGCTCATCTGTGTATTTGTTGATGCTTGTCTATCGTCTAATGCTCGCTTACGCCAACTTAAAAATTTATCCATGATTCTGCATGAGTCCGCTGCCGTGAGTATTTAATACAGTGAATTGCATTTACACGAAAATATATATAACATACACATTCAGAATAGATTCAACAGCGATAGAAGGATCGACTCGAATAAGGTTGTCTGGAATTAAATTTGGCGTCATAGAACTTTCTCCTTCTTCTTTTGAGAAAACGTTTGTTCACATCTGCGCATGCTCCTAACTAAACTTTTAAGCTGACCAGACAAATTCCAAATAAATCGAAACTTCTCGCGAAACCGTGAAAATGCCCGACATGTCGGGACGCAAGAACAATAAAAACGTATAGGATTCTTGTTTTCTCAATGCTGAGGAGAGGTGTTGCAAAAGGCCAATATTTTTCCGTATTCTTGGTAATTTGTAAAGTTTAAAATTAATGCTGTAGTGTAGGTTTAACTCCAAAATACTCAAAATACATTAGTATTTATACATTTTATTGTATGCGGTGGGGAGGGGTGGGGGCGCGATGAAAATTATGATTGAAAATTGAGCCGTGAATACTAAAAGGTTGAGAAACACTGTCTTAACAGATATTGAATAGACCATTCAATGATTCTAAACTCTATAAAATTGTTTGATTTGGTTCAAATACTATAAACCTATGTGTCTCTTTTCCTCTTAATGGGATACATTTCTTCCCTCTAGTTTAATGAAACGATACTTAAAGCCTCTTTATTATTAAAAATCCTGAAATATCAATATTTAAGTTAAAGTTAGGAACATGTGATTAAACAATATTCCTGACAGAGTTAAATATCAAAAAACTGTTCTTAAATTTGATTTCTTTGCAATTAAAAGTTTGTTGTACAGTTTTCTAACATTGTTTGCATTTGCCCGCGCATTAGATAAGATGTCTGGTTTATCAGAAGGCGAAAACTAGTGTTTGCATAAAATTAGAGCAAATCCTTGACACTCAATTCATTAGCATTGTAGTAGTATCTTAATAAGTCAGTAACAGCGACTAGACACTAGTTATTACTTTTGTCGAATGGTTATGTACGCGGCTTTGACTCTAAAGGTTCTGGGTTCGATACCCAATCAATTCAATCCACTACATCATAATTAGACCTGTCTCCCACAAAATGGAAAGGGATACCACACAAATTGCGTTCAATATTTTACACGAACATTTGAAGATATTTCTGTTGAAGTTGTCATGTGAATTCTGTCTCTTTTATTGATCATTGATGTTCTGTGCTAATATTCTAATGCTTAAAAACTAAATAGGAAATTAATATCTCTCTAAATAGGAATTCTTATGAAACATTCACTTACTGAAAAATGCGTTTTTAAGAAGTTTATATAAGGTTTATTATGCATTTAATACACTGCATTTCTTTTGTATATTTCTGTTCCTATTCTGTTTATAAAAATAGAATATTCATAAAAAATGCATGAAAAAAATGTATCGCTCGAATAAATATTATAAAATATTTTTATCTAAATTAAATAAGAAAAGGAAATTCAAAAAAAGTTAGCATAATTTATATTGGAATCATTGTAATTAATTACATTAATAATAACCGGGTATCAATATGTGGAACGTCAAACGCGGAAAAAAAACAAAAAACAGAACAGCGAACTGGTAAAAGCAGGCCTGAAACATTGTCTTATCCTGTCGCGTATTGTAGCACGTTTACTTTTTAAAAATGGCAACATGTAAAAAAAGGATAGTCAAAAATAAAAGATAAGAATAAAGTTGCTCTCAAATTTTATGTCTGAGCATTTTACTTTTAAAAAGCTTTATTAAGAGAAAGGAAAATAGTTTGTTTCTGCAAATCTCAAAAAAATATTAGATAAAAAAGAATGAAATGAAATTGGTTTTTGAGTGAATAGCAAATAGAAATTTAAGCAACGTATGTTAATATGATAATTGATCAATGTATAAAAGAAATCAAATTTATTCAGTTTAAAACTAGAAAAATGATACAAATATGTCGCATTTTAAAGCGCCCCCTACTCAATTATGTTTACCAACCCCAGGAACTGCTAATTCAGATCTCAGATCGTTTCGCAATCCAAGTTCCCATTCGCTTGCTCGCCATCTATTAAACCACTTTAGTCTTGCAAAATATGTATTTAAATAGATTATTCCAAAATGTGATAAAACAATGAAAGGCATAAACAAATGTTAAGCAAAATGTACACTCGAAAATTGAATCCTAGAAAAGTTCTTTATAAGCACAAATAACTTCTTATTTAGGAACTATATACATCCACCAATGACACACATTTTTAAAAATTGTGCTTTACACACACTGTATTAAATTTGGAAATTATAACAAAGAAATACTCTGGAAGAAACACACATAAAATTTTGTCCATTAATTTTTCAAACGCGTTCTCTTGAAATCTTATCAAACCACGTGTTGATGTTACCGAGCAAAGTCTAAGTATTACTAAACTGCGATTAACAAATTCAGCCTGATTTTGCGTCTACATAACATTTTATACATATTTGATTTGATAAAATTGTCTTATTTTTCATGAAGTTAAAGTCTTTAGTATAAATCCTTGCAAATTCGTTTACAAAATGGATTTTAACATTGTCATTATAAAAATACTTTAAAAATAGGACATGAACGAAATAATTAAAATAAATTATATTAAAAAAATTAATCAGTCATTAATCTGAAATGTTAAAAAACATTCTGTAAGTTTTAAAAAAATTATGAAAAAAAGAAAGAAATTTGATTGTTGTTAGCTCAAAGAAAAACATCATAAGGGACCAAAAACTGCATGAAAAACCTTCTTAAAACAATAGGCCTTAAAAGAAGAACGGCACTGTTAATGAAGAATATCAATTTTTATTTATTATTTATTTCGGTGCACACATTTGGTTTCCCAAAGTAATTTGTGTTCTAAGTTTGCAGGTAATTAAAAATTTTCTGCAAATGTTAATGTTAATGTTTAATGTTAGCAAAGATAAAAGAGATAAAAACACAAGACTAGATTTAAATGAAAAACTTCAAAGCTACCACATATTACTGAAAAGAACAATCGATAATAAAACAAAAATGCATGTGATTTATATTAAATAACTAAAAGAAACGGTTTAATTGTTATGGCTGTGTTCATTTAAAATTTTCGTTTTTCCATACAATATTTTTCTTCTCTGATTTAGACTTTTTCAGTTGTAATAACAGATGCTAAAACAAAAAAATTAATTTCTCAAAGAATAAGAAAATAATTTGAATAATAATAAAAATAAAACTGATCTCAAGTCTTTATCTTCACCCACAATCAATAAAGAGAAAAGTTAATGGTATAATTTATGGTAAGAGGAGGAATTTTTAGTTTCAAACTCTTTTCATTACGATCCTAAATTTAATTGATACCTATGAGTTTTGTTTGTCATTAAACTATAGCCAAGTAATTACGCTAAATTTGTCTTTTTAAATTTATTTACTTATGACATCACAGTCGGACAAAACAAATAACATAAAAACATTAATAAAACATGTAAAAATAGGGAAATGTATACATTACTACATTTGTAATTCAACTCCTATGATCTTCATCCTAACTCTTTTGATATAACACCTTCACTAGGCCTAAATGCCTTTCATGCACAACACAATAAAAGACCACACAACGCAACATCAATCCAAATCCCGCTGAAGAATGACACGATAGCAAACGTATTACAGAAATGTCAAACAATTTTAATCTAAATCAATACTTTGCTGACATGTATCGGCCCTTCTGGTATTACAGGGTCAAATTCTTTACAGTTTATAATAATTGTTCCTGTATTTTATACATATATATATATAACCCTACAGCAAGGCATTAATATGTGTCATGTCTAAGATTAAAAGTGTATTTTTATTTACGTGATTCAATCATGCTTATTGGAACTATCGATTTGTTTCCAATTTTATTGCATATAAAATTTTTTGGTGGAGCATTTTTGAACTATTTTTAAATTTATATTCCAAATATTTGATATTCTTAGAGACATTGCGTTGTTTTCTAAAGACCCATCTCTTATAGTGCCGTTTTAAAAATATGGAATTCATTTACAAAAATAATTTGTTATTTTGCTGAGTGAATATTTAAATGATACATTTAGGAGCAAATCAGTTGACTTCAGCTGTTTATTTTGAAGTAGTATCATCTGTTATGAAAGTGGAATTAGTTTTATAATTCATGCAACTGAATGTTGAAAAACAATTACAAAAAAGAGATAATTTATGTATAGTTATAATATAGTTTTTATTAAGTTATATCTTGCATATTTCTAATTATATTGTAGGCCCTATAATAAAATCATCAATTGAAATTTCGTTATAAATCGTCAGGTTCTGGTACAAAATCATGACTATGATTAATTACATACAGTGATTTATAATATACTGTTATAAATTATAGAAGTCCTATAATATCTAAACATGAAATTTAAAATGTGATCGCTGAGCAGTATTTAAGAAATTTTTCGGGGTACTTTTTTTTACTCAGTCAAAGTGCTTGTAATTGGTTTAATCAATTAAAAAATTATTACTCCTTTTGAACATGCTTATAGAAAAATCATCATAAAATTTAAAAGAGAAATTAAAAAGAATAAAATTTGATCTCCTTGAAGAACTCATTTATCTCGCATAGTGAGATAATTTTTTTAAAGTAAGAATCTCAGTTAAAACTGTGAATGTCCGGAGTTCTCATGTTTTTTTATCTCCCAGAAGAGAGTTTTGTTCTATTCAACATAGTGAAGATAAGCCAAATATGCGTTTTGATACTTTTTTTTAATTCGTATTATTAGTTTAAACTCTCCATATATATTTATTTATTTATATATATTTAAAAAAATTTCAATAGCTAATAATATATTTTTTTATTTATCCACTCAAGTTCGAATACGTTTTTTTAAAACTCGTATTGGATGACACTGGATGTTAAAACAGTGTTTTCAAATATTAATTCATTAATGAATTTATTAATTTTAAAGCTTTAAATAAAGTGTTAGCAGTTGTTAATGAAAATTGAAATCAACAGACAGTTGCTCAATCAATAAAATACAAAGATTCAGATTTGAAAACTATTTAATAAAAATTAACTAAAATAATTCTTTGTTGACTTACGTAGGAATTCAATTAAATTCTTTTTATATCACTTGTTATTAACAACTTAACTTTTCTTTTCTAATATTTTTGTTATGTTGATTTGATTTATCTCTTCATTTTATGTCGTTTGTAAAAATAAAAATTTTCATTGAAAAGAGGTTTGAATGATTAATATGAATTTTTAATTAATAGGGGAGAGAAAACACTCATTTGAATACAGGCGATATTCAATATACTATGAGCCAAAAAAAAAAGAGTAATTTCTTATTTGTCATTCTTTCTCGAGAATAACTTTCATAATTTTGAAAAAAAAAATCAATCATTTTGTATATCTAGTCTTCTAAGTGATATAATAGATAAAAAAATATTTTTTTTTAAATCTCTGCATTGCCCTCTGAAATATTAACACTTAAAGGAAAAAAAGAGAAAATGAATACAGAGAAAGATAAAAGAAAGAGAAAATAACAAATTATTTGCAAAAAATGAAATCTGAAATTACACATTTCAAGCTATCAAGTGAAAACATTACTTTTTTAAGTCATTATTTGTCTTAATTAATTAAAGTCATTAATCAGCTTAAACCGGTTTTTTTATTATATAAATTTTTAAATGATAAACTATTTACCAGTACATTCATAAACATATTAACATGTTAAGAATGAATGAAGTCATATTTCCCTATTGGAGGAAAAAGAAAATGCTTTTATCAAGACTGTTATTAAAAGGGAATGATTTTTTAATCATATTATGAAAATTTAATTCATTAATTTTCTCCAAAAAATTACATTCTTTGAAAATAACTGCTATGAGATCATAGTTATATGTCAACCTTTTAAATATTTTTAAACCTTTATCAGCATCTGCTGATAAAGAAGTATGCATAATAACAAATCAATTCAGGTAAAGCAGGTCAACCTTTTAAAGACACATCTGCTTTGAAAGCAGCATACATAATAATAATGCAATATTGGTAAAAGCAGGTAAAAAATATATGCTGTTCAAACACGAAGATGAAAATTACAATTTATGCGTTATTCATTTCCTTGCGTCAGTCGAGCTTCAATTACTCACAGCCTACTAGATGTTGAGCTTCAACACCCTCTAACCAAAATAACATCATCATACATGATAAAAAAGACTCTGTTGCGCAAAACTAATTTTCAAAATATTACTAATTATTGCTTAAAATATTTGAAAATTCAAAATTTTAAATTCATATTAAAAAAAATTTCTAATTTTAAATTTAATGTCAAAATCTAATGTAAATTTTAAATTTAATGTATTAGAATTCAAGCCATCTAATACTTGTATGATAAATAATGTATTAACATTAAATTTAAAAAAGAAACTCTTCCTTAAAATTCAAGAAGTCATTCAAATTTGGAAATAAATCCCCTGAATAAAACAAAGAAGGTATTTTTATTGAATTTTATTTTACTGAATGAATATAAGTCTCTCTAATATAAAGAAGATATGAATGTTGGGATTTAATAATAAATGCGGAAAATGAGAGAAAGAAGAATTTACTTTCAGCGGCAACGTAATTTCAGAACCTTTATCCCAGAGTTGGATTCAAGAACCGATAAAAATCTGTGATAATGTTTCCCAGGGATTATGTTAATTTACTCTCCCTCTAGTTAGAGGCGGCATGCTCACCAGAAGAAGGAAATTACTATTTGCTTAAAACTTGGGCAAATCCTTGACACTCAATTTATTAGCATAATCAAGCTTGTCTCCCTAGATGCGATACAGCAAAAATTATGATAAATATTTTGTTGAAACCTATCTGAGGATTTCTGTTCAAATTATTATAAGAGTTATAACATATAGTTATTTTTGGATTTTATTCCCTAATATTTTTGGAAATTGAATTTCACGATTTAAGTTATGAAGAGGTACTCATCCGAAGTATTAATTATATTTTTAATTGTACTTAGATATGATTTATTATATGATTTATATATCTTGATTTTTCTAAATTGTAATAGTTCAAAAAAGAATGAATTATTCTAATACTTGTCTTTAAATTACAAATAACTAATAAGAAATTTATTTATCTGTACATAGTAAACAAAAATGAAGTTTCATAAAAGCATCTGTATGTTTGAAAGAGATAAAAGTGAAGGAATACTGAAGAAAAACTGATATTGTAGATATTTATACCATTTTGTAGGATTTTGTTTTATTGGGGAAGGTTATAGTATATTGAAGTAATATCAAAATTAAAAAAGGGAGTTTTATAATTGAAATTTTAATTATTTTCCTACTGCGATTCGCGCATACTTAAAACAGCAGTATCTAGGCCTTTCACTTATCCAAGCCTGTGCGAAAATCGCAAATTGCACATCCGCTAATGGAAAGAACTGTGGTATGCATATAGGATACATTTTGCTTCTGATTTTAAACAGCGAACCAAAAATTCATCATACCACAAAAAAACTGATATTGGAGATATTTGAACCATTTTGGAGGGCATTTATTGGGAAAGGTTATAATATATTGAAGTATCAAAATAAAAAAAAATAGATTCATAAATGGAATTTTGATTATTTTCCTACTACGAGTCACGCAGAGCAATATCTGGGCTTTGAAAACCTCATGTGCGAAAACCTCAAATTGTGCAACCGCAAGTAGGAAGAACTTTGGTATGCATATAGGATAAATTTCCTTGTTTACATCTAATTGCAAACAAGGAATCAAAAACTCATCATGCTAAAAAATTAACTGATATTGGAGATTTTTATACCATTTTGGAGGGCATTTATTGAGGAAGGTATTGAAGTATATTCAAGTCTATATGACAATTTACAGAGTTGTATCTAAACAAATTTTTTTTTGTCTCGACATCAGGATGAAAAACAGCTAATACGGTTTATAAAGAAATATAAAAGCAAAAATTATCTAGTATGAGGAAAGCTAAATTTTATTTTCGTATACAGACGTGATAAACAAAGATTGAACTGTGAGTGCAATAATAGGTATATAATGGCTTATTTGTATATTTTTATATTTTAAAACAGTTTTTTTATTGTATATTTTAGTGAATTGTTTTGTCTATGAACATACCATGTTTCTACCTTTCTAACAGTCTAACTATTTCAAAATGTGTGCTTTCAAAATTTATTATGCGTGTTATCAAAATTAACTTTGATGCTATATTTGATGATTTCTAATGTTACGTGATACACCCATATCATATCGGGTGGAAGCTAGGCAAGTTTAAAACTAATGTTTCCTCTCGAATGTTATGCCATGGGCAACGCTGTGCGGGCACTGCTATTTTATGAATAACGATATAAACTCTTTATTTCTGCTGCTAATTATCTACTCAGGTTATTACTGTAGATTTAAAAGCCTTTATTAAAACATTGAACTCTTTAATTAAATCATTAAAACTACATTTGGTAATGGAAATATTATTGTTTGTTGTGGCACTGAGTGTGTGCATGCCACTTCAACTTATGAAATGGGCTAAATAATTCATTTATAAACATGCATTAACTTTTAATATGTCAGTCAAAATAACAATAGCATCTTAGTTGTTAAACAAAAAATATTTTTCAAGTCATATCTAATGATCCGACTCTCATTTTTTGACTATTCATTGACTATATTCAGATCTAAATCATGCTTCTCATGGTTGCTATGGTAACTAAGGCTCATGGCACTGCCATATTTCGGAAGAAAAGTAGGTTTATATGTTTAATTCAATCCCATATTTTAAGTACAATTATTCGAAGAACAAAAGTTGAGATTTAATACAAAAAATTTTCTACTTCATTAAGCAATTATAAAAATATTCCCTTTTTTTTAAAATAAATGATAATGATGGTGCTTTATAATAGAAGTTATTAATTATTTTTCTTGAGAAATCATAAGGACATTAAGGGGAAAAACTATTTACAATGAGTTTGTTTGCTGAATTATTTGCAATGTTTTTCACCCACAAAAAATACTAATAAAAAAATCAGTCGTCACTAGTAAACTATCAAAATTAAAGTAATATAATCTTTTATTTGAATTTTACTTTAAAATATTTTTACTGAAATATTAATGATTGAAACTTTTATAAGTTTAGCATCAAATTTTAGAATTACGTTGATATTTTCATAGCAAAAGATGTATGCATATTCTCCAAATTTTCCAAAATCTTATAAAATGATAATATAAATTTAAGCTATTGCAACTTTACTACTTCATAATATTTTATGTTAATATGTATTATTATAAAAAACATATTTAACAGTTTCAATTTTAAGTAAATTTTTGTATTTGCTAAGAAATTGTTCATTCAGCGACACCAAACATTTATTTATTTTTGTACATCAGCATAATACAAATATGTATTAACGGAAAATCTAATTAGAATTTATAAAACAAAGCCATGTCCTAGTACTATTTAAACACTTCCTTTAAGTTCTAATTCAGTGTGAAAAAGATATTCTAAAAGAAAATACGAAAGCTAAATTTATTTCCAACAGCCTTTGGATCCTGATTATGCCATTTTCTCCTATCTTCGTCGTTAACCTTTTTATGTAGATTACAATGCTCTAATTTTTGAAGATTGGAAATGATAATGACTACAATTTTTCGAAACTGGGGAAAGAATGCTTGTTTAATTTAAATAAAAGGCAATCATTTCTTAAACATTTGGCCAGGAAGATATTTTTAATACCCAAAAACAATAAATTTAGATAAAACAGCATTTACCAGTAATTAACTTTAAAAATTTTGGTTTCACCATAGTTTCCTTTAAACTTACTTGGTTTTATTTTATTTGCATAGCAAGTTCTTTTTTGTTTTACTTTCGAAATGATGCTTTTGAAGAGGTTTTAAAGAATTGTAATTTGATGTTTGTTATTCTTCAAGCAATAAATAACCTTCACCCATCTTTGAAAGTCAAGGGTTATTCTTCAGTATTTATTTCTACATTTTGCTTTTAAGCTCCTATATTGGCATCTCTTTTTTCCTGAATTCGGAAGTAAATTTTCAAAATTATCTCTTAAATTGAAAAAAAAGATATAAAAATTAATTCAACTCCTACTTGGATCAAAAAAGAAAATTTAAATTATTAAATATTAAACAAAAATATTGATTTTAATAAGAATCGAAGTCGCATTGTTTCCCTCACGCGAATAATACTGAAATCCTAGCATTTTACCAATTGAGCTACTGCCTGTTGATTTCTTTTATCATTAAAAGCTGCTAAAACTCTATTTAAAGTATTAAAAATTAATTAAATTTAATGATTGAACATATATTTGAAAAAACTTGTATTAACATCAAGTGTTTTCCATTACAAGTTTAAACAAATGTATTTGAACCCTGATATTTTTGAGCGCCATTATCATTGGATGAGCTTTCCGATACTAAATAGCTGAGGCTTCGAAGATATGCCGCTTTCCTCAATACTCTACTATGCCTTTACAATTTCAGGTATTTGAGAGAAGTAGAGAAGGTGCTTATATTATCTATTATACGATATTATTCTACTTATGATTCAGATTATGCGAGATAATGGAAGATAGAATAATTTTATTGGTTATGAATTGATGAAATATCTGATATTACGGAGGTTATCACTAATAGTTGTTAGTTTATTATAGACAGTGACAAGCCAACGACCGGCGTTTTAAAATTAAATAGAAAATTTTAGATCAAAACATACGGCAGCTATGTGAATAAAGCGCCCTAAAATAAAATGTTAGTTTGTATCTTTATTTACTTACTCTCCATTATTTTCTGATTGATGCGATTTTTATGAGTTTCCATCCAGACAGTATTTTTATTGAATCGGCTTGAAGTGTCTGATGTGATTGATTGATTATTTCTTTTCCATTAAAAAAACGACAATTTAATTAGTTTCTTTTATACAAAGGCATTCTCTCAATCGTTAAGGTTACAAATGCACAAAAAAATATTGCAAATAAGAAGGGCGCGATGCCTTATCAAATTTCTCAGCATCCGAGAGATTCCGCCAGGGCGGTAATTAAGAATCTAGATTGATGAGCGCTTAGTACCCATGCGATGCTCAAGTTTATTCATGTTCGTTCAAGATCTTCACTGATACAGTGTAAGATTTTTTCTAAAATTTATTACTCTCAAGCCTTCATTAATTTGCTTTTTTTATTTGTTTTTGTGTAAGTAAATTAATGCAGCGCTGTAGGGCTGATATATCCCTGAAGCAAAAAGAATAAATCAAAGTATTTTGACTGCTAAGCAATTTTTTGTTTATATTTCTGATTATTTGGGGAGGGACAGAAGAATAGTGGTTGAAACTATGTCAACCAAAAAATGAAACAGACTTAGCTTCTGATTTTGTATGCCATAAGATATTTTAAAGCCTTTTTTTCTATTTTGAAAATTGCTTTTTATAAAGGTTTTAAGAACTTTCCTCGAGTTTGAAAGAAAAAACAAATACATTGTTTGTATTTTAATGAGAATCTAGATAAGTTGAAAAAAAATATTATTGATTTCTTTTATATTGTATCATTTAATCACTCACTAAGCATTCCTTTCAATTTTTAGAATAATTAAAGGTTTCGAAAGATAAAGATTTTTTTTTAATATTTTAATTTAAAATATAACTAGTCATTACTACTATGCTACTATGGCAGTATTACTACTATGGCAGTATTTATTTATATATTTTTAATTTGTATTAACATTATAATGATAGTTACATATAATAAATAATTTAAAAATTCTTTCAACATTTAAAAAGTTTAGAGCTAATGGCTTTTAAATTTTAGCTAGTTCGCCTTCAAAAGTTAAATATGGCTGCCTTCGAATTTTTTTTTCTTTGCTGTTAGACTACTGCATGTGAAATGTATTCATGTAATGTTTCAACTTCTTATTTGATTAAACTGAAAAAT
Source organism: Argiope trifasciata (assembly GCA_026543055.1). Taxonomy (NCBI): domain Eukaryota; kingdom Metazoa; phylum Arthropoda; class Arachnida; order Araneae; family Araneidae; genus Argiope; species Argiope trifasciata. The sequence continues at coordinate 17,148 of JAPMOQ010006014.1, forward strand.
GGAAACTCCTTCTATTACAAATTACTCCAAATATGTATTTAAAAGTAGCACGAGTGGAAACTAAAAATTTTACATCGCAGTTGACATATTGTTTTTTAAGTAGAAAAGTGTAAGCACATAAATATTTCAATAAAATGAAATTAGTTTTTTTTAAATTCATCATAGAAATTTTAAATATTTTATTATATATAAATAAAAAAAATCAGATGAATCTAATCTAATTCATATGAAAGAAACCAGAAGATAAGAAACACGTTTCTTTTTCATATTTTTGAGGTATTTTTTTTTAACGAAAGGATATGATCCAAGCTATAAATGGAAAAAAATAATTCACCAATCATCGACTAATATTAAAAATGATATCAATGTTAAAAAAAATGGAACAAAAAATTCGAATTCCAATTAAATATTTTATTCGATCCTCACCTTCGCATCCTTTTCAGCTATTAAAAAATTATCGAAAAAACTCATATTTTGAGAGGAAAAAAAAACCGATCCAATTAAAGAATTTTGCATGGATGCGGTTTTCTTATTACTTAATTACTCATGAACTTGCAGGATTTTTTTGTTTTAAGCATCAGCTACGATTATTGTTTTTTTTATTAGATGAAAAATCATCTAATGTGATTGAAGACTTGATTAATATTTCGTTAGTTTAAGAAAGTGAAATTATTTTACTTTCGGAACAAAACAAGAACTTCAAAATTCAAAGGCAGAAGTTTTAGATAAAACGAGCGATGGAAAAGTTTAAAATACCCGATTGTATAAAATTGTAATTAAATTTCTTAACAAGTAATATAATATTTTTTAAAAATCCAATGTCTACCTAGGCCAGTGGTGGGGAAACTTTTTTTAAGACGGGCCATTTGTAATAACTAGATGATCGTAGCGGGCCAAAGAATAATGCTTAATCGTTAAAAAATTTAAGTGTTCTATAAACATATACATATATTATTACATATACTTATTATTTTAATAGTAAAAAAGCAAAAGGTAAGAAAATTATAAGCACAAAATATAAAATGAATTTAGTGTAGTTCTTGATGTGAAGTATTATCACTTTATTTTCTGGTGTCATTACTGGTTGATGGTGCATGAGAAAAATGAAATTGAGACTGTTTTATCAAAATTTCATCATAGTCCAGTTCCATTTGTGAAGCAGAAATTCTTAAAACTAATTAAAGGTGCTCATCTGTAATTCTGTTTCTTAAAGAAGTTTTCCTAAGCTTCATTGTTGAAAAGATTTGTTCGCATATATAAGATGAGCCGAACATTGTCATTATCTTCATTGCATGAGTAATTAGATTTGGGAAATTATCTGGACTTAAATTTTTATAAAATTCTAGTAATGGTACTGTATGAAAAGTTTG
>JAPMOQ010006018.1:0-11872 GCA_026543055.1 Argiope trifasciata
TATCATTGGAAAGATAATATTTTTGAATTTCAAATGAGGTAAAAATTATTTTTAATCTGTAAAATTTTTGAAAGATATCTCCAATAAAAAGACGAAATTCTAGCTTATTTTTAATGAATTAATTTTTTAATGGTAACTATTAATTTTAAAAAAAATCGTAGCTATGTGTACCTTTTTAGCTTTCAAACTATATATGCATTAAATATGATACTTCCAATTCAAGTAGGTTAAAATGCAAATACACACATAATCTTTTTTAATATAAATAAAAAAGAGTCACCAAAACGCTTTTAAGAAAAAAGAAAAAAAAGTTTTAATATTTATTAATTCTTAAATAAAAAAAACTTACATTAATATGAATATATTGTTATTGTTATTAAGAAATAGTTTAGCAACAAATTTGAAGCTCTAAGTAAAGAAGTATGTCCTGTAAAGCATTTGGAACAATTTTTTCAAAAACATGTAAACGCAAGCATGCAAAAACAAAGCGGGGGCCTAAATATTTCAGTTTTTGGTGTGGCATTCTGTGACTGCAAGTGCAATTTTATGTCAAAATTTTGTTTCAAACAGTTGATAAAATAATACTTAAAACACAAATTCAATTTTTCGATGCTATTCTATCAGCGATCAATCTCCAAATGATTCGCCAATGATGACACGATAGATTCAGTAAAAATGCTAAATTTATGCCAAAAGTTACAACTTTGTAACTATTGTACGCTTTTAAGGCATTCCCTGGCAAGGCAAATTTATTAGAAAATCTATAGGAGACCACTCCCACTCCCATCAATTTAGTACTTCATTATGATTTGCTTGTAACGAGAAATGTGGTAAACGACAATTTTCATCACCATCAGGTACTTTATATTTAAGAGGATCGCAAGAAGATAATGCAATAAGATGCTTTAGAATGTTCTCAGAACCGGTCTACACTACCTTAAAAATTCTCTTAGACCTGGAGTTTTATTGCACAGTAATTAAAGGTCTCTGATGAGGATGTTTTTCAAAGATAAGTATTACGTAATTGCTCAGCTAAAGGCAATTTCCTCATTACTTATAAATAACTATATATATCCTCTCTTTCTACAAATTTTTCGGATGAAGCTGATGTTTGAATTAGCTTCTCGGGGATAATGTTTTTACTTTGATCTTGACTGATTCGAATTTTCTCTAGTTTATTGAAATTCCTATTAATATTATATGAAAATAGCTTCTATAATTCTTGTTTAATTCGGTTTATTAAAAGTCAAAAATAAAGATAATAATAAACAGAGGTTTTTTTTTAAAAAAAAAATGCTGTTTTAGCTAGTAAAAAAGTTCTTACTTTGTATCCTCTTTGATCGTAACTAAATATTTTTTATGACCATTAATTGACTCAAAGAGTCTCTGGACTCTTAACAATTTACCATGGGAAAAAAAAAACATCCTTTTTTCCCGCCAATCTAATTTATATGTGAAACAATTGTAAAGTTTGAAAATTTAATCGTAGAATATTCATATACAATTACAGTATTTTTCATATTTTCATATAATTTGAAGAAAAAAATGAAAAGTTCTAAAGAAATAAAAATTGGATATGTTTCGAAAATCCAAAATATCAGTATTTTATTATTCTTAGAATTCTAAATTTAAAAATTGGTCAAAATTTACAAAATATATATTAATATGCAAAAAAATGTTCAGTTTTGAAATTATACTTATTTTTTTATAAAACTGTTTCAAAAATTATTTTAAAAATATAATTGTTTTCAAAAATTTGAAATTTTAAGAAAACAATTCCAAATTGAAACACACAAAAAAAATTTCCATGAATAATTAATCTAAAACTTTATATATAAGTAATAGAAGACCTTAATTTGAACATGTGCATGAAATTTTAGTTTAATAGGATAGTTTTTGATCTTACGCACAGGCTTCATTTCTTTTGTCTGGACAAAAATGTTAACGAAAAAATATGTCCCCTTTATGTGAATCATAGAAGGCTACTGTTGACTGTCTTTTGACAAAAGACAGATTAATCAGAGGACGTTTCTGTTCATTTTATGTGATCTAATTGTTGCAGATAAATTTTTTGAAACAATGGATTTCAGAACAAAATAATATATAGGTATCCGTGAAGGAAAAACATGATTTTCTCCAACTCAATTAGATAGCGAATGTGATTTACTTTTTTCATCTCGTGGTAAATCTTTAGCTGAAATAAATAATTCTGAAGTTCACAGTAATTAAACGAAAGCAGCAGGGTTTCAAAAGCAAGCGATAAAAAATGAGTCATTCTGTGAAAACAAAATTCAGAATATTAAACCGGAAAACCGGAAAGAATTTTTTATATATGCAGGGGAAAGGGGGAAAGCTTTCATTTCGCTCGTAACTGTCCAAAGCGATTAGAAAAATCTACAAATGAAAGTGAGACAGGAAATAAATTTGTTATATCAGGAATCGGAGCTAAACCAGCTGAGCTGCTAGAATATATTGATATTTTTGTGGATATGGAAAAAATAAAATTTCTAATAGATTCAGGAAGTGAGCTTATAACTGTAAAAATAAAGTTAAAATTTGTTTTGGGAATAAAGTTTTCTGCTCTAACTGCAATTTTCTCATTTGCTTTTAATGAAAAATGTAAACCTGTTGAGATTGAAGCAGTTATAAGTGATCAGTTAGTAATGGAGGGAATTTTCTCGCCAAAATGTCTGCATCTTATTCAGCAAAAAGAATTATCGAGTGCCGAAAATAGACAGATAGATTCCATTGAGTGTAAACTTCAATTTTTTGCCGCGGTGATTGAGAGTAAATCACTCGATGTTAGTTCAGATTGTAGATTGTTGTTTACGGGACCAGGTTCTGAAATTGGTAAAAAAATTCTGAATCATCTAAGCAACCTCGTGAGACTGGCATGCGATTAATTTCGACGTTTTTCTGCTATAACTTCCGAAAATACAATTGGACAAACATGATTTTAACATCAATTTAAAGATTAAAAAATTAGCTTTCTAATGGTATCAGTGTTTTAATGTATAACTCAAGCTTCTATTTTTAACGAAATATTTTAACCATGTTTTTTTTAGCACATGACTGGATAAAATAAAATAAAACAATGCCGCAAGTTCAAAAAAAAAAAAAAATAACTATCATCGCAAATGAAATGTAAAGATATGCAACTTTTAGCACCTGACTGGATAAAATAAAAAATATATATAAATGTGATATTTTCTAAAAAAATAAATGCAAAGCAAAGGTTTCTATGATCTTTTGCAATATCTATATCATTAATTCCATAAATTATCTTTATTTACAGTAAACCTGATTGAATTTAGACAGGATATGCATTGAAATCCCGACTTAATGGTATATTTCTATAATCTTTTGCAATATCTGTATCATTAATTCAATAATTTTTTCCCTTTTTCGCTTTCTTTAAAAAACATATTTAACATTTTGGCAATATCACCGAAAAAAACATTTTTAATATTTTGGAAGCATAATCGATAAATTATTAGAGCATTAAACTCAAAAAGTTTTTCCTAATAAAGTTACCGACTCTTTAACTACTAATAACTGAATCTTTTAACTTTAACTATTTCTTAAATTTTGGCTGATGAATGTGTGATTTAATTGAAAATTTTAGAACGCATTACTCATGGCGAACCAGCTGGTCGCCAAAGGTGACTAGTAACTAATAAAACTAACAAAATAGATGTACTTTCTGGTGAGAAAAATTAATGAAATGAATACTATGTTGTCCTTTAAATGACATAGGATTTTCATTCAGACAAGAGGGACAGTTCATTTTTAATTTTAAAAAAAGATTATAGTAACTTTAATTATAGTAACTTATACTAAGATTATAGTAGTATTTTGAGTCATTAAGTTCAAGAAAAAGGATGTATTATTTGTCTGCAAGCCCGCATAATAGTTGCAACTTAGGAAAAATAATATGATGTCCTCTTAAGACAGTTTAGATAAAAACTATCTACACGACTGAAGATTCAGTGTAATAAAGTAAAAGGAATGTTTTTATTAGTAACTGACATAGTATCATTGCTGAAATTCTTAGCATCTTCTGTAGTTTTAAGATGAATTAATCACCTTTGGAGACAAGAAAGGAATATTAGTTGCATTTAAATTCAATGAAATCTTTTATACATAATTTCATGTCTGTGATTCAGTCAAATTAGCAGAGATTAAAGTCATATTATTAGGTTTATATTATATTTTATATTTAGCCATATCAACAGGTTTATAATTCATGATGTTCATTGATGGTTCAAATTTCATGACATATTGCTATTAAAATGTAAGTTTCCGGCTCATTTATCTTTGGACTTGCTTGGTAGAGTAACTTCATGGTCTTATTATCCATATAACTTACGCATAAATGGAATATAATCCTTGTTTCTTAGTTTTCAAGAAGTTAAGAAAATAAAACAATTGAATATTGGAAAAAAATTATTAAAAAAAAGACTGGTTTCTTTCACAATAGAAATATCAGTGTAATATACACTTAAAAAATATGCAACATTAAAAAATATGCAACGATCTGATCTGAATGGACTCACACACATTCAGGCACGTATCTTCCTCATAATTAACAAGGATTAAAATGAGCATATCGGTTCCCTAAATAATCTTTAGATTTTGTTCTTTTCGTAAATACGAGTACCAAACGATTTTCATTGCAAAAAACATTTTTGCAACATTTTTTTTTGTGATTATCAAAAGTTTTTACAGAATAATAAATCTGTAACATGAAAATATTATAAAAATGAAATAAAATTTTTAATAATAAGTATTTAAGAATTAAATTTTTAATAATAAGTATTTAAGAATTAAATTTTTTTTAAATTTATAACATGAAAATATTATAAAAATTTCATATTTATAATATGAAAATATTATAAATATTCATAATATTTTCATAATGCAAAAATAAATTTAAAAGTATAAATTTTAGTAATATGTCTTTGTTTACAGGCTGGCTGCACATTATCTGTGAATTGGTCTAGCATAAAGAAATGATTCAAAATATTGTGCAAGGTAGGCAGTACAATCTATACTTCGCGAATTAAGAACTTATTCATTTCTTGTATAATAAGTATTCACTAAAAAAAATTCAAAATTTTATTTAGATTATTAATTAAAAATTAATCAAAATCCCATTTTTACTTTTCTATAATTTCCAGAGAGCAATATTGCACACAAAAAAAATTTCGCTACTTTAAATTTTCTTCAAAAAAATTCGATTCTAAGTCACAGTAATTATAAATTTTTAACCCATACTATATTTTTATACATTTTTAAAAAATACTTTAGAATGTATTGTACAACAAAAAAAATTATACTCGTATGCATTACAATGATATTAGAAAGCACTATTTTGAGTAAATTTCCTACTCGTTGTTGTTGTTATAAAATTAAAAGCAAAATTTAAAAATATTATAACGATAAGCGAATTAAATCTAGAACACTATTATACTACGATATCCTTAACCAGAGTATCGTAGCCAGCTACGATAACTAAACCAGAACATCATTTACTAATAATTTAATTAATTGCCACGGAATCCATACTAAAACCTTTCATTATTTCATAACATTTGTAAGCGAAATTTGAACACACTCTTCGCAATAATTTTGATTTCCATCGCTTATAAATTACTAAAGAATTATTTACGAGTGTACAGGTAATCTGACTGTCAAAAAGGATATGCAACTAATGTTACTAGTTTAAATAGTAAGAAAATAGATAACTACCATTACAAAAAGGATGGACCATGATTTAAATACTAATTAGTTCCAAAATTAGAAGGAAACGGTCTAATTGAGCTGCGCAATATAGTTAAAGAAGGAAAAAAAAAAAATGCCTGATCAGTTTTGAAAGAAAAATATTTTTAAGACTCAAATTTGTTTCAAACATCGTAGAATATAATTGGTGCTCAGGCTCAATTCGTGGATTTTTGAATTTTATTCTTATCTACACGTCTTTGGCGATTATTTGGTTCATCTGCAATATCGATTATATTTAATTTCATTTAAATTGCATAGATATTATTTCATGTTCATGATTTTGCCAAATTTGCTGACATTAAAAAGTTAATTTTAATTGTTTTACATACATTTAACTATTTTTATATATAACATTGCGCACATGAACCTTCCTACAGGAGACCAGTTCAGTGACATTATAGCTCTTTAAAAATGTAAATTTGCAGTTTATTTATGAATTACATTTCGTAATTATTAGAAACTTTTGGGGATCAGCTTGTTTTCTCATTTTAGTAACTTTTTTGGTTGTTAAAAGATTAATATATAGGGAATATTTTAAAATTACTCCAAGCGATTTGATATAACTGTGAAACGAATTTAATTAAATCGTCTGCTACAGATTACTAATTCCCAAAGACAGTATTTTTCCCGTATTCAAACATTAGTTAACACTGATTGAATGTTTTCATTTTAATTATAATATTGAAAGATAATTTTCAGATAGCGTATATTACATGATATTTTATAAAATCATTAAAAATAAAAATTTTACAGGATTGTAACTTATCTAATTAAAAAAAAATTGAATTTTAAAATAATAAAAACATAATTTATGTGAGATTATAATTTTGGGTGATATGGTTATCAATTTTCATAGTCAAGCCATAGTGATTACCCTTTAGGCCACGATTCAGCTTATTTCACTGCACATTTAAACCTCCTGTTTCATTCCTATTTATTAATTTCTCTTAAACCTGTTGTTTTATTCATATTTATTTATTTATTTTATGTTTTGATTCTTCTATCGGAATGAAATTCTTGGTGAAGCGGCTGGCCTCTGCAGAGCATTTCGATTAAAATGTTGCCAATATTCCATAGCTATATTAATTAGCGAAGCGTTGAATTAAATACAGTTATAAAAGTTTCGGCCTGACAAGATTGTTTAGCGATTTGTTTACATCGGACAGCTACCTTATGGGAATAAGTAATAAAGCGAATTTTCTATGCAAATGACATTAGCGCTTTATATATAATATATATTAGCTGATACCCGGTGCAAAAGAAATATTTTTCTGAAACAAAAGAAATAATTTTGGAAACATCATTTGAAATTTAAAATAACTGCCTTTTTTAACTAGGAATAATAGAAAAAAAAATTATTTTCATATTGTAAATGATATATCCATTGAAGTGGAATGATATTTAAAAGAGAAGTGTAAATAATGTTTATTTTGTTCTTTTTTATTTTGATTTTTCAAGAGTTTTAGGGTAGGCAATATATTTTTATTTCACCGTCTTCTGAAGAAACAAATTAATTTCTTGACTGTCCGACTCGTAGCATCCAGCATACAACTGGTTATGGGAAAAACATGGATTTTTTAGGTTCAGTCCGCACACTTGAAGTGACTGACAGTGCACATTGTTGATGGTCATGGAGAGTGCAAGTCGAATGGGAACTGCAGTCGTTTGAAATCAAAACACATGTTTGGGGCGGAATAATGGGAATGGATTGGAGTTAGGACATCTCCGATAGACGTTCCTTTGAGGATAATTATCACGCTTCTTGCCTTATATTGGTTTTTTGATTCTGATACTCGTGATCAGGTAGAATGTAAATGTTGCCATTCGGTTCTTGCCCTTGTTGATCTTGAGACTCTGAAGCACGTAAATTTGCAATTTTTTAACGATCTACTTACTACTAGTAATTGCTCTCTTGTCGTTCCTTGTTTGTTTCTGAAGCTCTATTTGGCTAAATTACAGATATTGTGCTATTAGATCTATTAAGTGACGAAAGTTTGTTAACATATTTTTTTTTTGTCAAAGCAATCAATACGATATACATTTGTATAATCGAAATATTGTTTGTAGATTCATTTAATAAATAGCAAAATTACTGTTTGCATTGGAAAATTTCCATTATATATAACTTACCTTGAGCTGCATCGATGAATAGTATGTGTGGTTTGCTACAGACAAAATAGTGACCACGTTGAATATTGTGTAGAAGACTATTCATTAATGAGAATAAAGACATTAGCGATTTCACAAAGTATTTTTGGTTTCATTTCCCTCACATTTACTGAAATCAATCATAATAATATATGATATATGTGTGATTAATTACGATGGAACGAGTTGTTTGACTTGTCAATCAGTTTTAAAATATAACTGCGGAAATGCAAGCAATAGGTTTTACCAAGTTTCATCGCAATCGGTTGAACAGTATAGCAGCTCAAAGGGTACGAATAAACAAAAATTCGTTTTTATATAACATATATGATAACTCTACTCCGCCTATAACCTTCATGCAGATGCAAGCAATGAGTTGACCAAGTAGCATAGAAATCGTTTCAATAATACGGCAGCGCATAACATACAAAACAAACAACATTTCATTTTAATAATAGATTTATGTATTCTTTTAGAATTGAAATTCTTGGTGTTCTTTGATAATTGTAAAGGTAGAAACTATTTTTTGACCCTTTAGTGATTCGTCTAATATTCGTTCGGAATTCTCAAGATTAATGTCAGAAAATATGAGTAAAATATTTTCTTTTAAAACTGATTAAGCACAGGAAATATATTTATGCAATAAATTTATTGATATAGTTGAATTAATATTTTTTAAAGTTAAAATAATGCACAAATAATGTTCTAACATTTTCGGAAGGTAATGCAAAAAAACACTAAAATTTTATTAAATTTTTAGTTAAAATTTCAATTCTATATCAGTATTTCTCCCAAAATTTTTCGCATACTCTCTAATAAGGCTGTTACATCAGAGAGCAGCTTACAAATCATTTGCGTACAATAGCTACAAAATATTAATCTTTGGCTTGAATTTAGCGCCTTTACTGAATCTGTTGTGTCTCCTTGGTGTAGAGCCGGCTTTCTCTATGAAGGGGCCCAGGTGCAAGAAACCATTTGGGGTCCTAATTTTTTTTGCTATGTAAAATAAATAAATAAAAAAACTCACATTTACATATTTATTTAATGGGTGATTTTGTTTTTGATATTTGATATTCCAGGAAAATTACAATTTTTCTAATTTCTTTTTCGCTACTTAATATAGCAAGAGTGTTTAAGCATTATACCCATATGTTTGACCAAAGATAATCCCTTATTAATTTTAATTTGATGAAAGAGGGTTCAGCACTTTTTACTGAAACTGGCAATGAAAAAAAAATTAATACAGCTAAAACATTTAGAAATAAATAATTATTATTATTATTTAATATACAGGGTGTCCCAAAAAGATTGAAACGTACTTTAATTCTTTAACCGTTAGAGATAAGTAGGTGATGTAATTTGAAAAAATGTTCAAAATAAGGTAGGAAAGAAGAATACATTAAGAAAAAAAATCCACCTATAAATTTTAAAAAGTTACACTTTTTAAATTTTTATACAACCCCTCTATGCAAATTTGTTCAACTAGAAAATTTTTCCTTTCCATCCCAGAAAACCATTAAAAAAAACTGCATATCTGTATCTTTAAAATTGAGTGAGTTATGCGTAATTGAAAATTGAACGCTGTTTTTAGTGACCGTATACCAAAATGGAAATGTAAATTTGCAACAAATTATAAACACATAATTTTTTTATATTATTTACAAAACACATGTTTGCGTATTTACGGTAGATTCACGATACAATTACAGAATTGTCTTTTGTTTTAATCTTATCGGGTAAGTAATTTTATGCCATGTATTCTAAATTTACATTAAAAATTTTATAAGATTTCGTTGAAAATCAATAAAAGCCATTTGACAGATTTTTATAGCAGAATTTACAAAAAAGAAAAATACTGTTAAATTAGTCTGGTAGAATTTTAATTGTTTTCAAATTCATCACATTTTTGTCAAACCGACATTCTAACAAATTAACTGCCAGACGATTTTTGCCTTTCATATGGCTGGAATTTAGCCGCAGACGATTATAAAGAAATGCAGACGATTATTTTTCAAATTGCTTATTTAGTTCCAATATTATTTCTTTCCTGTACAACTCAACCAAGATTTTCTCGTGCGTATCAAAATAAAGTTTAGAAATCATTCAGCGTTGTTGCGTTTCATATTGTCGAAGTAAAAATACTGTAACTAATTTTGCACTATGGTACTTTTAACAAATGACGAACTGTTTGAACTAGCAATGATTTATTCTATTTGCAATAGAAATAATGCAGAAACTGCTCAGGAATTTGGACGGCGATATCCCTATTTGCCTGAAATTTCGCGTACATTTGTTTATCGGATGATGAGAAGATTGAGAACTACCGGTTCATTTAATCCAAGACCTGGCCCTGGTAGAAATATCTTGTACAATGAAGACCAAGAAATTGATATTATTGCATATTTTTCTTCTAACCGACGATCAAGCATTCGAAAAGCAAGTGCAATTACAGGATTACCTAGGTCGTCAATCCATAGAATACTTGAAAAACACAATTGGCATCCATTTTGTATTCATGGGCTACAAACACTCCATCCCTCTGATTTTAACCGACGTGTAGCATTCTCCAATTGGTTATTTATCCAACAGGACACAGATTCAAACTTTGTCAAGAACATTATGTGGACTGATGAATGTTTGTTTACGGAAAATGAACACATAAATGCACACAACGATCATTATTGGAATGATACAAGACCATTTTTTGTGCAAGAAATATATCACCATGGAAAGTTTTCGGTTTCCGTATGTGGGGAATTTGGAACGGAAAACTGATTGGTCCAGTGTTTTATGCTATAAAAGTCTGGATAGCTATAAAATATTTGCACTCACAGCTATAAAATATTTGCAACTTATTTTAAAGGGCATAATAACAGATATTTTGGAGACGACGCCATTGTCATTAATAAAGAAAATGTATTTTCAACAAGACGGAGCGCCTGCACACAAGGCTATAAATGTAACAAACTGGCTCAACGAAAACTTCAATAAACAGTGGATTGGTCTGAATGGCCCCCCAGATCTCCTGATCTAACTCCACTCGATTTTTATTTTTGGGATCGGCTTCGAACGCTAGTCTATAATATTCGCCCGCTGAATGTAATTGACCTTAAACAAAAGATAATTAATGCATGCAATAATATTGCAGGAGGAGAATTCCAAAATATTTACAGGAGCATTATTAGAAGAGCCCAATTATGTATTGGTGTTGATGGAAAACATTTTGAGAATGTTTTATGATTCGTGTGTTTTTAAATGTATTTTCGTTTTATTTATTATTATTATTATTATTATTATGTTACACTTCTTACAATCTTATGTTGTCAAAACTGCTTAACTCCATCAATAAGGAATTTATTTAAATGCCCTTTTGGATTTCTTTTACGCTTATTATCTTTTTTTGATCGAAGAATTTCTATTATCAATTTGGATATGGTCCCTATTTTCACCGACGAAAAAGTCTTTCAAGTAGTATGGAAAAGTGACATAAGTCAATTTTTTCCTGTGTTATTATTCAAAACATTTTAAAGATACAGTTATGCAGTTTTTTTAATGGTCTTCGGGGATAGAAAGGAAAAAATTTCTAATTGACCAAATTTGCATAGAGGGGTTGCATAAAAATTTACAAAGTGTAACTTTTTAAAATTCATAGGTAGATTTTTTTTCTTAATGTAATCTTCTCTCCTATCTTATTTTGAACATTTTTTCAAATTACATCACCTACTTATCTCTAACGGTTAAAGAATTAAAGCGTGTTTCAATCTTTTTGGGTGTTCAATATCTAAACAATAGAATTGAATGATAATAAATGGATTTTACATTATTCTCATGACAAATATATTTCTATTATTCAGAGAGATTTCATGTTGGTATATTGTTTCTTAAAATAACAATTTTATGGTATACAGTGACAACAGTTTATTCTACCACAAAATTTTAA
>JAPMOQ010006023.1:0-54711 GCA_026543055.1 Argiope trifasciata
TGGAGTCCCACATATCAAATTTTTATAAATATAAAACTCTCCGCATCCAACTTAAGAAATATTGGAATACCATTAGAAAAACGATTTCTGTATACCGAACTATATTTTCTATATATCGAAAAAAAATTCTCGTATAAATTATGTATATTCATTTCAGTCTTAAAATAAATCACCGATTTCATTCATACGAAAGAAAATAGAAAAGGAAAAAGTTATTTCACTTATTCTTGCAGTAGCAACAACAATAAAGAAGCACTAAAAATTAGAAAAATAAACACTGATTAATCATGTGATATTCTTAAATTTTATTGTATTTCCTAACTTTATTAAAACTTTAATCCGAGTTAGGAACTAAAGTCTTTATAGTAAGTATTGTACTTATATGAATCTTTTATTAAGAATAAAAAAATTTCGCGTCAGTGAAAAACAGAAAAAGCAGGATGAAAAATACATCAAAAGAGATGAAATTTCAATGTATATCGAATTTACAGCTTTAAAATGTATGTTACTTGTATTTTTACTCTTTTAATTAATTTAAAATGGATTTTAATACTTAAAAATTAATTATGTATAATAGTTTTTAGTAAGAATATGATGAAAAAATTGTAATATGTTTTTCTGAATACTGAAATTTCTGCACATCTGAATTTTCTACGCGAACGTTCAAGTTCATAGTTTATAGAGATTTGAATTTATTTATGGTATTTCTTTGTCGCCAGTTTTGATTCAAATAATAGCTACACTTTTCCTTATTTAAAAATAGCAGCTTTTTTCTTGTTTTGTTTATTAATTATGTTTTTTTAGTAATCATTTAAAATCGAGAATAAACTTTTGTATGTTCCCACATGTTTTATTTTTTTCTCTAAAAGAATGAAGTAAAATAATAATAATAATTGTTCTGACATAGATTCAGGAGGTAAGAGTAACGAAATTAGTTTGAATTTCATCACGAACATTAACGGAGTCTACATGACTTATGGAAAAGTAATTTACAAATTAACTGGGAAAGGTAAGAAGAATTAGATAAAAAATTGTAAAGAAATAAAAATGGTGTCATGTGAAAAGAGTTTTTTAAATATAAAGACGGAAAAAAGTCATTTTTGTTCCTTTAATTATTATGCAGTTATACAGAAAAACATAAAAATTTCTAGTTTTTATTGAATTGAAAATTAAAATTTTATGTTATGAAAAGTTGGCGTTATTATTTTTCCTGTTTTAAATAATAATTGCTATCAATTTTATGGCAATTCGGCCCTGAGAATTAACAGATGTGGAATAAATAGGCTCACACGACTTCAATGACATTTAATTATATTAATATTTAACCGATCGGGTTTGTTTCAAAATGCGAATTAATAGAAATTTTGATGCTCTTTTTGAGTTGATTTTATTTGTGTCATAGAACCTAATTTTATGATAATGTTACGTTTTTATTTTAATTTATTCCACTAAGACAGAAATATATTTTCAATTTCTATACTAAGTCACTGAATCTTTAACAGAAATTATTTTTCTAAATTTGTTAATTCAAAAGGATGATGGAAAGATGGAAAAATTATTCTTAATTTAGGGATGATTTTCACCTTTTTATATACGAAGGGAATTTATTATAAGAGTCAAAATTCCAATGTTGAGATTATGAATTTTTTGTTTTGTTTTAAATCGTTTTTATTTACAGAAAACATGCTGGAATATTGCTTTTCCGTCCATGCTTTTATATTCTAGATTATTCTAAAACACAACGAGATAGGGTTGTGAAATTTAACATGATATGCTTACAATAAAATTGCAATAATTTGTATTTCATAATGATTTAATCGATCAGAAAAATTTCCGAATCGATTAGAAAAATATATTTTATCTAAACAAATATTTGATTTTCTTTGCTGTACTGAGATACGTTAGTAAAACTACACTTATTATAAAAATATTTTAAAATGTAAGCTTTGCTACTCTAATCGCATTAATATAATATCAAAATTATGCATATATATATTCTCATTGTCATTTATTTCATTAAAATATTAAATTCTCTTCTTATCGTTAGATTTTTCTCATATATGAGTTTTGCCGTTATGCCTAGAATGAAAGTTTAATATATACGGTACAAAGTCATAAAAAAAGAAACTCTTAGACATGGCCACCCAGAAATTTTCTTGGGTTCTTCTCCTCTTCCTCCCACATTTAATAATGGACCTTTGGTTTGGCAATGAGCGCCACGAATGATTGGGGTTTTCTGAATTATGCACGAGAGAATGGTAAAGTAGTACTTCTTTATTAATTGTATGCATTGGTGCACAATAATACTGTTAGTTATTAATTGCAATTAGTCTGTTGGGGTAAAATTTTTAACTTTTTTTTGGCTATTAATTTCTTGTACGTAGCTGATATATAAGTATGAGAAAACTGAATATATATTTTAAATGTTTTTATAGACCGATTGAAATCAAAATTCGATACGGAATATAATTTTACTCAACAGATCGTATGTAAAATCCAATTATTTAAGTTATCGCATTTATATGCCCACAAAATTATAGACCAATAGATGGTTAATCCCTCTACAGATTCAATTTCAAATTTGATATGGATCTACATTATAGATACTAAACGTACGTACTAAATTTTATCAATTAATCTCTTTACATTTCTTCATTATCCTCTGTTCTTTTGCTCTGATTTAATTTGAATGAATCGTTCAAAATTTGTTTCAAAGATCTTAATTTCAGCATCTTAGCTTAAAGCAGTTTTTAATTATAGATAGATATTCCAAGCCAGGGACAGATATAATTCTAAAAATTTGGGATTTGGTGATCCCCAGTGTCAGAGAACGCCTTACTTGGTATTAACGAAATATAAACTTTTGGTTTGAATTTGCAAAATTTCTCGAATTTCGGTTAATAATAGCTGAAAATAGGATTTGTGTTTTAGACACTTTTTTCTCAGCTGATTGAAACAAAAATCTAACCCTAAACTACACTTGAAGTCACAAAATTGCATACCGAAATTTTAAATATTTAAGTCAATGCATTTTTAAATTATTACATTTACATGTTTCTGAAAGCACAGACAGATACACAGTGAAACCGTAGTCGGATTTGGTTCAAA
Source organism: Argiope trifasciata (assembly GCA_026543055.1). Classification (NCBI taxonomy): domain Eukaryota; kingdom Metazoa; phylum Arthropoda; class Arachnida; order Araneae; family Araneidae; genus Argiope; species Argiope trifasciata. Next base: position 3,109 of record JAPMOQ010006023.1, read on the forward strand.
ATTTGACAAGTGTTTACAATCTAGATATTAAATCTGTGCGCATAATTGTATCCATCTAGATCTCTTTTTTAAAATAATAATTTCACCTTTTTTTCAGAAAGCTGAACATTCTCTGAACAGATTGTACCCAACATTTGATAGAAAGCTGTAAATTTGGTTGAAAACCATACACCAAACTTTGTGTCTACCTCACAGCATTTTAGAGTTTATTTTTGTCACAGATAGATAGACGACATTTTCCAAAAAAAAGTGTTTTTTGAACAAGTTTTCGAGAAGTGTTTTAGAGAGGTCTAAAACGTTTAGATTCGTCAAAATTTCGAGATCAAAATTTTTGAAGATTACTATACTTCATTTGTACTACATTATGTGAGAAAGTAAAAACAGTATTGCAATTAAACTGGTGTCATTGGAGAGGTAATTTAAGAAGAAATTTAAATTCATATAAAAATTTCTTTCTTCGTTTGAAATTTTTTAATTTCACTGCTAGGAAACATCCAAATATTAAAATAAGAAACAGAAAGCCTCTAGAAGTTTTGAATAATTTTAGAAAATTCTTATTGTTGCCATTCGATAATACATCGTTATGAAACAGTTAAACTATACTGTTTAGAACCAGAGTTATGAATGACATTCTTATGTGAAAGAAAGAGAGGAAAAGGAGGAAGTATATAAACGATGCGGAATTGCAACACTTATTGCCCTTTAGAGCCTAAATTTTATCAACTTAAAAGTATACACATATAATATTTAAATCTAATAATTATAAGTAAATTTTAATTTTCCTTTTGTTGATTTATTCTTAAAGAAAGAGCCAGAAGAAAATTGAATGACCATCTTTGTTTCGAAGAGAAAAGATAATTATCTGGAAGTTTGTTATCTTCACAATCTTGGTTTCTTTCTGCTGCGCATGTGCAGAGATAACGCAAATTCTTTTAAATTCGAGGCTTGAACTGATATTAGACCGTAGAAAATAGATATTGTAAAATGCTTTTTCAACTTGTTTTACTATCAAAAACTATCCAATTCAAAATTCAGAAATAAAATACAGATGGATGATAAAAATTATTTATAAATTATTGTGCTATATGTTTTTTTTCTTGTAGGTAAATTAGGTAATAAATTTGCAATATTTATTTCGCACTTTATGATTTCCTTTACTGCTTAGCTACAGTTGTGTAAATCTATATAAGTTAGTATAAGGAAAGAAGATAAATAATTGGAGATATTTTTTAAAATTAAATTTATAGTAAAAATATAGACAAGAAAGTAATTGTTTGATTAAAAGTTCTTAAGTAAAACTATATCAACAATATGCACCAAAAATAAAACTGCAGAGCTGTGTCACTCAAACGATTACAATGCAAAACCGTCACTGTGTTTATGAGTGAGACGACAAAAGAAAAGAAAAGAAAACATCCTGGCTTTTTTTAAATTAAAGAATCAAATATTATCTATGTGACGAATTTTTTAATTAAAATTACGAGATAGAGTAAAATTGAATAATGACCCACATACAGCTGTATTTAAAACCATAAATGACTTTAGATGACCAGCTTGATTGTTTAAATTTACATTATTATTAATTTTATTTTATTTACATTATTACACTTTTCTATCTTTCAAAATAATTTTGCACCAACCGGTGTGCTCAATATTATGAGTTTACATTTTTGCATTTGTGTGATGATTCCTGATTATGATGAAAAAAAAAATGAATTTCTAATGTGTATATTAGTTTACGTTAGTGAAAAAAGCCTTCGTACTTCTGAGAGATAAAATACTAAGATAATGATAAATAAATACATGATAAATAATTATAATAAATAAATATTAAGTAAGTTGAATTTAAAAAAATATTATATTACTCCTCTTTTGCTTACTTTTACAATTTTGAATATTTGCTTTGTATTAGGAAACGCTGAACAAAAATAAAATGTTTGGTTTGAGATACGCCAGTCGAGAATTTTAAATTTAGTAGATTAATACTGGATTACCTAAATTAAAGATTAATTCAGCTTACAAATTTTGATTGAGATAAACTTACAAATAAAATTTACTTTCATTATCAGAGGGAATTTATCTTGTTCGATATAGGACTTTTTTATTTTCTCTTATACGAAATATATAAAAAGAAAATATTGGAATAATAATAATAATAATAAAATTCGATAATCACGTTTTGATGAATCCGCGCATTTCAGACAGATCTAAATTCTAAAAACACATTTTTAAAAATTATATCTGTCTATGAACAGGATAAATTAAAAACATTCTGTGAAATATTTGAAGAGAGCTATCAAAGGGAAGTTTGTCTTTTCAAGTTCAGGTGGACACAATAACTAAAGAAACTATAGATAGAAATAAATAAAAAATTAGACGATGGAAATTTTTACAATGTTTTATATGAAGAATTAAGATTTGCATCAAATATTGAACTAAATTCATCAAATTGCTGTGGCATGTATGTAGGTCTCTTCACACAAGTGTAAATGAGATAACTCGGAAATGCGAAGATATAGATAAATTAAATTTTATATGAAATTTTATTACGAAAAGTGCAATTCTGCTCCAAATTTTAGCTTCAATTTAGAAAAAAAATCGAGAAAAGTTTATATATTTCTTATATTTTTTTACTAACAACAAGACATAAAATGTTCTTGTGTAGGATTCATGTCATTTTACAAGAGGGTCAAAAGGAGGTAAAGGATTGTGTAGTGTCTTGTTTTTGGCTTACTGTGATCGTCTCTCATAATATTGAAAAAAATTAATAATAATAACTGGAGAGTTAGCGGCATGCGCAGTCTTGCTTAAGATGTGCAATTTTCATACATGAGAAAGGAGGCAGCATATTCATTAAGATGTGTCGAAGTAAATTTCGGGGATCTTTCCCACCGATAACTATTATACACTTTCTTAATAACATTTGACATAAATAATAAACAGTGTTTTCAAAGATTTGGGACCAACAAATAATGAGCGGTAACAAAACATAGTAATAGAGCTTCTAAAGAAAAAGTGATGATCACTTTTTAAACATAATTTGGTTCATTTGATATTTAAACCACGGATATTAACAAAAAAGCTTAGAAATATCAAGATTAATATAACAAAAAAATGGTACATCAAAAACATGTCCAAACATCGGAAAAAAAGCTACTTTGTTCGCCCGTAGAACATATTCAGTTAAAATGATATAAAAAATATGAGTTTTTTACTGAATCAGTATGGGGTTATACTGACTCAGTAAAAACACAATTTGACATATTAACAATACAATATGAAGGAGGTTTGGTCGTTTGCAGGTTTCTGGTTTTTAATATTGTGGTTTGGTCAATATAAAGGAGTTTATGTGGTATGTGGGAAAGCTTTCTATTTTTACATAATCTTTTTAAAATCCCGGTAATATTTATACTTAGCTATCTTATAACTTCATTTGATATTTTCAGATTTTGAGATAGATATTCATAAATTAATAGGCTGTGTAGTTTCTTGTGTTATTGATATTATTTGTCTCAGTTAATAACTTTGAGATATTAATTTATTTAAATTATTTTATAGTTTGGACCTTTGAATATTAAAAAGCCTGACGATCAAATTTTGAATCTAATAAATTAAAACTACCAAGTTACGTTGTTAGAAAAAATAAATTCATGCCTTTAATCTGATCTGCAACTTTTCAAAATCGCTAAAATATAGGAAAATAAAAATAAAGGGATTGAAAATTTAAACAATTAAAAATGATTGATTTAACGTAAAAATTATATTGTTAGAATCACTGTACAAACAAATTTTTTTTTCTAAAAAAGCTGCAAAATAATATTTAAAAAATAAATTATACATTTGCAGGTTTTTTTAATAGATTTTGCCAATTTTTTTATCCTTAGAATACTCTAGCACAATAACATATCCATTAAATTACATAATGTCTAAAATGAACTTTAATTGAAACACTTCAAATCTTTCATATCTTTTTTGTTTACCTTTTCAACAGAATATGCCTGTTCTCGACTGAAACTTACAAAAAAAGTTGCCAGTTGTCTTTTAACATTATAAAGTTAAAGCATTCAAGAGGAAAAGACTTTTGAGTTCCCTTTCGAAATTTATCTTCAAACGCTCGAGCAACAGCGAAGTACAAGGTCTGTTAACGAGGTCTCATTACATTCGAACGAAAACTTGCACGATAACTAAATTTCGAACGAAACTTTTAAACGAAAGAAGAAAGAGAAGCAAAAATTCAAATCACATTTCGACTGAGTTACATTTCGCAGTTCTCTAAATAACTCTAAATCTCTAGATAACTTTAAAGTAGGATCGTTTAATTGTGAATACCTTATGCATTTCAAGAAATAACTAAACGAATGACCACAAGAATTAAAAAGAATACTAAAAATGAAATGAAAGAAAATATTTGGCTAATATGATCATTTTTTAGTGTATAACTTTTTGTCTCCTTTTACCTTTTTACCTTATAGAATTCGCATTTAGATCAAATTTACCAAAAAATACCATCATTTATGCAATTGGATTATGTTTATTCTATTCTCTTTCGTTTGTCTTCTTTTATTGTTTATTTTTCAAGCTTTCCGTCATGCATTTTCCCATGTTCTGAAACGCATTATTATGCAGTTATTTTTATGTCTACCATTTTTTTTCTCTAATATCCTTAGTAGATATATTTTTAAATTAACACCCATATTTAATCAATTCTCATTTCATTACTTCTCTCATTTAAACTTATAATCGCAAATAACGGAATACTGTATATGTTAATATCCTTAATAAAGGTATTCATTCTTTGGATTTCATTGGAAAACAACTCAACTTGATGATCCTGAAAGGATAAAGGTATAATAGAATAAGTCTTCTTCCCATAATTAAGATTAAATTCTTTTGTATCTATATTAAATAATGGTATGATATCAAAATTATCGCTAAAATTCTTCTTCTCATGTAACGAAAAGAATATGCATTTGGAATGGATTAAAACGTTTTTAACTGCGCATATTTGGGAGAGTAAAATTATAGAATTGAACGTTTGCATTTCATTAAGATTTTTAATCAATAAAAATTCCAATAAAAATCTTTAAAAGTATTTTGCTTCGCATGTCCTTTCCAATAAGTTTGATAGCTCTTCACCAGTCTGCCCTATAGAGGATTGCATTTTGGACTTTGTATAATTATTATTTCATGCAATTTACTGAAAATATATCAATTTAAAGGCATTATCATGCTAAAAGTTGAGATAAGAAGCTTCTTACCCGACAATCGATGTTTCCTAGCTACTATATCAGACCATTTTATCGATAGCACCAACCTTGGAACGGTTTCTAGCTGTTCAATTTTTGTACTTCAATAACATTTAATTCATCTTAATATGTTACCTTAACATTGATGCTTTTACTGAGCTTTCTACAATTTCAGCTTTGAAATTGATTTCAAGTTAGGTTGCTTCATCATTCATTTATTACTGAACACATATCCTTTTATAAATGTTTTGAGTTCAAGAGTCCTAATTGATTTAGGTAATTATCCAGGGTACAAGATGAAAGCATGAATGAGAAATATCTGCTCAATATGCTGGTTCTCGTCACTTTTGACAGTATAGTATATTAATTTTTTGTCAAGGCTGTATTAGCTACATTTTTGATTTGGGACATTCAACTATGAAAGAGATTACTGCATAAGTCGGTGATGGTTATTTTGTAATTATTATTCCCGAACATACGGCAAAGTGGGAATTTATCTTAATGCATATGGTTGAAGTTCTAATAATATTAAATATGAGGTCATCAAATCCATTTGATCATCAAATCTTTACACTCTATTAATGGATATATAACAATAACAATAGCAATATTAGTAATGAAAATTAAAAAAAAATAGTTTTGAAATTTTTAATTAATTTCAATTTGATATTGGTTAAAAAGAGACGTCGAATAATGACAGTCTATTGTAATCTTGGACCAAAATTGGAATTTGTTGTATTTATCTTTGATAGTAATTTGCTTTTTGAAATACTGAATATCAAATATTTTCAGCTTTTCTAAGTGAAAGATATTAGCATAGTCATTTAAGTTTATTTGTAAGAAAAGCTTTTTGTATATTCATTCATAGTTAATGTTTTTCTTTCTAGGCACTTTGAATAGCATAAAGAGCTCTTCAAATGAATTAAATGTTGTAAGTGACTTGGGATATAAGCTCCATCAATTATCATTTAATGTGTCGCATTTTCCCCAATCAGAGAAAGCCCTGCTTGCTCAATTACGTATATTGATAATGCCGAAAGCTAGCCTTAAAACTTTGGGTAAGTAATAATTTTTCCATAATTCTGCCCTGAAAGAAAAATGTAAATGAAATAATACAGGTAATGTCTAATGTTTGAAATAATTCAAAATGATTATTATAATATTTAATTTATGAATTAAAATGAATTTCTTTTCAATTCTTAATATTTAATTTTTAATGAAGCTAGCTAAATGGTATAATTAAAATCAATTTTCTAGACGTAAAATTCCAAAATATACCATTTAATGAAATGGCTAGATAATCTGAATTTCATTCTGAACCGTTTTATTTTTATAAAATCAAAAAATAATTTTTATTTATTGAAGTCAAAACAAATGAACAATGAAAAGATATTTCAGAATATTTGTTCATTTCACAGTTGTTCAACGACAAAGTACAATGTAGTCATATGGATTTGATGCCACAGGATATTAAAATAACAGACAAGATCGAACATTATCTTTTTTTTAATTAAATTTTCGTATATTTCTTTAACGAAATTTCATTAACAAGAATGTATCGAAATCTACAAAAAATTCTAACTCGAGAAATTGACGAATCTCCGCTTTTCATTTATATAATGATATTTGGTTATAAAAATGTTTTAAACTTTGTTTGGAAGGTTTTTACAAATTTCACTTTTCAACCATAAATTGTATATCTTATTAATTTGATGCCCCGTATCTATAGTTTTACTTAATGTAACGATTTGATAGCAACATGATTCCTTAGAGTTCCAGAAATGCGAATAATCTTATTACATTGCATTTAAAATGTATTAAAGAAGCATTGCATTGAACAGTTATTAAACAATGAAATTAAAACTACAATCTATTGAGATAAAAATTTTCAAATAAATTACGCAGTCGGTAAAGCACTTCAATAATTTTCTATACAAAGTAAAAAATAAATTTCTTAAGAAAAAATGATTGAACAATTTGGGGCTTTTTTTAAAATTTAGACAAATAGTTTAAAATAAGAAATGTATAGAGCAATGACTCATTAATTAAAAAATTTAAAAAATAATTAAAAAAACTTGATTTCATTAGTATTTTTAAAAGGCGAAGATGTGTATTATCAAAAGACATGAAGGCCGAATGAATATCTCAAAATTACAAGGCGTTAAAATAAACCTTCAAAGCAAAAATCCATTTTAATAATATATTTATATAATTTTAATATACTATATAACTACAATTTTAATAATACATTTAATAATACAGTTTAATAATATAGTCTTTAATGAATTTTTAAGAAATTTTCCCCTACGTTATTCGTTTCGATTTAATGATTTATGAGAGTATTTTATTTAGTCTTCTCTTTTAGAAATACATATATACTTAATACATATATACTACATACTTAAAATACATATTTTATATTTAAAAAAGCGTGCTCTACTTTTCACACAGTTATAAAATGTATGATTATATTTTATTATTTTCAGCTTCTTTTTTTTCTTCTTAAATTCATTTTACGAATCATAAACATGAACTTTATAGAATTATTTCAGAATTTCCTTGTTGAGTGACAGCAAATAAAATTCTTATTAAAATAATGTGTGGAATCAAAATTTAATTAAGTTTAATTTGTCGATTAATTAAGTTCTAAAAATATTAAAATATTAAATTAACATCTAGAACATGCAACTGTGAAAATTTTAAACAAAAGAATGCAAAACTTCTTCATTACAAACATGAAGTAAGTCAAATTAAACAAAAGCGTGCAAGAAATAGGGTTGTATTCGCATTTTTTCTTCACATTTCATAAAATGTAATTTTCAATCAAACATTAAAAAATTTCTTCATGTGAAGTTCACAGTTCACTAACCCTTCATTTATTCATAAATAAAGTTACTTGAAGGAGTTTTCATGGCATTTCAGAAGCAGACAGGCGCCAGACATCCTCAAAAGTAGTCGACTATGCAGTTTCTTACGCATCAACTACAATTTTCGAAATTATATTTTCGGTGAGCCCACCCCTAAACAATCGCTGTTGCGTTAGGATTATTTTTGAAAATTGCTCTCCATGGCAACTGATCAAGTTTAGAAGAGGCAAGCCTTGCTATCGAAGTATTTGATTGCACAGCTGGTGCTTTAGTTTATACAGAAGAAAGTTTTCATACTATGATTGATTAGCTTTCTAGCTCATTACGATGAATATTTTAGAAAATATAAAGGATATGATGTTAAGCAGCAGGAATATATATGAAGGCCGTTGGGAATATTATCCGCTCCAATCATTCGTATATTTAAATACTATGGCATCCTTAGTCGCAGTGAGTGAGGAAAATAAATTGTTATAAAAATAAATTCTTAGAACTGATAAGATTCATCACCAATAAATAGAGAAAAAATAAAAAAAACTCTTGGCAATCATTATTATTTCATAAAAAAATATTTTAAATAATTTAAATAGTATGACATTTTTAGTGGCTGTGAACGAAGAAAATTAATGATTTACTTCTAATTCTTAGAGCTGATAAACTCATCCCTAACAAATATAGAAAAAAATATACATATAAATTTCTTCTTAACAATTACTATTTCATTAAAAAATTATTTGAAATAATTTAAATAACATGACATTTTAATCGCAATGAAAGAAGAAAATCGACGGTTTACTTCGAATTCATAAAACTGGTAAAATTCAACATCATCAACAAATAGAAAAAAACTTCTATGCAATAAATATAGTTTTCATTAAACAAATTTATTTTAAATAACTTAAATATTATGACATTTTTAGTCACAATGAATGAAGAAAATAGATGGTTTACTTCGAATTCTTTAAACTGATAAAATTCAACATCACCAACAAATAGGGAAAAAAATTTCGTGGTAATAAATACTGATTTCATTAAAAAAATTATTTTATATAGTTTAAATAGCATGACATTTTAAGTCGCAGTGAATGATATATGATTTACTTCCAATCCTTAAAAATTATAAAATTCAAAAGAATCATTGAATAGAAATAAATATAAAATTTTTTGGTAATAAATATTATTACACTGAAAAAATTATATGCGATAATTCATGGCTATTTTTTTACTTTTATTCACTAAACCATCGCAGAATTTTAGACGGTGCATCATTTTGATATTTTTTATGTTAATTTATTTAATTTTAGTTGTTAAAAATACCCACAAAGCAGTAAGAAGTTGAAAATTAATTAAACTGTAGAATTCAACTTCAAACAATTCTATATATTTCTTTTTTTCGGAGCCATAAACAAGTCTTTTTATTAGGTGAATAATTATGTACCAACTTACTTTTCCGAGCTCAAAGGGTTGAAAATAATTTGCATTTTTTAATCTTCATCTGATGAATCATATAGGTTAACTGCATTTAATCGTAACTGTCTTTATGCAAATTTTATGAAGCGTTAATATGCCTTTTCATAGACACATTATAAAAGTACGGAAATTTCATATTCTTAATCTTTCTTCCAGATTCTAAAGCCATAGAAACATATTCAATATCGGAAGACTCACCTGTTTTATTAAATTCGAAAATGGTCAATCCTAGCAAAGAATTTTTATTCACAGTGGATGTCACAAACGTCTTTGAAAAAGCTTTGCAATCCGAAGCGAAGCAATTGCAGCTAGCGTTATCCCTTCCAGATATATTCCTCGATCTGTTTGCGTTAGATGACGGAACGCCAGAAGGTCCACAACTCCTCGTTCTTTCGAAAACAGTTGAACTTGTTGCTGAAGACAAAATTTTAACAAGAATGAGAAGATCGTTAGAGGAAAGAGCTCCTGAATTAGCATTATCTCAGGAGTCAGGTAATACTACATTCTTGTGTTATTTTTCACAAAATTATTTTTTTTAATTTACCTGTTGTATACTTTAATTAAATTGTAAATATGTAGTACACTTTTGAGTATCCGGTCAAATGTGGTAGAAGCCGGATAACAAAAAAACTAGATTGAACAGGATTCCACAGGCTCATTTCTTGGACAAAGTTTTAAAACAAAACGCATTATGTAAGACGTGTTATTTACTAAGTCTTCCATTTATCTTAAGTTACGTAGAATCTGAAAGCGGCCACTGCCCGGTGAATCCTAGAAGCAGTTGCCGGTAATGTGTCGAGTTAAAATAGACGACTCAGCACTGACAGTTTATATACTACACAGTACGTTTCAAGAATTTACTAGAGAAAAAGTAAGTTTAAGTAAATTAAGGATATAAATTATTCAATTCTGTCATGCTTAACTACTTAAATACAGGAAACATTGACAAAACGTTCAAATAAATCGTAGGCCTAATTCTTAAGTTGTAGTTTAAATCTTAGTTTTCATTGTTAAATGATTAAACAGATATTAAAAGATAACGCTAAGATAATAGCAAAAACTACAGTTTTTAGATTTTGAAAAGTTTTTAATAGATGACTATTTCTGCAATGCCTCATCTTCTTCATTTAATTGCAATAAAAGAAACTAGCTTGGATAGAACGGAAGCCGGATAGTCGTGAACCGAATATTCGGTAGTATACAGTATTACTTATCCATATACGTATGTTATCATAAATGTCGTTCAGCATATCTGTATGCATATGTTTAATAATTATTTATAATAATTTTTTCTTGCAAGGAAATTGAACTTCTTAGCACTTCACAACTCATGAGATTAAGTTTGTGCAATTCAAAAGTAGATATTTTATAAATAATATTTGTATACATAAAAGATCTGGATATATATGGATACTTTTATAAAATTGAAACCCATTTGGTACATTGATACCGACCATTTCGATATTACATTTCAAAATTTCATCTATGGGATAAAAAAATGTTGTAGAAACCGACATCAAATGCAATTACTTTTATTTTATTTGGAATAAAACAATACCACTTTTTTCTATTTCAGAGCTTTTATATTGAACTAGCAGATATCATATTTACCTTTTGCTTTATCTTTTTCCCAAACTAAACAATAAATTGAAAAGAGAATAAAACTACTTTCATTTCTTCTTTTAATCTCAAAGAATTCTCACTTTCTTAAAAGTAATCGAAAGACAGACCGATAGATTTTTATTCCCTCTAGGACAGTTTGATAGATCAATACAAAATTGTATTGTAGACTATCGTCGCCAGAGGAACGAGGCTACGAAAGAAGGGGAAAAAAGAAAAACGCCACGGTGGAGAAGTTATTTGTATTTATCTCATTTTTGTAAAATCTTTTGCAGAGGTACTGAAGCGCATCTAGATTCTCCAGACCCTTAGGAAAGTCATTGCTAAATGCAGCATTATTAATTTTTGTGAACAATTCCATTAATTTGTTTCTTTTGTATGTACACTTTCATTTCCCTTTACAGTTATCTATGAACTGAGCATAACCTATGATGAAATGAATAACTAAATCAAAACCTTTTTATTCCACTAATTATATTCAGGACTGTTTTTACTTAATAATTCAACCACATTGTGAATCAGCTACTTCGTCATAATAGTTTGAACTTGATAAATTAAAAATTTATAAGAATGATTTGGAATTCGAATGAAATTCAAGGGATTTCAAATCATCAAATACATTCAAGAGACAAAATTAATGGTGGATTTAGGATTTCCCAATGTGAGAAGCGGTCCCAATGAAGTAGATTTTAAAAATTCAATTAGCACAGAGATCAAATAAATATGCTAAAATTACAAATTTTATGAAAATAATATTTAAACAAATAAATATTAATGCTATTGCTTAGAAAGAATGCATTCTCAGGAGAAAGTCATCGAAATATCATTTGTTTAAAGGTAGTTTTGTTTTCAAAATTTGCTTCAATTCCCTTCAAAATTTGGCGAAAGTGAGACACAATAATACCTTATAAATGAATTTGTAGTTCGCAAAGTTACTGCCCATACAAGAACTATGCATGTCAATATGCAATAATGCATAGATGCAATGAGAAATAATACACTGATGCAATAAGATGCAATGCATAAATGCGATACTTCTCACCCTCTTTTTTCATTGGAAGGTTATAGTTCTGTTACATTAGTTATTTCTTCTGACCAAATAACCACAGCAATATCTTGCACAAGCAGGAAGCAGTGAAAAAAATATTGTAATAATGAAAATAATCCTAAATTTAAATAATTGCTCTTAATTTATCTTTAAATAAACGTAAAAAATACAAATTCTATGAGTTATAAAGCATATAAAGACAGTTCTAGTATGTTGTTAGATATGATTTTTCAAATCTTAATTTGTTTCAATACGGTAGTTTAATTTTATTTCATTATTTATAAATACCGAACATCGGAATGAACAATATTGTTTACAAACTTAGATGTCCCAAAGTCATGAGTCTTAATAATAATAATAATAAACTGTAACTGATAATTAGAACAGGCTGCAAGAACTAAAAACCCCTGATTCTCTAGTGTTTGCAATGTTTTAGAAATAGCTCAAAAACGGAGCAATACAATTATATTTTAATACTGGCAATATTTAGGCAGAAAAAAATTACAAAGGCAATAAACTGATTCAAATTAAGGCATTAAAAACAATAATTAAAAGTTCAAAAGAGGAGAATTTTAATTTACAAAAGTATCAGCAAAATCAGTTCACTCATGAAAACGTCGAATTTATCTAGGTGACAAGATCAGAAATACAGTGTTATTTGTAGGCAATTATACCATACTCTTTGGTATACTCATAGGATTTGGTAACTGCAACATAGGCGGATAATCTATAGGCGTAGGATTTGGCAACTATAACATATCTACCTATAGGCATAGGAGTTGGTAACTGTTTAGCATAGCTATTGCTATAGGGGTCAGTTTTAATTTAAAATAAGCATTCTTAATATACCTGAATTGTTAGGTGCCATATTTTGTTTTTGATATTAAAATTTATAAACACATTTACACCTGTAAGCAGTATAATTTGCACATGACGACTGTTGTTCATTAATAGTTGTAGAGTTTATACACGCTGGTAATAAGGAGTGTTCGGTGACCACGCATTATTCTTCGACTCATGATTTAATCGTATACATGTATTCGTATACATATCATTCCGCGAATGACTTCAAATAGGCTATGTGCAGTTTGTGATCTCTTATTACACACATAAAATATGTTAACAAATGGCAAGACTTCCATTTTTGTTGTGTATTATCTCTGATTACATCCATACAATATTTTTAAAGAATGGTCAGGATTACATTAGTAGAATATGAAAAATAAAATGAAAGAAAAAAGATCGATTGTAAGTATGAGCTATACTATATTATAAATATGGTATTATGTATAGAATAAGATAATATCTGAAGCAAAGTTTAAAGTTATCCAGGCTCAAATGTATTGTTTGATAGGAAAAAAGTAAAATAATTATTATTTTTGGGAGATTTAGAGCCTATAAGTCCATGCTTTCTGCTAAAAGCATAATCACCAATGCTTAATTCATGTTACATCTTACTTCTTTTACAGGATCTTATTATGATGGCAATAAGCTAATAAATTCCTTAGAAATGCATTTCTTTTGAGAGAAATAACACCGCATACAGCAAATACCAACTATGTAATTTCAACTCTCCGCAAATAAATGATCTATATGTTTCCTATTTATAACACGTATTTCTTCATTTCTCACTTACTCAGAGAGTAACCGAAAGAAAATAAAACCCAGTAGACTTTCGTCTCCTAAGGGATGGTTGCGTGGTTGATCAGTCTAAAATTGTGTTGCAGACGGTGGGAGGTGGAAGAGGAGCAACAGCGAGGACGAGGACGAGGAGGCGGAGGAGCAAAGCAATTACATAGTGGAGGAGCTGGGAAGAATCCGCAAGGGGAAACTCAAGAGGAAGAAGAACCCCTGCAGAAGGAAACCGATGCACGTCAACTTTGCCGCCATCAATTACGATCAGTGGATTATTGCGCCGCCCAGCTACGAGGTAACAGGTCCCTCTCGCTTTCTGACTTGTGTCGCATCCGCACACTCTCACTCACACTTGCGAGAAAAAGCATTAGTTAGACGAATTACGGGTGTCCGGGGAAAAATGGGAATTGGATTCTGAATCCAGTCTGAAAGCTCGATAAATCTTCTATTTTTTTTTTCTTCCTATGAAGTATAGAGAAAGTATTGTAATCATTAAAAATGTTCGTTCTCGAGAGTGTGACGATATAGACTTTTTTGAGTTTAAAAATCAGATTTTTAAAATATGTTCGTCTGTCTGTTTGTGGCAAAAATAACTGAAAAACGATTTGATATAGGCGGATGAAATTTGGTATCAATCTTTATATCAACTTTGTAGATTTTCTAACAAATTTCGATCAAAATCCGCTCCGAGGAAGTTTGTCTGACCGTTTGCTCGGATGTAAATTAACTGTCTAACAATTAAATGAAGAGCGATAGATAAGTAAAATAATAGTAATATTTTATAATGCAGACAACTATACAATTTGAGATAAATCCAATAAGGGCTTGACCGTCTGCGGACTGTACTTTGAGAAACATGTGACGCAGTAGGTCAAAAACAGATTGTCTTAAATATATTAAACTTGGTATGGGATTTTATGACTAAAAGTTAAGTTTTGAGTCGAATTTTTGTTTCGCTTGTTTGCGAAGAACTCTTCTAAAACCCAAATTGAGTTCTCGGATACTTTTAAATGCATGACAGAGATTAATCACACACATACACACAAAACCACAGTGGAAGTATCATACGATAGATTCAATAAAATTGCTAAGTTCATGCGAAAGTTTAATATTTCCTAGATGTAGTACTCCAATGCTAGGCAATGGCTTCTCTGGATAACACCATAAGAGAGTACGCAAGAAACGTTTGAAGAGATTTCTCCTGATGGTTTAATTTTAATAGCGAACTAGCTGGTTTAATTTTAGAATGGCGGTAACGGGCAGCTATCAGACCAGAAGATTGTCGGTTTAACAGAAAGTTTCATTTTATTAGCAAAACCATGTTTATTGAATTATATAGTTTTTGAACTATACCAAATTATTCAAGAAAGTACGCATGCTAAAGGTTAGAAACGATGGTCACCTTTGACGACAGTTTCTTCGCTAGAATTAAGGGTTCCTGAAAGTTTCTAATAAATGTATTATGTAATTATGTCATGATCTTTTTAAAAAAATTGTTTTTGAAATTTTGATAGGCTTATAACTTGTATTATTTTAGAAGCCTCACGCCGTTTTCTTTATTGTACTATGTATTTCATTAACTTTTCCTTTACAAAAGCAAAATACACCCATTTATATCTCAGTAAAAATATCGGCAATATTGAAAAAGGCAGATAGTTAAAAAATTTCGTATTTTTTTTTATTCTGAAGCTAATGCTTTATAGACGATACAATACAATTTCAAAAATTTTATTAGACACATGCTTTTTAAAGAAACATACTTATCATGGGAAAATAAGCTGAATCTTCATACCTTGATTACTAAGAATATGAAAAAAAAGCCAGGATTAATTATTAATCACAAAATAAAATCGACTTTGAAAGGTTTTTTAAGGTAATTTAAATAGAAAAAAAAAATTGAAACTAAAAAATTGGTACAATTGAAACGATGATCTTTTGAATTTTAAAATTATGCAAAAAGTATTTTTGTCATGTTAAACTTTCAGAAATTATTGAAGAAAAATGATAAAGTGAGTTTAATTCTTGATTGATTAGTAGTTCTTAAAATGCGCTCCAAAGTGTGTATTTCCATCTTCCAAAGTATATATATAGTGGTGGTCAAAATTGTGAACACTTTTAAAAATAGTTATGCTTTCTAATTTCATATGCTTATAGAAAATGTTACATTTTACAAAATGCAAAGTCTTACATACCATTTTAAAGAGAATTTAATGCTAATTTCAATACAAAAGCAAAATTCAAATGTTTGTCATACAAAAAATTTTTTACCTTAATCTGAACAACAAACACAGTGATGAAGTGAGTTGTAATTTCTAATTTTCTTGATGAATCACTGTTCTTGTTCTGCGAAGAAATCAATGTTAATAACTGCTAGCAGAAGAGACATCATGTTTAAAGTTGGAACAAGTCACTATTGTCCCTTCTTGTGGGATGATTTTTTTAACGAAATCAAATTGCAAATAAGAAGTTTTGTTAAACCTTTTAATATATAGTTGAAATTTTTGTAAATGTTTCTAATATTCAGTCAAGGAGCGATGACATGAAATAAAAGAATAGATTTGTCACCTATAAAGAGAACTAAGATTATTGTCATACATGAATGAGGTCTTTCCTATGCTGAATTTGCAAGATAGGTGGGTGGATTACATCTAAAATCCGAACATTTTGTTATTAAATGATCGTTAAAAAATTATATCAGTAGATTAATTTAATAAAAAGCAGGAAAAGGCTAAAAACGGTGCACTACATCTGTTTATGACAAAAGAATAGAAAGACTATGTTGCCATCATCAGCCACCAGAAGTCAATTGAATGAGACTGGATTTTATATCAGCTACATTAGGAAAAGATATTAGATGTTGGACTAAAAGGTAGAATTCAACGAAAAACTCCTTATCTCAATTTACAGTATTGTATAAATTGATTACTGTGGGGAGGGAACACTTTAATTGAACAAATGATCAGCGGTCACAAGTTATATGGAGAGATAAAACAAAGATATCCTTATACAGTGGTGACGGCTAAAACATGTAAGACTTAGAATAGGCAAAGAGCTTCATCCTGACGGCATTTAGGCTACTATGAAAAAATGGGTTAGTGTTATGATTTTATCATGCACATCAGCAGACGGTATCGGTCTCATTCATAATATCGATTGGATATTAATGCAAGAAAATTCATTGACACTCCTCTAGAGCCAAAACTTACACCTTCTATCAGTTATCTGTTCCCAAAGATGCAGAATTTATTTTTCAGCAGGATTCAGCTCCTTGTTTTAGTATGAAATGGTATCATGGCCTGGAAATAGTCCTGACCTCAGAACTATTGAGAACTTATGGTACCGTTTGAAAACTCTTGCACATATGAAGCATTTATCAAATAAAAGAAAATTCATTGCTATAATTGTTTCTCGGAATCCTTCAATAACAAAAGAAAAGCTTAAAACTCTATCCAACTCAATGAAACATCAGTATGAAGCTGTAATAAAGAATACAGGTTACCTACAAAAAACTGATAACTCACTGCAGTCATCAGCATCTAATGTATCTCGATAATTATTGCAACTCAACTGTTTTTGTATTGTAAATATTTGAATTTTGCTTTTTAAATTGAAATTTGTATAAAATTCCCTTTAAAATGATGCGTAAGAATTTGTATTTTGTGAAGCTTTAATTTTTTTATAAGCGTACAAAGTTAGAAAACAAAATTTTTCAAAAGTGTTCACAATTTTAACCACCATTGTATTACCCACATTTCGTATCTGTAGTCAAACTTTCTGGTCAATAGAATGCCAACCCACACATTCTTCATTATTATTAATAGAGACATAATACAAAACTTAGTTTTGCTTAGTGTTTAAATCAAACTAAAATCACTGACATCTTTACGTAATGTTAACGCTTTCCACTTAAATCACATAGAAAACGCAAAACTATAAGAAAGACCAAATTAGTGTCCTTCCAGAATTCAGAAAAAACAGAATTTATCTCCTTTAAATGTTGAGTCGGCACAAAAGGTCCATGTTGCATTTAATACTAAAATTTTTAATATCCTACTACCATGTGAGATGCAATTAAAATGTAAAAGATAAATTAAACTTGTTTGTTGAAATTATTAAATTATACATACGTAGTCATTATATTTTCATGCCAAATATCCTTTACATCCAAATTCTATTGCTGCTTGTTCGATAAAAATCTCAACAGGTCTGATAACAAATAGCACTATTCTACACTAAAATGCGTATACATAGATAATAAAACATAGTGAAGTGAATACAAAATCAGCCTTTATAGTAAAAAACAGCATACAAGTAGAAAATAAGTAATAAGCAACCGTAAGAGGATAAAGTATTCAAAGAGTACTTGCAGAAGAGAGACTTCGTTCAACTATTCGTGTCTCTCGATTCGTCTGTTACTCTCACTGATTTAATACCTGACTAATTTCATGTCTGACTCTCGACTTTTTATAGATTTCTTAATAGGGCAAACGATCTTTTGAGAAAATATCTTGTCTTTGCTTTTAATCGATATATCACAAAAATTCCAGCAATTTTATCAAATTTCATTTTTATCACGAGACTGCCTTTGCTAACATGGCTATCAAATTCTCCTAATATAGCTGAATTTTTATTTAACAAGTTATCATCATTCCACTATAAAACTTTATTTTAAAGAAAACTCGGTTCATATAAAGGGTGCTAATTAAGTTATTAAAAAGAAGAAGAAAAAACAAGTTTGATTCTTTGCTATCTACTTTAATAATTTTTAAGAAGTCTGTAATTTTGTTTCATACAAATTTATCATAAATACTACATTTTTCATAAAAATTTCTCTACTTTCATGAAGAATGAAAGACATAGCTTGCAACATCTTCTTGAAACTGTAATACCCTTCCTACTATATAAAATACTTCGAACATATATTTTTGAAAAAGTTTATTATAATCTTTTTATTAATATTCCTTTGCAGGCATTTGAATGTACAGGCAAATGCTCCTTTCCTATGAGTGCCCACCTGGCTCCTACAAAGCATGCTATCATTCAAACTCTGATGCACAGCTTGGAACCAAAGCAAGTGTCAAGGGCTTGCTGTGTCCCCATCAAATTAGCACCAATATCCATTCTGTATGTGGATGACGATGGCACAGTCACTTATAAATACGATTACGAAGACATGGTCGTCGCAGAGTGTGGATGCAGATGACAATTTGTTCTGAAAGATGCGTAGATTGGAATTATAGAAAATCATTGTAGAAATAATTTATTAGTCAAATTTTTCTTAAGAGTTCTGTATCAAGAATGCGGAATCTATTTACTTTTATCCAACTACTGAGTTTGAATTTTTAGTCAAATCTTTCTTCGAAGATTCAAGAACTAACAAAGTGTATGCTGTTTTTTAGTCACAATTTTTACAATTAATTTGTAGATTTTCGTATGATTTTTTAGATTTCTTTTAAATTCCACATATTCGCTGAAAGAATAGACATAAAATGTTGGCAGAATATAATTTAAGAACAGTATTGATTATATATTCTCAAGAAAATGTAAATGAGTGTACCGCCCATTTCTTTGTTCCGTTTGTTAAGACCTCGTTTCATTCTAGAAGCATAAATATCAATATTTCAAACTAAAATCTACGTATGAAATATTGTTGCTGTATAAATATTCTGTCAAAATACTCAAATTTTCTCAGAATAATAAATTTATTTCACTTTTCTAGTCGAAATTATAAATAAAAGTAATTTCTATATTTTTCTGTTTCGTTTTTTTATTTTTATTTTGAAAGGTAATTCACGAGGTAATCATCAAGATTAAATTGATATTATCAAAAATTCCAATTGGCCATTCATGAAATATTGACTTTCTTGCTTTCAATATTATATGTAGTAGATGTCTGTTAATACGCAAAAGCGTACTTCTGCATATCGAGTTAATCATTTTATCAAATACTTTTATATTCTGTAACTAATTTTTTAGAGATTTTAATAAAAAATTTAATTTGCGTCTTAGTCTGTTTGACGCTTATAAAAAATACAACCATGAAATAAAATATGATAAATTATAAACAAGTAAATAAAGGTATAAAGGTAAAATAAATTAAAAAATAATTAGATTATATTTTAAAAAACTTTCCCCTTTAATGAATGATATTTACTGATGCATATTTCTTTTCAAGAAAAATAAAATACTGCCTTGACCTGTTAGTAAGGTCTCGGCTTCAGAACCAGAGGGTTTCAGCTTCGAGACCCGATTCTACCAAAGAATCCTCATGTAAGACGATATGGTGCACTTTAAATCTGTGAGGGCCAAACTTCCACACCACTCTAGCGATGTGGTACGGTGTGTAAGTTTGGATAGGGGGTGACAGCTCATGTGCCGTCCTAGTCATATAATCGAGGTTCAAAATTGCGAGGCGCATCCCCAAATAGTTCTAGCGTTGCTTTAAAATAGGACGTTAATATGACAACAAATTAAATTAAAAATCTAAATCATAAAACTATTATCTCTGTAGTTTATTTAATTTAATTGGGAAAATCAGATAAAGTAACTTCTCAGAAGAAATAGCGTTAGACCTAATGATCTTTAATGATTGATTACGAATACGCATCCAATTAATGAGAGAATCAAAGAAGGAGGGATTACTTTCCTTTTAGTAATCTTTTAAGAAAATCTCGTAAGTCTTTTTAATAGCTCAACTAAGTCTCTTATCGAATAAACATTTACTCATCTTTTGGAAGACTGTAAATGAGATTTACTCGCAAACAGAGTTCCTTGAATTTCCTTCTCCCGGAAGTATCCGCAGGCTCTTTAATCAGATCAGAGAGTTGATAATTAACTGAATGTGTCACCTTTCACTTGGATCATCCTATTAACTTAAAAAATATGCCCTGACGATGGTTAAAAGGTTGAAAATGGTAGTTAAAAGTCGACTTATGAACATTGTCAGAAAAGATGCAGAAAGTTTGAAAGTGATTATGAAACCCCAGAAAAATTAATGAAATTTGTATTTTTCTTGACTTTAATTGTCTAAATTTTGTAACATAAAATGGATTTAAGTATTCCATGCAGCAATTCCATTCAATTCACAGTTTATTTGAAATATCAGAATAAGATATAAGCACCTTTTTAAATCAGCATCACCACATACTATTAATTAATGAAAACTGTTATTCAAGATTATATGCATAAATAAGAATTACAGTTTAAATTTATTCAATAAATATTTACTAAAGATTAATTTAGATTAAGAACAAATCAAAAAATGATCGTTTTGGAGAAGTAGTTTCATGTGCTAGCCTATAGGTAGCACCTCTTCCCTGTAATCTGGTCACTCCCGGATTCCAATCCTGGTTTTGGTATGGCTGCTCTTCACCCTGTGTACTTTCTGTGGAGTGAATGAAAGAGCTCCCCTGTGTACAAGTGTAATCTTCATATGAACTAGCAATCAGATTTCAGCCTTCGCGTTCTCAAGGGTCTTTACCCTCAGAAGCTACTGAGCCCCACCCGCTTTCTTTAGTAACGCGGACGTGGCATCACCATCAATAGATAGGAATAAGAACAAGTAAAAAAAATGAGCATTTTGGAGAAACAGTTTTTTATTTGGACAACACTGATAAAGAATATCCCTCAAAACTAGCACGAATGTTATTAATTCTAGCTAGCACAGAATTAAGAATGAATTAGAATCATGCTTAATTGCCATGTATTGACGTCGCGTCTTGAGATGACACCGATGGTCTGGTGATAAGGCTTCGGCTTTTGAACTGGAGGGTTTCAGGTTAGAGACTCGATCTCAACGAAGAACCGTCATGGTGTGGTGCACTTTAAAACGTCTAGTCCTAACGTCCTCCCCCTGTGGATGCCAACTCAGGTGTGGTGTGGATGCCAGCTCATGTCTCGTTCTCGTCATCTGACCGCGGTTCTTAATTACGAAATCCATCTCAAAATAGCCATAATGTAGCTTTAAAACGGGACTTAATAAAATAAACTAAATTAAGATATCGCTGCGTGGACTGATGACAATGGGATGTCAAAGTCGATGCCATGATGAGAAGCGGATTCTCCAAGTAAACAAATAAAAATGAAATTAAATAAGGAAGGTATCAAGAACCTTAACGACCACAGTAAAAAAGCTTCTGTTATTGCAATTAAATAAACACAGAAAGAAAAATTTCCTTTCAACTTCTATATGAGTGTTAATAAGAGTATATTAATCACAGCTCTTTAAAAAATTGAGAATCAATTTGCCACAGAAGGAATGTTACACACACTTCTACAGAAGGAAGGAATGCCACAGAACAATATGTTTAGTTTAGTTATATTAACGCCCCCTTTTAAAGAAACACGAGGACTATTTTGGGACGGACCTCGTAATTTCGAACCATGGTAAGATGAGGACGACACCTGAATTAACATCTGCCTCTTCATACCACAGGATGGATGTTTGGCCTGACAGATTTAACGTGCAAGAGACCCCCTCACACGACGGTTCTTCGGTGGAATCGAGTCTCGAACCTGAAACCCTCCTGTTCCGATGCCGAGACCTTACCACCAGGCTATGGAGGCCCCAGGAATAATATGAATAATCATCTCCAAATCTTTTATATATGCCATCCAATCACCTTTATAAATAATTTTAAAAAAAAGAGAAAGTTGTTTTAAAACCTCCCTAAAAATCTGATTTAGGGAGCGAATATTTCAGCTTGAGTTATTTGGAATTTAAACCTTTAACTGACGAATGATAATAAGACGAATTCTTCACAAAGTCTATAATAGAATATCGATCCAATTTTGTTTTTCAATTTTAGTTCCCAGAGTAATTTACAATGAATTGGCTTAAGACAGCCCATTACTCTTATGCAAATGATTCCATTTCCAATTACCATTCCAAATGAGAATTAACTGAAAAATCAATGACATTTTGCATCAAGTGATAAATTTCTGCTTCTTTTTAACGAAGCAGAGTGTCTTCCCTTCTCTTCCGTGCCCACAGCAATTCGAACCTCATCACTGACTTCCGGCCTTCGCGCGGCGCAGTAATTGATTTGTGTGCTCGTAGATAAAGAGTCCGCGGCTTCGATCCAATGACGTCATAACTTCCGTTTTTCCAAGGATGACTTCCGGGAGGATGGGGATGACGAGGGATCGATCGGTGGGATGAGAGGGATGTGAAAAGTCAAAGAGAGAGAAATTTTTCAGTTTGTTATTAATTTTAGAGCTTTTTCCCCTTCCTGCCAATCGGATTGAAAAACGGGTTTATTAGAATTCCGATAAGGTTTTCACCAGATTTCGCGGTAAGTGCTCTGGAGAGATTATGACAGAATAAAGTTGAAAGGGAGGAATGATGAAGGGTATGAAAGAGAGAAACTTTTTTGGAGATTAAGTTGGATGCATTGGCGAGGAATTGCATGTGGGCTTTTTATGAAATATTAAATGTGACAAAATTTTAGAATAAATATTTCTTGGGATGTTTGAAAAACGAAAGATTTGGTTTAAAATCGTCTGAACGTTTGCAAAGTGAATAAATTATTTTTCTTCTTTTCAAATCAAAGTAAGATGCATGGAAAAGATTTAAAAAAAATGAAAGTCATGAAAAAAAAACTCAGGACGAAGAGTTATGTAATGTTTTTGTTAGGAAATTTTTTTAAGGCGGAGAATAATGTTCTTTGAATTAACATTTTTTATATTTCATGAAAACAGTGTCAAAGGATATGATTTAAATGTCCTTGTTCTAATCATAAAATAAATAAATTCATCTAATTTTGAATATTACCGAACGATTTCTTAAGCTGTTGTGTAACTGGAGATAAGTGAGATATGTAACATATCTCAATATTAAAATTCAGCGATTCATCTAACATGTATCACGTAAATATAAATAATTTTCTTTTAACAATTTCATGTGATTTTTTCAATACAAATTCTGTAATTTAAATATCAAAAATATCTATTGCCAATATTCTTAGAAAAAATTGTTTGGCGTCTCTCTAGGAGGAGCTCTTCCTGTAAAAAAATCCTTTCATTTTACAAATTAATTTTTCGTCTATTTTATAGCGTAGCGTAATTTTGTTCTTTAAGGATGAAGAGGTATCTGGGCTGGTCTTCCCTTCTGTAATTAAAGGCCTTGATTTCCGATGTCAGATTCAACGTGCTTCTTGTATGGAATCATCTTTCGAAGCTGATGCTTTCCAACCTTAAAGCTGGGATTTAATTACGGGGACCGGATTTAAAGTCTTAGTTTAGACTATAGTTTCTGTAAAAGTTGGATTCTCTTACAGGACTTTGGTGAATCTTCTATATATATTTGAAATTTTAATTATAATCTGTATTATTTCTGTATATATGAAAAATGTTTCGGCACATTTTATATTAAATATAACTTTGGAATTGCCAAATCCAGGACGTAGGCCGCAAATATTAATTCTTGTAATCCAAAGCTTTAATGATCATCTCATCAAAATTAATATAGCAATACACCAATTTACATTAATACATTGAATAGCTTAGTAATATAGCAAGACATAAATTTAAAATCAGTATATTCTAATATTTTTAGTAATAGAAATTAAATTTATTTTTATTAGATATTTATTGTTTTTTTTTCTAAAAACAGTAAGAATATTATGATAAAACATTATACATGGTACTGTGTATTCTTTTGATATCTTCAGGCTTTTTTTTCAGAAATACAAAAAAAAAAATTGCTTCTTTAAGAGTCTGCTAAATCAAGATATAAGCGACGAGATTCTTGAGAATAGGAAAAAATCTCTTTACATACAAGATAGTTTCTCATTAGGGCAGAAATTAAAAAAATTTTACTATTTAAATCTGTAATTGAGTGAAAATAGCAATTGATCCAAATGACGAAAAATCTCATGAATGCACTTAGGTATCAGAGGCTGCTTTTACTTCCTAATATGTGTGGAGATAAAAACTATTGCAATAAATGGGAAGAATTTATTGCAATAGTTTTAAATTTCGGTTAAGAAATGAAGAATAATTTATATAATCAATGTTTCAATGCTTAAGGTATTCAATTTTAATAACTTTTTTTTTTGAAAAAATAATTGTTAAATAATGCTATTTTCCAACCTAAAGTATATTTTCATCTTTTGTGTTTTTAAAAATTTCGAATCTAGTTGATAAAATTTCGAGGAATAAGGGATATAACCTACAAATTTTAAAGAATATAACTCACTTTCTCAAACTGCATGAAAATTTCTCAAAACTCCTTCAAAAAATTTTCAAATTACATGCAATTAAAAAATTTTACTTCTTGTAGTTCTTTTAAAAAATTGTAATTTTCATACAATTGTGATTTACAAACTTCTACACAATTTTTATTAAAATTGATTTGCTTAATATGTATAAAAATGCAATTTTTAAATATATTTTTCCTGCTTAGTTAATATTTCCTCGAATATAACATATTATTTCAATATTTTTATAGATTAGTTATCTGGTAATAGATTGATTGAGTTAGGTTTCACGCCCTTTGGAAGTAAATTTAATAAATTAATTTCAAGATTTAATGATATTTGTTTTGGTAAAATACAAATCGATGTTTAAAAAGTCGAGAATAATTAAAATAAAAAATTTTTTTTTCAATACGTTCAAAAGATTTTCTTACTAAGATTTACTGGAGATATTTCTTCATTCCTGGTAATCATATAATTAATTATAATTCCCTTTTATATAAAACATATTTTTGAAAATTCTATTTAATTTTTGATGGTATATATTGAGTTCCTAAATAAGCTTTATTAAAGTAACCATACAATTTTTACCTAAAATTTGATATCAGATTTAAGACTACATTTAAGATTACTTTGTTACACAGCTAAAAACATTTGAAGAAATTCATAACATTTAACTTTGAAATTATACTAATAAAGAATAATCATAAATAATATTAAAACTCTTCAATAGCAATATATAACTCTTCATAAGGGTTAGAAAAAAATTTCTGTAATTTTTTAATTAACTATAGTAAGTCAATAGTATTCCTATAAGCTATTAAGATTTTATAAAGAAGATTGTGTATTGAAAATTAGACATTCGGAATATCTTAATTTAAACACCACGAACAAAATTCAGAGCAAATTTAATATTCATTAAATTACTAAATTCTGTTTAATAAAACGTTTTTTTTTATAGAGTAATTTCAAAAGGATAAGAAGTTGGGAACTGGTTCACAAAATTTTATTTGTCACAAAACATATAAGTGTTTAGATACCATATAAATATCAAAACACGTATAGCACAGCAAAGCTAAAACACTATTTACATATTTTATGAAAAGATCTGTGGTAAAAAAGTAACAAAAGCATAAAACAATGAAATAGATTTTTAAAATGTTCACATAATTATAGGGATGATAAGGAATAACACAGAATAAATAAGGAGATCAAATAAAATAAAACATAAAAAATATAATACATATTTATGATGAAAATCCTTTTAAATAGGTAATTAGCAATGAATTTTAACAAGTGCAAAAAAGCCTACACAAAATTGTATTTACATATTTTTCAAATGTTTACAGAAATAAATTATTCCTAAAAAGTATTTTTCTGACTCAAAACTATATAGTCAACAAATGTTCAAATGAACATAACATTTGTTGGTTAGTTCATTCAACGTACTTGGAAATCAATACAGAATAAGTTATTTAAATTAAGTTTTCTACATAAAATATTTCGTGATAAGTTATTTATAAACAATGTACATATTTAATAACTGAAAAACAATTATTCAACTTAGTGATTTTAAAATACAACATGAAAAAAAAAAAAAGAAATTGCACAAAAAAAGAATAGCATCCTAATAACAAAATTTACACTCACTAAAGCTTCTACTTCTATATATCACAATATTTTGGCACATGATGTTTTTAAATCGGAAATCTATTTAAAAGTAATAATTGTAAGTGACCATACAAACAAATTTTAGTTCATCATATTGGAACTGCAGCTCAAAAATATAATTATAAAATATACACAGAATGTTTAAAAACAAATTTATATACACAAAAATAATCGTTTGTTTTTTAAACGAACAGTTATATGTATAAACAATGGTATTTAAAAAAATCATGAAAGTAAGTGGAATGTCGTCTGCAGTTTGGCTGAAATGAATGATCCAAACGTAAAATATTGAATGTTTGGAATTTTTCCAGTTTGTAAAAAATAAACATTGGAAAAAAATTTGCGAACAAAAAAAGGATATTTACCGATAAACTCGATTTTTAAAAAAGTTAAAATAAAGAAAAGAAAGAATTCGCTAAAAACATGTGTACACTAGAGCTCCACATAATATTTATCGAAATATGTAATGATGGAACATTTTCTCGTATTGTGTGGCTAGGAGTAAAATCGTTTGGGTGAACATTTTTCAACACGATATTTGATTGTTTTTTAAATATTTATATTCAATTTATTTTCATTTTATCCTCATTTGCGAGATATATAGATATCTATATCTTCAAATCTCTCTTAGAGGATCCCCAGTGTACGTTGAATAGAAGTTTTTCCCATTCATGTTAAGATGAAATTTTGTTCCTGACTAGATGTAACATCATTACATGAATAAA
Organism: Argiope trifasciata; assembly: GCA_026543055.1. Taxonomy (NCBI): domain Eukaryota; kingdom Metazoa; phylum Arthropoda; class Arachnida; order Araneae; family Araneidae; genus Argiope; species Argiope trifasciata. The sequence goes on from JAPMOQ010006023.1 coordinate 30,586, forward strand.
ACAGATTTAACTCAAGATTTTTTTTTATCTAAATCGTAGTCAACAATAAGAAACTTAAATAAAAAAAAACTAAAAGAAGAAAAAAAAAAACCGACCGAAATTAAACATATATAAAAAAAAACATCGGAGCAATTGTAAAAATATATCATTATAATAAATGAGAGAACAAATTGTTCAAAGCACTAGCATCGAAGATTATTCCACACTGAGCCATTAGACATTTAGTGTAATGCACATTTATCTATGACCTACTTTATAATGTTATTAAAAAGAGCTCATCTAAACTATTGAAAATGCAATTAAAACAACGCTACAACCAGTGTGTATGTGAAATATACCTCGTCGGTATATCTTTGATTACAACGATTAAAAGCAGATAATGGACAGACATTTTTGAGGGTGATTTTCAAATGTTTGCCAATTATAAAATAACAAATTGAAATTTTAAATACCTTTAGAATATTTGATGGATTATTTTTCTCTATCTTATTACAAGAAAAAACACTATTCAATTTTATGCTAAATTAAATTTTTTTTTAAAAAATTGGTGAAAACCCAAACAATGTTTTTAATTTAAATAAAAAAGACTAAGTAAGTAAATATAAAAGAAATGATTAAATATAAGGAACATTTTTTATATTTTGTGCTTTAAAAGTTTTAAGAAGAGAAATCGTCTTTTTTATTGTTAAAAGCTTTGAATTCATTTTAAAAAGAAACTGATAATTCGATAGTCTAATTGATAATTGAATAATTTGAGTGAGTCAAATAACAGATAAACTTATTCCCCCAAGATTACATGAAATAAACTTATCTAAAATATCTTGTTTATTCTGTTAATTGTAATTCGCTTAAAAATATCTAAAAAGATAAAAGGAATTCGATTTTTAAAATAAAGAATTTAGGTAAAAAACATAATTTTTATTTTAATATAAATATAATTAAATGAAAAAATTAATTACAAAATATACATTTATATATTTATAAAGTGTAATAAAAAATTTGCTGTTTATATAAGAATCAATCAAATATATAAGAATATATTCCCATCAGATATTCTTCAATATAATTTCAGTCTTCAGAATGGCAACGGAATTGAAAATCATCCTCAATTACATTGCATCTACATTGATGTTATCTCATATTAATCAGAGCCGCACTATTTTAGCAATTTCTAATTGAAGCACAAAATGGACAGATTCTTCTCATTTGTACATCGATTTAATCCCAGTGGTCTTAAAAACGATTTTTGTCATTGAGGATGGAACGCAGTGCAGAATATGTATTTGTTCTGCTTGGGACTGGTTGCTTGGACGAATACTTCGCATATAAAAAGCTCTATTTTTTAAAAAAATTAAGAAATTATCAATATTTTTAACCGGGGGTAGCGAGTTTTTATAAGGGATTGCTCATCATCTCAGAAATGAACAGATTTGTGAAAGATAGTTATTCTCGAAGACACACTTTTAAAATCCTGCTTTTAAATTTATAAGTAAAAAAAATTCTTTATTTCGGAGTTACATGATTATGATTTTTATAAAAATTTATAAATTCTTTTGATGTAAATGTAATCAATTCACATTTACACAATAATAATGAAATGAAGCATACCAAATTATATTTAAGAATCAATCAGCCTAATGCCGAGTTCACACTCGGCCAGTTCCTCCTAAGCATGCATACCAATTGGCAACGCATGCTTAGAAGGGACTGATCTATGTTTGCAACATTTTCATAAAATAGATTCAGGCGTCCATGAATTTTTCTTTTTCACTGGGTATTGTATGAAAATGATGGATATTTACACAAAAAAATATGATAAAAATAAGAAAGACGATCAACATGCTCAAATTTGGAAAGCTACAGAAAAAAATGGCAAATAAGATGGAAAAAAGAGATGCAATTTCGAGGCAGAAAAAACAAAAAGCAAAAAATGACGAAATTTACCAATAAATGACCAATCTTTTTCATGCCAAAAGAACTGCCAAATTCTACAAACGCATGCACAGTAAGAAAAAAATACATTACAGCGGCATGTTATTGTCTCGTCTGGACAATTATTGGCCAAGTGAAACCCTGTATTAATTTCTGCTCATAAAATTGAAAATAATTCTTCCGCTACTTAAAACAATTGTTAATTTTTGTTCCATATTTTTAATTATAGTATATTTTTTTATTATCTGTTAACATAATTCTAGTTCTTAATTCAGTAGTTTTATAATGTTTCGGAACTTTTATCAATTCTGAAAAATCATGCAACTCTGTATAATTTTTTAACATTGTTTCATATTTACCTTAGAATTATTTTCATTTCATTAGCAGTATTAGAATAGTCGAAATGATTTTGCTAACGATTTTTTGTTTTGTATTGATATTATATTTAGCTCATCTTGAATAAACTATTCATTAGATCATTTTTTACATTTGAGATGATTATATATAAGAATGAATACTAACAAATTTGATGTTTAAAAGAACACATATCAATGTGTTCGAATAGTTTTTTTAAAACTTTCAGCGGAATTTCTACTGTTCTTACTTTAAATAACTCAGAGTTGTTAAGCAGAATGTTCAAAAACCTTTACGTTGGCAGCGTCATTTCTTAACTCAAAAGATTGTGCAATATATGTACACAGTGTGGAATGTTATACGGCAAGTTTATGAGAAAATTACAAATTTCCAAATATGTTAGATATAGCGGGATTACAATTTTAATTAGTATACGCAATTACGTTTGTTATGTGAATACTTGAACTGTCTCTATTATTTCTTAGCAATAAAAAAATTGTCGGGAGATTAAATGATACATATCAGCAAAAGAGAGAGAGAGAGAGAGAGAAAAGAAAAAAAAAAGCTTGCACTGCATAATTATTAAAGCAAACTTTGTTTGAAAAGTAATTCTGTTGCGAAAAGATTCGACTAATCTAGAAAAAAACAAACTACTTCAAAAGTTCAACTTTTGAAGAACGAATGAATTTTCTCCTCTCACGTCATGTAATTTTGAAATGTTCACAAATATTTTTTGTCTTATTCTGTACCTGAAGAGTTAGTTGGTTTTATGCTGAATTTAAACTGAATGATAATAAAATTTCAATTCTTATCCTTTTTACGTCAATAGAAAATTGATCTTATTAATCTGCTTCAAATTTGCGCATATATATTTTCATAAATTACGTTATTGCAAGGCAAAAAAGAGCGATTAATATCTATTGATTAAAAATATACTTGCTTTGAAAAGTTCTAAATTAATCGAATATAATATTTTCTGGAAATACACAAAATCAGCAGATTGAATAATATTTTCTGGAATATTTATTAATGGGTAACAACATCATTCTGCTGAATGGAAATTTTGCATCATATTTCACAAACGAGCTGTATTTATTCTGCATTTTCAGGATTATTTTGACTACTAATCTCAGATTAGTCAGTAATGGTTTGTTGATTCCACAAAAAGCAGGCTGTTTACAAAATATTAAACCATAAAGAATTATTTTGTAGTTAATGCTCTAGAATTTCATTACATGTGAATTAATATAATATTTTAACTGAGAACTAAAACTGATGCATCACTGTATGTCGAAAAACAGCTAACAAAAATATCACAATGCAAAAAAACAGGGACATTTCAACAAAGGTATCACAATTAGTCAAAAGCCTTTTCGTTTGGGCAAATGAAAACAGTAGACAAGTTCTCATTTGTTATTGTTATCATCTTTCAGATAGTCTTTCCTCTTTAGCATTGCGAAATGTGTAAGGTGGAGGCCCCCTTTCTTCTTATTGCCTCTTTCGAGTGTTCCAGTCATGCTGTAACCTTGTTTGAAGTCTGCCGATGAGACATGGGTGGTGAGGTACATTCTGAAACAAACAAAGAAACAGAAAATCACATGACAACAAAGGTTCTTTTAAAAAAATGCAAGAAAACAACAGAATGTGCAGAAAATAACTGATGCTTTCATAAAAGAATGTCAAGTAAATTTTAGCAAATTTTTAAATTATTCTAGCAGGCGATTAGTGGTTCGATGTTTCAGTTTGACTCTTCTTTGTTAATACTTAATTCCACCGAGCCATATCAGTACACCTAGATATCATCTGTGAAGACTTTCATAGTGTAGTATCGTGATATCCGTAATTACTTGTCCTGTTAAAAATATTGAAGAAGTCTCATTCGATGAAAGGCAGTCATTTTTCATGAAAAAAATATTCTTAATAACTGCTATTCCTTCCATCGCAAGTCATTTTAGGTTATACAGTTCATATACGGTTCACTGACAATATTCAAAGATAATTTCAGAGTAGCTGGACCAAGATATTAAATATGAATGTGCAACTGCTGCTAATGTTAAAAATGTCGGCGGAGTCTCATTTTTTATATGAAAATCATTTTCCTTAAAAATATATTCTAATAATTGCTATTTAATCAATCACAAGTCAATTCTAGGGCACATGAAATATACAGTATACTGACAAAATTCAAAGACATTCAGAGAACTGGGTGAAGACATCTACGATGAATTTGCAATAATTTCAATTATATCGTTTTTAATTTCGAGCTTCGTATACGACATGGTAAAGACGGACATTTCGAGAACACTGAAATTTGAACTCCAACAATTTTACAATAAGTGATAATTGAATTCAATAGTTAGACTTTTAGGGCTGAAGCTTCCTCTCCTGGTGACATTTCACATTTTTGATATCATTCTTTAATCTGCACCAAAAAGATTTTCTCAATTTGTTTCATTTAACATTTTAGTGTGCTTCATATTAAAAACATTTATACTTTTCTGTATATGCATATAAAGTTCTAACTAAGTGTGAAATGCGCCGTTAGAAGTAAACATAATGCATCAAAAATAAAGAGAGAAAATTTTTTAATTAAATTCTAAGCTAGATCTTATAAAATTTAAATAATAAACCCGACAGATTTTAATATATTTAAAAACATTTTTCTCAGCTTTTTAGATACTGCAACGTCTTAAATAAAATGAATAATTTTGAAATAAGAAAAGGGTCAATTATTAAAATTTTTAAAGTTAAAAATTACTCAATATAAGCCATTCGAAATTTAAAACCTACGAGAAACGATACGAACATAGATTTGTTTGATTTATTATTTATGTGTATTGTAATAAACCTAGAATACGTAATTGTGTTAATTTATTTTCAAAATCTCTTTAAAAATAATTTATTTTTCAAAAATTTGTTTAAAAAATTTGAGTTATAATATATTTTAAGTTTTAATATTTGACATAATATTTATGAATAAGATATTTTTAATCTGATAAGTACATGTGCAAATTATAATAGTATTATTCTTTGATTTTTGCTTTAATCTTTATGGGAGAAATATACTTTTTCATTTGATAAATGCAAGATATGTACAGTGAAACATATTTACTAGTTCCTATAATCTTGCTATTTCCGTATTAGTAGCAAATTTTCATTAATAGGAAAGACTAGGCAGCTGCCTAACGTCACTAGATTGAAAAAGCATCGCAAGTATGTCGATAAAACAATTCTATTTTCCTAGAAGCTCAATAAATAAGCTTAAAAATATAAATTCTATGAATGATAAAATATTTTAATAATAACGAAATTTCATCGAAAATAATTTAACAATACTAGCATGCTTTCTTAAGTTCATCTTTTTTTACATTTTAGAATATCAATGCAGTCGGATGCCGGCGTCCTGGCACAGGGGTAGCGTGTCATCCCCGTGATCTGGGCACCCTGGGTTCGAGTCCCGGTTTGGGCATGGTTGTTACTCTGTGTTCTGTCTGTGAAGCGTGTGAATGTGCCCCCCTGTAAAAAAGGTTGTGCATGCGAATGTGTGTGTCAACTTCATTTGAGCTACAAGTCAGACTACTGCCCTCTGGGTGCTCAGGGGTCTTTACCCTCAGAAGCTACTGCACCCCATTTCCGTGGAAACACGGACAAGAAAAAAAAAATGAAGTCGGATGTCCTCTTCAGTATTACTGTATATAAATATGACTATCGAGAGATCTGGAGTAAAAATAATAAATAAAATATATTTTAAAACAATAAATAAAAAATACCTTTTCACAAAGTTAACGAAATAAAAAAAAAGATTAGTATGAAATATTTTTACCATGCTGAAATGATAAACTGAACTGGTCAGCTGTTAATTTGACAACTGCCTGTCAAATTAAAATGCTTAACTCCACCATTGTATGAAATAGTTACCTTAACTCCATTCAACGTAATCTGCAATTGATGTGCTATAGAAATTGGTCACCATAAAACTACTTAAAGAGAGGGAATTAATATATGTATTATCAATATCACCGTTACAAGAACACATACAGAAAAATATAATTTATTATTTGATATAATTTGAACTGATATAAAGTGTTGAAATATATCTTTGAAGCTATTTATCTTTTAAGTATATCTGACAAGACTTAATTTTTACTTAAATCATAAAATGTCTTCATTTATAGTGCAACGATAAAATTTTAAACTTAAAGCAGTTTGAACCGATTGAAAAGAAAAAAAAAATTCAATTTTTACATCCTTTTGCATAATGTTTTAAGCTTCTAAACACTCTGTTTACAGTTACATCTAAAGTTACTGTTTAATTTTGAAAATAGTTTCATTTTTTAACTCCCTCACAAATTTCTCTATAAGGGAATTAACTGTTGAAGTTCCCCACGTACAGAAAATTGAAAAGAGCTGCTCATTTTGCGCTTTATGTATTAGAATACCGAGTAAATCCACATAAGCGAAATGCAATTCTTATGAAAGAAAAAATTGAGGAGTTTCCTCATTTTTAAAAGAAATTCTAAGAACGCAGCTTATTAAGAAATTTTTTTCCCGAAGAAAATCGATTAAATAAAAACAAACTGAAAAGAAGAGAACTTTTCATTCGCCTTTGAAATATGTAACTTCTCTTTCATTCAACGAGAAAATTATTTTAGTTGCAAACGATTTTTTTGCAGAGAAGAGTTCAAGCATGTTAAGCTTATAATTTATTCATTTGAAAGGACCGATTATCGATTTTACTTTGAATGGAATTTCACGAAAGCGTTTGCCTTTAATAACTTTCACCTTCATTTTGTATTGAAATTATTTTTTTACAAAAGAACATTTTTAGAAATTTATTATTTTTTTCCTAGCGGTTTAATTTTTAATTGTGGGGTTATTAAACTCAAAAATCAACAAAAAGAGTTTCGTTGAGTACATATGAAAAAAAAATAGGGATTTATATTTCTGTTTTAAAAGATTTTAGAAGATATTATTCAGACATTAAAGATTTAAAGAAGCTAAAACTGGTTGTCCATATATATTTTTGTATCAGCAATGACACATAAAATTCAACTATCAATAAAATTTTGCCATAGACATTTCAATGAAATATAACATTTTAAATCTTTTAACCTCGGAAAAAAGATTGAAAGTATGCTCATCTCCATTTCGTATCTTAGCGTTAACTTCAAAACAAAATAATCAAGATATATGAAATATGTATGAGATTTCTTCAGCTTAAATTAAAATATAAATCAGATTTTGTCTGGTTTGCAAGTCTGAATTAAATATGACAACAAGAAATTTCTCTGTCTATCTATCAGTGAGCGCATGAGCATGTTAATTCACACGCCACTAAAATATCTTAATTTATTACACGCCAGAATAATATCTTAAATTCATGAAATTTAAGATATTATTCTGACAGCACAAATGCAGATCTCTGTAGAAATTTTTGATTTAAACAAACAGTGAAAATAAATCTAAAATATATATTTCCTTTTCTTCACTCTATAACAAAGCTGAACAAAACGGAAGCATACAAAAAAATTTATGAAAGAACGTTGCCAGTGGTTTAAGTAAAAGACATCCTTCATCAAAAGTAGTTTGAGCTTATTAGATTTGTTTTGTTCATTAATTCGGTTAATTTAAAAAATATAATAGTTATGGTTACTCCACATAATATTAATTCATATACTAAGCATTTATAAATACATATTTTTTGGTGATGAGATATAATCTTTAACTTGTTAAATGGAAAAGTTGGATTTTTGAATTAAAAAAATTAAACAGCTCTTGTTATAATTGATTGATAAAAAAAACGGACAAATGTTTGACAGATTTGAACCCCTTAGTTTCTCAGCATTTAAGAAATGATTATATTCTTCAAATATGATTTCATTTTTTCCCGATGTAATCATGATGTATATATAAATAGAAATTTGCCTGGTTGCAAAAGTGTTTATACCATTTTTAAAATATTAAAACTAAATAAAAATTTAATTTGAAAGGTTAAACTTTTGAAATAAGTCAAGTTGAATTTTTGCAATATTATTCTTATTCTTATTCTAACAATAAATTGTTAAATGGAATAATCAACATCTGAAGTAAATATGATTAGTATCATTTCGAAAAAGAAGTACAATTAGCTGCAAAAGCTACAAATAAACTCTATCTCTTATTTTTGAAAATTCACACAGAACTGAAGGAAAAATATGAATTGGAGTGAATGATTTATGTTAATATAATATAAATAAAAGAAACGTCAATCGAATATTCTTAGTTTAAACTTTTAAGACTCTTCAAAAATATATCCTTTTCAATGCACTTTTTATTTAAAGAATTTGAATCAATGTATTTATTTACAGAATAGAGTGAGAATACTCTTAGAATATGTGATATGAATTCTGAATTTAATAAAATTCTTTAATTTGCCTTCAAACTTTATTCATAAAGACGAAAGAGAAAACAAGACATCCATTCAGGTTTTATCGATAATGTCAACTTTTAAAGACATGCAGTAATGGAATTTTTATTAAATTCAAGGCATTCAGGAAATACATTTTTTAAATAATGAAATATTTTAAATAATAAATATTAAAGAGGTTCAAAAATTTGAATAATAAAATGTTTTGATTAATTTTATTGCAAAGCAAAAAAGTTTACAAATGAAAGAAAGGAAAAGAACTTTATCGTAGTTCAGATAAAAGTAAAATATAAGCAATTTTAATATAAGCACATACTTATTGTTCTATTTTCATTTTTAAATAGAATGTTTTGAAACGAGGTGTCCAATTTAACTGTCAACCGTAAAACTACGATAAATTTGAAGGTAAGAAAGTTGAAATATAGACTTTTAGATTTGAAGAAAATTAGTAAAGAATTAATGTAGATGACACTCAGGTTTTGGTACATGTGACACAGCATACTTTCTCTTTATGATAATGAAATAACCGAAGATACATAGTCAGTGGAGATAGATGATGGTGAAAATGAAGACAACACACAGACCAAAAAAATTATATCTAATACTATAATACGAGGAATGGTTGCCAAGTCGAAAATCGCCCCAGAATTAATAAACTCCGGTAAACTTGGGGGTCTGGGGGTTTTGGCCACGAGGAATCGATTGGCGCCGGTTTTGAAGCGCTACGGTCGAGCAGTTCGGAGTTACAGATAGGAAATTTTCAAACTTTATTAGTTCGCCATAATGGCTACTTAAATTTTCAAGCGGTAACGTGCTGCCATCTATAGCCAATATGGCGAACTAATAAAGTTTTATGTTTATGCTGTTATAGGTTTATAATATGTTTCTTATGTATGTATATATGTCTGGTTTTTCTAAATAAATTTGTCTAAAATATTGGACTTCAACACACTTCAATCTTTACCTTTACTTTACCTTTGTATAGAAAGTTCCCTTTCCAAACTCTAACTTTGTTTAGAATAGTTTACAATGGTGCACTTTAACCGGTTATCTTTTCACCAATGGTTTCACAAATTTTCTTATGGCATGTATTGTTTTGATAAATCACAATTGAAAATTTAAATCTTCGAGTTAGCTTCGATACCTGTTTTCTCCGAGCGGAGCTCGGTCACCCGCTGGTGAAGAAAAAAACAAATTAAAGATTTTAAGATTCCGTCAATTTTGACGAGTGATATCTATTTACACTACACATGATATTATGAAATTTTATTGCTTATGTAGAGAAATTTTTAAAATTCTAAGACAATTTTGAGGGCATACATACATCAGCAGTTAGATTTTATTGCTTTAAAAATGTTTAGCTCTCTCGTTATTTTACATACGTTAACTCTAAATTTCTTTTCCTGAAATACAAAATTATGTGAATTTACTTTAAAATATCCTGAGGAATTTTTGTTATTATTTATTTTATTGTGGCTGATGAATCGAAAAACCAATTCAATATACATTGCTTGATCCAATATTTACATATAACATCTTAAAGAATGAGCAAATATTTGAAACATGCATTCTATTATCAAGAAACATGCATTCTATAAACAAGAAAAATGTATCAAGTTTTTCGAGATCCCGTTATGTTCGAACAAAAGAGATCATATTTCAATGTCATATATAAAGACAGGCTTTTATAACAAAAAGTAAATATAATGTACTTTTGAAAATAAGAATAATAAAAAAGGCATAATTGTGTATAAAGGTATATTTAATTGTTGCAAGTAACATATTAAATTTCTAAAGATTATTTTCCATCTATGTTTATATGAAACATTGTCGAATTAATTCAGATGTTTTTATATCAAAGCGAATTGTTTTTTACATCAAACAATATAATAAATTATTAAAATTGGTATATAACAAGGTAGTTCTCTTAATTCTAGGAAATAACGAGATATCCTTTTAATATAATATGATATTAGTTTAGGGAAAATTATTTTAATATCCTGATGATAAGGCAAATGTTTATTAATTTAATTTAGTAAAGCGTTTAATGACAAATGTGAGGATGTGAGTGGAATTGTATCAGAAAATTAAGAATTCGATTATTTCTATCTAACTTTTCTCATACTGTTTTTAAAAAAATTCCCTTTAGTTTTATACTAAGAAATGAGGCTACAATTCTATAGTTTATTTCAAAATTCACAACTTTTCGTACTAGGAAATCAAAGCAGAAAAAGGAAGTACTCAACTAAAAATATCCTTACAAAGAATCGTTAGTGTTATTAGTTCATGGAAAGAATTTATTTATTACATTTCATAGTACAGAGCTAAAAAACAAATTTTTGAAACGATGAACATATGCTATAATATTATTCATAACATATATTTTCCGCAAATGTTATTAACATATTTGTTCATAAATTCATATACTCCTATTTTATTATTATTAACTATTTAAAAATTGTAGGTATACGTGCGCATATCAATTAAACAATTTCTCTGTAAAACGTGTAGAAGTCATATTCCGGTCGTAGCATAAAATTGTGGGTTTTAAATAAGATAGAAAAGCTTTGCATGGCAATGGCGCACAGACTTAATGGAATATTGATTTTTAGTGAATCTAACATTTTTATCGAATATCTCGAGCAAATATGTATTTTTGATGTTTTTTTTCCAATCCATTAAACCAAAATTTGACAGTGAAGTTGAAGTTCTGCAGTTGCTGTTGAAATATAACAAACCAAATTTACCCTCAACTCTTTCAGAGATTTGGTTTAAATTTTGATAAGCCAACGTCCTGGCATATGGGTAGCCTGCCTTACCCGTGATCTTTGTGAATTTTGTAGTTATTGAGTTCCCTTGTACTCGAACAGTCAGACAGAATTTTTCTAAATAGATATCATTCAAAATATGATAGAAATTCGCAACTTTTCATTTTAAGTTACTTTAAATATTATCTGTCTAGCTCAAAATATGTTTAAGTTAACGTGTTCAGACAGACATATTACGATATATGCTGGTAAGAAAGATTAAAACAGATTTTAAAGATTGGTATAAAGAAAATTAATATAAACCACTGAGAAACAATTAGTCTTATGTACACAATTAAGTAAAATGTAAATTAAAAAGCAAATGAATAAGAGTTCCATTTATTTAGTACATTGTTTGTTGTTCATATAGTTTGCTAATAATATTTTATTCGAAGTTAAGGCTTTGAATGCCGATAATTTAAAACTGTTAATTACATTTTTTTTGCAATTTTAATGTGAATTATTATTTAAAAGATTCATCTTGGCTTATAACATATTATTTTAAAAACTGCAACAGAAAATTTCACAAAATAAACAAATATTGTGTGCATCAACTTTTGCTATATCTTTAAATCCGTGAATCTTTTTACCATAAATGTAAATCTGAATTATACCTGAGGTATTATGGTAAAACTCTTTGAATTCCATGGTAATTCAAAGCATCGATAAACTAATAAAATGATACAAAATTGAATAATAATTAAAGTATCATTCAATTACTGGAAATACTGAAAATTTAAAAATTTTACATAGTTATTTCATAAAAATTAGAGTAAAATATTTTCAATTACATTATATCCTATTTGTTTGACGAGCGATAAATTATTCATATTATCCTTTTACAAAAATATGTTCAATAAAGAAATCGAGAATACTTCAGGTTGTTTTAGTCGGTTCACATTAACATATGGATATAGCTTAGCATTAGCCGAACTTAGAAATCTGTTAGGTCAAAACAACATGGTTTCGAATGATGAAAGAAATGGATGTATAGGTGCCATTAATAAATTTATCATTTAAACACTGAAATCACTCTAAGTTGTGAATTTTGTATTGAACCACATGGTTCCTGATTCGAAAATTTTTATCCAAAAATTCCAGTAAGGACCAATTCCGTTTCCAGGGTGACTAGCAAGAGTGATCCGTAATTCCCTTGTGTATTATTCGCCTCATGCTGTTGGTGAATAATAGTTAAGAAAGAGCCTATTTGGGTGTGATTTTTGAAGTCGCAGAAAACCGAATGCATATTTTGAATATTTTTTCCACGATAAATTAAAAAAAAAAACATCTGACAAAGAGTTATATTTGAAATCACAAAACCATGAATCAAATTTCGTGTACTTTGATCATTTTTTTAAGTAATGATATTTATATATTTGTCAAAATACAGATAAACATAAATTTCCTGATGTATTTGATTCCAAATATGTTTCTTATTTAAATTTTAAATGTGTTTACCACATCTTGTAGGTAGGTCTAGCCCTTTTCACTTTGTAGCTTTCGTGTTAATTTGTACTCTAAACATCGGACACATATAATTTCTTTGAACGGACTTAGTTCAAAATTTAACAGAAATGTACTCATCTGATATAGAGATCGCAGTGTTTTTAAATTACTATACTCACAGGCAAAGAGATCGACTTACAGCTGCATTAAAATTTTCAATAAGAATTCGAATTTTTGAAGATTAAAACGATATCTCTTCTTATTCAATGAAGCAAAAATATTAGAAATGATAAGAACTTTTATGACATCCGAAGCAAACAGTTGGAAAACGACAGGAGAAATGCATTACTTAGAGTAACGATAAATTAATCACGTTCATACATCAATTCATTTACAATTGTGATACAGGTACTCTCCACTCGTACCAGATGTTATTTAGAGCATGACAAAGAGAAAAAGAGAGAATTAAATGTCATAACAGTACAAATTCCGGGTTAAGGGATATCGATATTCCTCCACTATCCTTTTTTCTCTGTCTGTAGTATTCTGATGAACGATACTTAGAATTTAACCAATCCATACCTTAAGAATTCTGAAATTTTACAAAACAAATAAATTAATTTTTATTTCGAGGCAATCATGATGAACTTCTGCTTTAAGTAGATTCTTTTTATGTCTAATTAATATTGTATTGAAAAAAAATCTCTATTTCTGTGGAAAAATTCCAATTTTGAAAAAATTTCTTCTCAATTCATAATTTCGAAAGGAATGATAATATAAGTACCAGAGCATACAAACTGCGCAGTAATAGCCTTGCGGTTTAAGGATATTTTTACTCTATTTATTTAATACTGCCGAATTAAAAATTTGCCAAGTACTTTAACAAAGAAGCTAATTGGAATTTATCTGTAACTCTATAACACCAATATCTTATAATAACGATAAGTATAAGGATTAATAAACTAAATATTATGACAAATGCGCAAGGTTCTACATTACTGAGGGGCCGGCAGCACACTGATTTTTCAAAAGGAAAAATATCTTTTACTTCCACGTATAAGAAATATAAAAAAGTGCAAATTTTGTTATCGTCAAAAAATTCAAAATTGGAATTTTAAGGCATTTCTAATTTCAGACTTCTCCGAGTCAGAAAAATACATTTTGGAATTATATCTGCCGTTTTATGAACACAATAATTCAAAAACGTTTTCAGATGAAGGGATGAAAGTTGACTTATTGTTTTATGCCTAATTCGAGGATTTTTTAATCAAATTTTTAACGAAATTCATTACGAGAAGTTTGCTTGTTTGGCTTCTCGGAGACAAGTAAACCAGATAGCTACAAAACGAAAAGTATTAGACAGATAAAATTTGGAATGCAGATTTAGTCATCTAAATTATAGATTCTACAAAAGAATTGGCAATCTATCTGCCCATACTTTCACATGTGTGTAAATTCGATGACTCAAACACGTAGTGACGTAAATAAATGTAATTTTATTTGAGATCTTGAAACTTAACAGGAAGTTTGTAAGATTGTGTCAAACTTTTCTTTCATTAGGTTAGAATAAAGACGCCCAATATACATATTTTTTTTTTTCGGTATGTATGCATTAGTTGGATTTCATCAATTATTTACCCAAGTTAACCCCGAAAATAAAAGCCACAGATAACATATCAGTAAGGTCTGTTCTGAAAATTTTCTTTAATGGCGTGTGGTTACTACACATTTACCGGTTTTCTTTATTACGAAACATACAGTCCTCAGGACTCCAAAAAGAAATATAAATATCTATGCAGGACTCTAAAAAGAAATATAAAAATCTAAGTACTCGTAGAGTTCACAATCTTGTCCAAGGAGTCCACATTTTTAAGCCGCTCTAATAAAAGATTAATAAGGGAGAATAACTTTCTCTTAATTATTAATAATTAAGAGAAAGTTTCAGAAGCATAATTCTTAAGAGATAGTTTAATTAAGAGAAAGTTTCAGAAGCATAATTCCTGGTTGATTTTAAATCAGTATTTTGAATAATATTTGGTCATTTTCAAATATCAAGATTCTTCTCGTCTCATGTTTCAAAGCAAGTTGGGTGCTCAGAATATCTCTACAAGAAATTACTTGAGATTTAACATCAATCAAGAATCATTTACTTCTTAGATATTTTATCTATTGGATTCGAATTAAACTTTCTCATTACATAAATTATATTTAAGTTTTCAATAAAACATGTGAAATAATGAAACAAAAATTACAAATGCTAGTAATTTGCATGTCAAGCAGTTTTTGTCGTGTTTATGAAGCAATAAATATTATGTATCAATTATTTTTTCTATGTTGAAATATTAGCTTTATATATATATATATATATATATATATATAGATAGATAGATAGATAGATTTATATATATATATATATAAATCTCATTTTATCACTATTATGTCAATTTGTGCATTGCAGTAATTAACAAAATGCAATAGACTTTTATTTGGGGTACAAAATTTATTTCAAGAGATTGTAAATTAATTTTGCTACCGACCTAGATCTTTCGTTCTGGTTAGACTAATAGATAAATTTATGCCGTGAAATGTTACTTGAGTCATTTCTAATTGAGTCATTCAGAAATTTTAAATAATTAACAATATGTTAAAAATAATTAAAATGAATTATTTAAAACAATTGAAAAGCTTTTAACCCGAATAATTTAACTAAATAAAAACAATTATAATATTTCTATATTTTATAATAATAGTTATAATTCTTCAAAAGGAAGGTCATGCTGATAAAATGGATTACTTTTTAAATTTCTTCTCAATACAACATTACAGTTTTGTTGGGTTTTTTTTTTTTTTTTTTTTTGCAGATTTCAATGTATAATAAATACATATTTTCCAAAATCTTTAATACTTTTTCAAACACTGGAAAAATGAGATGCTGTAAAGTGTCGATGAAATACAAAAAATAACACTATAGTTCTTACATTATTTTTTGTTTGCTAAATATCACGATTTAAATTAAATTATTCAAACAAACCCTCAAAAATACAATATTTTAAATCATATTAATTATCACATTATATTAAAGAATAATTCGATCAAAAAGTTTTATAGTTTACATTTTTTACTGATAATATCAGCTACCAACTGAAAGAACATGATGAAGTACAATAAACTGTTTAAATAAATACTTTAAATAATTTTATTTTCAAAAAAATATTGCTTGCTCTTTAACTTAAATTCATCAATGTCATATCTTTCAGTAGTTGTTTTTAAAATAAACATTTTAAATATTGAAGCTTCATCAAATACTGCAACAGATTTTCTTTTTCACAAACACTATATGTTTATAATTTAATACAAATATGCTACAAAAAAAATTTCAACATAAGAGAGTCCGTGCTGCCAGGTAATCTGCCCTGGTAATTTACAGTATAATGTGTTACTGCTCAAAGATGTAAACTTAATGCTTGTAGTTGTTTTTATTTTTACCTATGAGATGCATAAGTTTGTTTACATGCTATCTTAATCATTTCATTTACCTACTTTAAAACTTCTTAGCACTTCAAGGTTGTGTGCTGATAAACGAAACTAAACCAATCTTTTTTATCATTTAAATTGATTTAATTTTTTACAAAGTATAGAAAACTATTTATATTTCTTTGTATTTCAGGACTACCTACTGATAAATGAAATTAGACCAATCCTTTAATTATTTAATTCAGTTTGTAAACATTGTGAAAGCCATTTGCATTTCAGGATTGTGTGCTGACAAACGAAATTGGGCTAATCTTTTAATTATTTATACCAATTTAATTCTTTACAAATATATTCATTTAAGACAAATAAATTTGTCGAAATATTTTAATACAACTAATAATTGATTAAAAAACAGAGGAACACAGATGATTGCTATGAGCATCATCGATAGAATCAAGAATAAAAAGTTAAAATGAATAAAATTAAAGCTTTTTTTTATCATCGATTAATTTTCTAATAGTTCAATAAACCAATTTTAACTCATTAAAAATACATTGCAGGTACCTAGTAGTTTATAATATTTTTTAAACAGAATGGCGCCTCTAGTCCAAAACATCATACCATGATAATGCTTAGGCTAGATTAATTCATATCATTTTTTAAAATTTATTTTTAACCATGGGAACAATACAAAGTACTCAAAAATGTATTTAGCGAGCATAATCGCAAAGTAAACATGTACAATTATAGCAAATATATCAGTGAAAAGTATTGTTGTACAATATACTAAAAAATATCTTTTAATATTTATTGAAATTAGTGAAAACAAAATATGGATATAAAATTTACATCCATATAAAGTTTATTTTTTGTTTTTACCATAATACAAGCATGATTTTCTGACAATAATATACCGAAGCTATTAAGGAAAAAATTAACATTTCCAAATAATATTTAATTATATATTCAACTTAAAGATCATGAAAATACTGTTTCATAATATCTTTAAAAAGTATGAGTTTTAGAATACCACATGCTGGATTTGGTGTGGAAGCTCCGTCTGAGCATGGCCTAACACACACACACACACACACACACACACACACACACACACACACACACACACATGTATATACATGCTCTAATTTGTAATATTATAGCGTTAAAAAAACTTAAAAATAAATGCATATATTCTTACCTGAAGTCTGGATCTTCGACCTCCTTAAAGCGTCCCTTAATACACATATTTCCTCTTCCAAGGTCCACGATTTTGGCTCTTGCACTGATTCGACGAGTCGCCGTTATCTCGGTGATTTTGCAGAATGTCCGGCTCCACCAGGGTCTTTTTAGTATCCAGTGGGCAGTCGGGGCCGTCTTGGCATAGCCCTCGTCGGCAAACAGGAAAATCTTGCTGGGAGACCCTTCGTGGTTTAAAATCTTCCGACAGGCTTGTCCGTGATTCTCGTAATAGAACATCTGTACCATTCTGCCCGTTTTAGTAGATAACCAGTTTTACTGAATTTCAAGCCAATATAATATACATAAAACCAGATATTACAGTTTGATGAAAATGCTCTTTTTGCTATGAAATGGTATGCCAAAACTTCATTGGATATAAAGATAGAATAGAAAATATTCAGTAAATTTAAGGAAACTTCTAAAGAGTCTAACTTACATACAATTTAATACGTAATTGATATTAATTGGAAGAAACATATTAATTGGATGACATGACTTTTTCATTAAAAAACGCTTTCATCGATCTTGAAAAACATGAAGACCTTCAAAACCATTCAAAAGCATTTATTGGTGTTTGTATTGCTAACATTCATGTCTCAAGACAAGAAATTAGTGGACTTTGATTAGATCGTCACCTATGACTTCTTTGCTTTAAAAGATAATGCACATTCAAGATAGTTTAATCCACCATAAATGTCTCAACTAATGCCAACACTCACTTAAAATAGCTCACATTTTCCCCGTCAAATATCAAAGTTCTCAAGTCAAAAACATGAGGACAATAACCAAAAATCACGGTAACGATGCTCAGTCACGTTACTTTTTTTTTTTTCAAATCCCTCTCCACATTCAAACAACGCGTACAATGTAAATAAAACAAACCTTTCTCTTGCGCCACTGACGCCGAAATCGACTCCCTACAAGTTTTCTCCTTACCTGTCCAGTCTAATCAAATAAAACAGTTACTTTCGAAAATCAAATCCTTTACCAGAAGTGATTCCGAGGAAAGAGAAACCTTAGAAATGGAATAACTGTCCGGATTGAATCCGAAACCTTCTTTTCGCGCAGCTGATGGTTGCCATGCTACCAGCAATAGAAGCGACTTCCCTGATTTTGCCCTTCCACCCCCTCAGCGACGCATGCGCGGAGACATAGGTCGGGGATTTTAAGTGCGCGAGGACAAAAGCATCCCGCCGAGAATAAAAGGGGGAGGAGGGAAGCAGAGGATGCTACTTTTGGAAGGATGCCCAATTGTCAACCCTCCCCCTTTTCATATCCTTCGTGTGAGGATTTATAACGATGAACCCCCCCTCTCCCCCTTTAATCTGGAGGGAGCAAAGAATGAAATTTAGGGTTGAGTGAGGTTGAATTACCAAGTGATCGGAAAGGGTTGAGCTGTAAGCATGATGGAAGGCGCTGATCAGCCTGTTGATAATTGAAATCGTTTTTTTAATACTGAAAAGGGGCAGGGGGCTTGATTATAAGGATGATCAATCTTGTCATGAGTGACTTAAGATATGAATCTGTGAAATTTCGGGATAAATCTATTTTGGAATCGATTTTCTTTTATTTGCTGTTGTTATATTTGAAGCACGCATAAAGAAAAATTTTCTGTTTAAAAGAGTGAATTCAATTCCTGAACTAATATTACTAATTAATTAAATAAAGCATCAATAATAATTTTTCACCTCCACACAGAAAAAAATCGCTGGAAGAATAAAATAGCATGAGGAATCGAAATTTGCATTCGATATATTTCAATAAGATTTGAACTCAAACTCAATATGTTTGAGCAAAAAAGGAAATTTGATTAATGGGTAACCCAAATAATAGGAAACAGACAAATTATTGCTAGGATGGCATCAGGAGCTTTATATTTGGGATGTGCTTAAAAGTCCTGTTTCGGTTTGGTTTTCATTCATGCCATTACTGAGAGGATGTAAAACTTAAATAAGATTTTTGCTCAAAATTATTCTATAGCACATAACATATAAAACCATGTTATTATAGACTTACTTAAAAATAATTCCACTTTTTTTTCAAATAATTTGAAAAATGTTGATTCATTTTTATAAATAAAATTACCCTTAAATAGCATCTTTGACGCTTTATAACAGACTTACACTATGATAATCATGATCAATTAATTTCAAAAATTATTCTCCTTCAATTTTATTGAATATTTCCATTAATAAAGCTCTTTAGAAGACCTCACATTCAAAAATCCGTATCAAATTAATTTTTCCTTTGATTAATTTCCTAATAAAAAGAAGACAAATTTTAGATACAAAAGCCCTTTCGAAATTAAAAGAAAGAACGAATTTTAAAAATCGGTTATATTTTGATAGGATTCCTTTCTCAAACGTTAACAGTACTTGTCTTTTTATCCTATTTATCTATTTATATATATGAATTTTCTTTAACAAAAAGAGTTTTTTGTAAAGCAGATTTGGCCTTCTATAATTTGTTATAATTTAAGTACTAAAATACACCTTGTAATAAAAGAAAATTAATTTTTGCTGAAAGATAGTATTTAAATATAACATCTCCAAGAAGAATTTGTTAAAAAAAAATGCATGTTTAACCAAATATAAAGAAGATATGAAGATTTTGCGCACAAATATGAAAGAAAAAGTATTCAATCAAATGGAATAAATAGTATCATGATTTAAATCAATCAAACGGAATTTTCCATCAAAGTGAGAAACAGTAAGAAATGATCTCAGAATATTAAATGACAGAATGAAAGCATAGGTATAGTGAAATTTAAAGATTATTTAAAAATGATTAAACATTTTACAAATAATAATAAAACCTCCCTGGTTCACCCGGAAAAAAAGAACTTTACAGTATATTTTGCTTTTTCTGCTCAACTCCTCCCGTGTAGATATAGAAGATCCGAGAAGGGAAAAAAAAAGAAAAGAAAAGAAAACAGAAAAGAGAGGATATTAATAAATAATGATAATCGATAATAATGTTATGATGAATGAAATGTATGTATCTTGTTATTTTTTCATAATAGCACTATGTACAGAGAGCCCAGTAATGCAAAACTACAATTATTTTTAAAACAGTAGAATGGGATTTTGAGAGACTTTAGATTTAGGTGAATGTAATTCTCGTTGACCAACGGAAATTGCAATTAGTGTTCTCATTATACCTAGAAAATTCATTAGTAAAACAAAATCACTGTTCGACTATCTGTAGTTAGAAACTATTGCCCTACATTACTACTATTTAATACGGAAATTATTACACCAAATATATAAATCATTAGGAAATATTATCAAATAATTATACAACTGATATCATTTTACTTAGAAATTATATAGTCAAAATAAAAATTAATTATTTCAAGAATTTAACTATTTAATATTAACGGCATAAATTCTACAGATAATAACAGACGAGTACGTATTTGCAAACTATGGTCAGATCAAATTTATATTATTGTATTGGAATGTACTCAATAGAACGATTTTTTCAAAACTTGATTGATTAAAATTAAGCAGATTTTGGTAGCTTTTCGTAATAACCTCGAAAATATTATTTACAATAATAGTTGTTATACCATTTAAACATTTTAATAATAAGAGTTTATTTGGCGCACTATTTTTTTCTGGGTTTTGATTGTCTTTAAAAAATATATTTTGGAAATTTTATCTACAATATATATCATTGTTGCAATAGAATTCACACCGTTTTCTTTATTTTATCAAATATTCAATAGAGAGATTTTCTTCTAGTGTTGAAAGCTAAAAATGAAAAATCCTGTTTATTAAATTGAGGGATTTATCTCTATTAGCTGATAATAAAGAAAATGCGCGTGTGGCCTCGCAAGTATGGTGGCATTCTACAGTACATAAATCAAATTACATTACCTAAAAGTACATATGAAATTTGAAATGAATTTACCAAAAACTTGAGATTTTTTAAAAAATTCTTATCATCACTTTGCATGGGGAATAATAAAAGAAATTACAGAGCTACGAAATTAGCTTGAAATTAGATGATTATCAGGACAGTGACAGCATCATGATATCATGGCACTTGATTTTCTTAGGAGGTTTCATCTACATAATAAGCAGGGGTAAGGTTAACAAAATAATTCTGTTTTATTTGCTTAAAAATATTTTGTCGATTGAATCATAAATATCAGATTACGTGTAGATTTAATTAGAATGAAAAACAATCAATATTTCCCAGTAAGTCAGTTAATCCTAAAAGGCGGCTAGTAAGTGAATGATAAATAATATTAATAAAATTTTTATTAAATGGTTCTTTTCTTTAGCTTTGGATAGATTACGATTTCATCTAGATACTAAGAGAGCATTATTTTGAGACCGAATGCACAGATTCATCTTTAGATGACGAGGATGTCATATTAAGCAATCAACATTAGTTTTAACATTATAATAAAAAGTTAACATTATCAATTAAAAAAAGGCTTTGTTAAGTTAAAATTTCTTTTTAAAAAAAATATTTTTGCTTACTTAGAGTTAAAACTGTTTTTGAAAATTATTTTATTATTAAAGTACTCTAAAATACATAGCAAATAATGCAAGTATCCATTATTTCGCTTCGTAAACACTTTTCAAACTGTGCTTCTCTACTCGTAGTATGAGTGCATTTTTCAACCATAGTCCATTCTTCTACAAAAAGGGTCCTTTATTTCTCAAAAATTAAATTTAAAAAAGGCCCGTATTGAAATTATGTTTAATAGGCTTATTAAAAAATATCCTAAATTGCAAAATTAAAAATTTTATTCTAGAATTTTTCTCCCTCAGTTCGAGAGTAAAATAATCAAATAAAAAATGTGTTATCTTTTTTTATAAGTATTCATTGATTTAACTGTACACATAGTAAATTCATTAAATGTAAATATTACACGAACTAATTACAAAATTCAAAACAAATATTGCAAACTGCAATCGTTTTTTTTAATTTTTTATATACGAAATACCGAGTGATTCAAAAGTCAGGACGAACTTTAAAAATGAATAATTCGGAAACGAATAAACATAAAAAGACGCCTAAAACGGATGGAAAAGAAGACGGATTTTGTGTGGAAACGAAACAAAAATAGTTCTGTTGATGACTAAAAGACGGATCTGACGGGTTTCTGATGTAGGATTATACAAAGCAACAAGCGATATAAAAAGGATCAACTGCAGCGGGTAATAGTACTCGAAACTTATATACATTGAAATGCTATCCATAGTTGAGAAAACCTTCTGTTTTATGAGAATAACGCCATTGCGGCATTGCGAGCATATCGCATTATGAAGGGTATATTAGATAGCAAAGGACCAATAACGTCTTCTGCATTGAACAAGATGATAAAGAAATTTGAGGATGAGGTTCTTTGGCGTCACGTCCAAAAAGTAGACGTTCCTCAGCAACCGCTGCTGTTGCCACGACAATGGAGCAGGCCGTGCAATTCATGTCGGCGGTTTCTGCACATGAGGAGTGCAGTGCTCGAGAGTACGGAATCAGGCAGCAGCGTCGGAAGGAAGGGTCTGGAGAGCACTGCGAATAAGCACGACCATTATCGGGGGTCGTGGAATAAGTCTGAAATGGTACCCCTCTAAATTGCAACATAACCAGGAACTGAAACCTCCTGCCTTCGACAAGATTTTGCGATTTATGTATTCAATAAGATGGAAGAGTACACACTGTGCTTTGGAAGGATGAAACATATTCCTCACTCTCTGGCGCTGTTAACACCCACAACTGTCGAATGTGGACCACAGAAAATCCACATGCATCTGTTGAGAAATCCTTGCAACAGCCTGAAGTGACAGTCTGGTAGGGCTTCACTGCTGGTTTTATAATTGGTCCATTTTTTTTTCGAGGAAGTCCCACAGACGGAATTAAAAACAGTTTTTGTCATTGGTCAGCAATATGCAGCGTTGTTACAGAACAATATTATTTCAGAATTGCTAAATGGAGCACCATCTCATATTGCTCTGGTTGTTCAACGCCTTCTACGGTCAACATTTGGTGAGGATCGCATTATCAGTCGATACTTTAACCATTGCCTTCAGGATCTTCAGATCTGCCACCTTGTGACTTTGGACGGTGGGTATTCTTGAAGTTGTAACTATACCGCAACCAACCGGCGTCACTAGCAGCACTGAAAGATGCCATAACTCAAGAAATGCTACTAAATGCTGTGACCGATGTGGTGACTCGTCTCACAGCTGTACTTCTGAATGATGCATAGCTCATTCAACATTTAACTAATTAATTGTTATTAAGCTGAATTGAAATTTGTCAACCTTTATTTTCATTTGTAAATCATCTTCTGCTGAAATAAAAAACTATAACGCCATCTGTTGGACGTTAAAAGAACTATATTTGTTCCGTTGCCACACAAAACCCGGATTCTTTTCTATTTGTTTAGTGCGAACCGCATCTTTTTATCTTTATTCATTTTAAAATTTCATTTCATTAAAAATTTTATAT
>JAPMOQ010006023.1:55111-179872 GCA_026543055.1 Argiope trifasciata
GTATGTATATGCATTTTTATATAAAATACCTTTTTAAAAAAAATCTATTTGAGGAGCAGTCTGAAAAATCTATATCACTATCGCTTTCAGAATCTGATAAATAATCAGGAATATACTCTCTACCAATCTCTGAACTTTTTCTAGCAGCCATTTCTGTAAGAGAAAAGCGCAAAAAATGAAGTTTGAGAGGTAATACCACGTGCCTTCAAATGTTGCAATTTAGCGGACAACTATTGACATCTGTTGGCCAAAACGTAAACTAAACGTTTAATACTGGATTTATTTCAATGATTAAACGAGGCAAGAAGGATGCACTTCTTAATAAAGGAAGCAAAATGCATACCCTCGGGATTAGCAGTTTTTTCTACGTTTGAGTTGCCCGTGAAAATCGCGGAATGAGCATTCAGAAGGTTCAGAATTCCAATATTTTAATGTTGGCCGCAGGCACTTATATTACCAGTTCTTTCTTTCTTATAGAATCTCTATTTAAACTAAAGTTGTTTTTTTTCTTTTTCTTTTTGACAAGCTGAGGAACATTGAATAATTTAATTCGGAATAATTACAGCTTAACAATTATTATCGTGGCATTGAAAAAAGAAAATTAATATTGTTAAGTTTATAAAGTGAAAAAATTAATTAAACAATCAATTTGTCTGTAATTAACCAAAATTTTGCATCTACCACCCCAATATTTGCGAAAAAATTATTCCTGATTTTTTTTATTTATTTTTATCATCTCAGAATTTAAAATTTTAACTTTCCAATATCCTATGATTTCATTTGAATACACTTTTCTTTCATTCGAATTTTTTTAAAAAAATAATGAAAGCAGACGATTTTGAAGTGATGACATATGTATACATAATCTTTTTCTAGACAACGGTAAGACTTTGAACTATTCTATTATTATTTTTTCATTATTTCTATTTTCATACACATCATTTAAGTGCAATTATTATTTTTCTCTCTGATTTTAGATACCTCAAATTGAGCAGAAATGCCGAAACAATAAGGCTTTACAAATATTTAGTTTGTTGTTTATAAAGTAATTTATTAATTGTCATCAAAATCTCTTTTAATTCTTTCTTATACTACAATAAAATACAAATAAAACTTCCAGTACCAATATAACAAATACTAATAACTTATTTAGAAAATTAATATTCGATATTTTTTTAAAATCGCCTAGATAAATTGATGAACTAGTTTGGTTTAAAAGCGTTACAGACAATAACATAATTTTATATATTGTAATATTTTATGCAAAGTTATTTTTAAATATAAAAATATCAGTTATGACAGGATTTCAAACCCATGCAAAGCTATATCTACCAGTATGCAAATAGAAATTAGCCCATAGATACTTGCTCTAAACGCTTAAAGAAAAACACAGTTATCAAAAGTTAAATAGCTAATCGATGTATAAGAATTTCACAACATTAGATAACTTTGTCTTATGATTTTTGAGCAACGGAGCATTTTCTCTTATCTTAAGTCAAATATTGATACACTTGTTTATTGATTGCACAGTAGCTCCCCCATTCTCTGTTACCATGGAAACAATCTCAAATGTAACATTCCACGAGGGAATATGGTAATTTACTCTATTTGATATGCATTTACTGATCAAACTTGAATCCAATTTTCTTTCTTGTAGTAATAGAATACTTCCAATCTCATGCTACCATGTCTTTTATGCTTTTCAGAAATAGATTATTTCTTTAACTAACTTATTGCTTTTATAATCAAGTGATTTTTAATCTTTCAGAAAATATTTAATGATGGTTGTTAAATATGTTAGAATTTCGTGCCAAGTTATATTTTAGAACATAACTGAATAAACTATTATCCTCATAATTGTTTCTGTCATTTAATAATAAATGCTGTGTAACAGCAGTTCTTCAGAGCAAATAAAAACTACTTGTGCATATGTAATAATGTGTATTCTATATTATTCAATTCTTATTTGCGCTAAACAACAATTCTTCAATGCAAATAAAAAACTCTTCTGTATAAATTGGAAAATTAAAAATGAAAATAATCTAAATTCCATTCCAAAAATTCTATTAATTGCAGATAATCACTTGAGGCAAAATGTTATCTGTGCCATAAGTAGTTATATGAAGTTAATAAAAACTTAGTTCACAAAAACAGAATCTCAAAATACCAGCAAAAATTATGTTTCTAAAGCATATACTCAAATTCTAATTCATTTTGTGTAATCAATTAATTAATTAGGAATCAGCTTTATTTATTGCCCTTTATTATTGGATTTGAGATCAATTCATAACTGGACTGGTCTCCATGAATCTTCATCGTACGTTAGCTAACATAAATTTGTCGTGTCAGAAAACGCCTTGTATGACACTGATGTACTATAATTATAAAATATTAACTTTTAGCGTGATCTTAGCATTCTTACTGAATTTATCATACCATACTTTGCGACTTTTTTGGCGATTAATAACTGGCATGTGTTTTTAATGGTATCAAAAATCTGAGTTTGTGTTTTATTCGTCTCTATGGATTAAAACAAAGATCTGATATAAAACTGTATTTGTAGTCATAAAATACTATACCCAAGTTGATATATTTAAGTCATTGTATGTTTTGAATTATCACTTTTACATGTTTTATACAGGCAGACAGAAATACATCAACCCACTGATAGCTATATCTCAAATTTTGGCAGATGTCTGCACTACAGATATTTAGTCTTTGTACCGAATCTTACCTATCTAGCTCTCTCCATTTTCTAATTATAGTGTTAACTTACATTACAACAGCTGGTAAATGGACTTCCTTTGAACATATTTGTATTCAAAATTTAATAGTAATCTGCAGATTTGATATAAAGATCATATGCCAAATTTTATTCAAACAGACAAGATAATTCAAACACGTCTGTCTAGTCTAAAATGTATTTGAATTATCTTTGTTCCAGACAGACAGATAAGACATTTTCCAAAAATGTATTTTTCGAACTCAATAACATCTAAAACGTGGAGATTCTTAATGTCTCGAGCTCTAATTTTTTTACGATTACTATACTTTCTTTAAACTATAAATACGTGACATTAAAAGGCAATAAAATACGAAATTACAACAAAAAATAATATATCTTCTTTTGTTGTTGTTTAGAGCTAAATTTTATTAATTCTTTCTTCGTAATGTTTTTTTGATTTTTCCTTGCCGAGATTTCAATTATTTTGTGCAATTTATGATAAAAATAGTTTGTTAAAAACATTCTATTACCATAGTTCGATTGCGAAAATTTAAAATTCCTTTTCAAGTCGAAAATAGTTCGAATCCAAGCTGAAAATCATGAAATGCGTTTGATCAAATAACTTAACTGGAAAGGTAGTGTATTCTAACCGCTACTCAAACTAGAGTTCATAACTCTTCTCATATGGTATAAGGAAAGCCAAAGCTTCGAACTCTTCAAATCTCTTACTGTGTCCTGTGAAGAGCAAATGTGACTTTGTTCTTTAGCCATTTAGCATTTATGTTTACGGGAAAAAACATAACCTACTTATCATGCATTAAATTTTTCTTCCTTCCTCTTGTTTTATAATTGCTTTCTAAAAAATTAAGAACGGTTTTTGGTCAGAATCGGAAATTAACTGAGGAAAGTAGATAAATTCCTATTCAATAAATACTTTTGAAATGTAGAAAATTTAGTATTTAACCAAGGAATGTAAAATTTTTTATTTGATGATAGCCTCAACTCACTTTTTTATAAGAATCTTTCATGGCATAACTCATTTTGTCACTTACGAACTGACCCTTACAGAGCAAAAGTTTAAAACATATTGAAATGCGTACAACTGTTAGTTTCTTTGAATAGAATGGTTATAATATAAGAGGCAATTTGCTCGTTTTATCTGTGGCCTTGTCTTAGCTAAAAATATTTTTTACTATGTATCCACATTGATTATGAAAGACTGGAGATGCAATAACGTGGCTGCTGGGGAAAAATTTTCATTGGATTCCAATTGTCAATAGTTATATAATGAAAGCTAATGACACTTGAGGTAGTCATAGACCCGCCTCTAAGGCACACGGATTAACCATTCAAGACTGAATGATTGGACCTCTGCTACAGCAACACTGGCGGAAACTGTGGTTGAGTCCTAAGGGCCATCACCGGCCACGGTACCGTAGGAAGTAGGTCCCATCATAGATGGGAGGGCCTGAACCTCAGTCTTTTATTGTGCCCACCGGGTTGGAGAGATCCAATCACCATTCCGGAAGCCTCTCATTCTCATTTCGAGGTGTCCCCCTCCCCGAGGCATTGACACTTGAGGTTGTTATTACTTGGTGCTCTCACCAAATTCGTTTGACAAAACGATTCAAACACATTAGTTAGTGTTTCCATGATGAATTCTAAGGCTAGCACCTGAGTCATCTACATCCCTCCTAAACCCCAGCATCACGACTCGTTAAATTACAATTCCAGAGAATAATAAATAAATCCGATAATCCGACAGAATCAGACTTGAAGAGTGCAAAATTACAAAAAGTAGCAAGTTAAGAAAGAGAAATATTTTAAGAAAATTATCTATGTTTAATAGACACAGTTTTAAAAACTTTACAATGTATAGCAAATCTTACAAAATATTACTCAGAAACTAAGCAGCAGCTTACCATTTAAGTCTCTCAAGGAAAAGAGGGTCTTGATTTGTTAATTATCTCTAAATCCGTTTTGAAATTATGTAATTGACCATAAAATTTTGTATTTCCTTTTCTAAGAAGCTAGCTAATCAAAAAATCAAAAAAAAAATTTTTTTTCCCTCAATTTTCTTATATGTTAAAGCAATAAGGCATATTTTAGTTCAACCTTATAATATGGTGACGATCAATAATTGTCGGTCCAAATTTTATAGCAGCTCCACAATTTAAGTTTCATTACTGGCCAATTTTCCTTTTAGTCTGTGGCATTTTGAATCATAATACTTACATATAACATAGTAAGTTTAGTTTCGCTTAATTATATTAAAGCTCTGTTTGAGAGAAACACAAGGGCTATTTTAGAATGATTTATAGTTTTGAGCATAGGTCACTTAAAGAAGATGGTATTTAAGTTGTATATTCTCTCTTCTTCCCTTGTCTAAACTTTAGGAGTACATCTGTAAAAAAACAACACGTCGAAACAAACTGATGGATTTACCGTTAAATCTATAAGCAAATTTTCATTTTCCTTCGTTTTGAACTAAAAATTAAATTACTGTGTAGTTAATTGTAAATTACATTGTGAATTAGGTCAGAAGCAGCTAATAAGATTTTATAACATATTCGTGGCAGAATGTATCAGTCGAGAAAAGTGTATTACTTTTTTATTTGCATAGTATAGAAAAAGTATAGTAATCTATACTTATAATAAAGCTCAATGTGTGTGTGTGTGTGCGTGTGTGTGTGTGTGTGTGTGTTGGCGCTCTACAGGCCAGACCGTTGGACCTACAGCTACCAAATTTGGTACATATATACCTTGGACGTCCGGAATGTGCACCTCGGAGCCCTTTTTTCGAATTTTTAATTAGAATTTGAATTAATTAAAATTTAAGCGAAATTTCGACGTTTTTCCGCTATAACCTCCGAAAATATTATCGGACAAACATGATTTTAACATCAATTTAAAGATAAAAAAATTAGCTTTCTAATAGTGTCAGTATTTTAACATTTAACGTAAGCTTCTATTTGTAATGAATTTTTAAAGAAGCATTTCAACAATATATTTCCGACAAAACAATAAAATTGAATCTGCAGGAGCACGTTACGAGAGGAAGGGGAAAACTTATCTTTTATCAATAGGTTGCCATCAGATAGATAGAAACTCAAATTTAAAAAAATAAATAATTATTGCAAATTAAACATTTAAAAATGTAATTTTCAGCACGCGTCTGCATGAAATAAAATAAATATGAAATATATATATTTTTTAAAGAAAATGCAAAGAATTTTTTGTGCCTTTTACAATATTATTAATTAAAGAAATCAGCTTTGTTTAATAATAGAAATACATCTATAAAAAAAGTCTAAATGAAGTAAATAGCTGCATAGTATGTAGCACGAGTCTATAAATGCTTTAAAAAATGAAGAATATTTAGCTTTTAATTAAAAAGAGATGAACTTGTGATATCAGTGTTTTAATGTATAAATCAAGCTTTTATTTTTAACGAATTTTTAAAGATATATTTTAACCATGTTTTTTTGAGCACGTGACTGGATAAAATAAAATAAAACAATGCCGAAAGTTGAAATAAAAAAAAAACTATCATCGCAAATCAAATCTAAAGAAATACAACTTTCATCATGTGACTGGATAAAATAACATAAATATAAAATGAGATATCTTCGAAAAAAATAAATGCAAGGCAATGGATTCTATGATCGTTTGCAATATCTATATCATTAATTCCATAAATTATCTTTATTTACAGTAAACCTGGTTGAATTTAGACAGGATATGCATTGAAATCCCGACTTAATGGCATATTTCTATAATCGTTTGTAATATCTGTATTATTAATTCAATATTTTCCCCCTTTTTCGCTTTCTTTAAAAAACATATTTAACATTTTGGCAACATCACCGAAAAAAACATTTTTAATATTTTGGAAGCATAATCGATAAATTGTTAGAGCATTAAACTCAAAAAGTTTTTTCGAATAAAGTTACCGACTCTTTAACTACTAATAACTGAATCTTTTAACTTTAACTATTTCTTAAATTTTGGCTAATGAATATGTGATTTAATTGAAAATTTTAGAACGCATTATTCATGGCGAACCAGCTGGTCGCCAAAGGCGGCTAGTTATAAATAAAATAAAAAAAACTGAACTCGAGATTTTGATTATTTCTGGCGTTTTAGACAGCTGAATTCGAAAAACATGTTTTTGGAAAATGTCCATGTGCCTATCTGTGACAAAGATAACTGAAAACGTTTTGAGAAATACTTTTGAAATTTGGTGCATAATCATACACCAAATTTTCAGATTTCTATTAAATTTTGAATAAAATCTGTTCAAAGAAAGTCCGGGTGTCCAATTGTTTAAATATAAGTTAACACTATAGATACAAAACGAATAGATATAGAAAGAAAAATTCTTTACTCAGATTTATATTTATGTCTGTAGTGTAAATATCTACCAAATTTTGAGCAAAGTTTTACAATGGATTTTGCAAAAATTTACAACTGTCTATCAATCTGTACTTACAGATACATAAAAAGGTGATAATTTAAGAATCTAAATATATCAAATTTGGCACAGGATTTTGTGGCAAGTGCAGCTTTGTGTCAATTTTTATTTCAATCTGCTGAGAAAAACGAGTTTAAACCACAAAATCGATTTCTGGATAGTGCTTGAAAATGCCAGAGGTTAATCACCAAAAAACTCTTCATAGCTGATACGATCCAGTAAAATTATTAAATTCATACCAAAAATCAATTGTTTGTAACTATTGGGCGCCAGTGCCATGTGAGGTGTTGTCTCACGTCACATAGTTTATTAGAAAGTATGCGAGAAAGTCTTGGAAAGACCACTCGACGTTTTTAGAAAATATCTTGTTAAGTTAAATACACAAGGGCTATTGTGAAAAAATCTCGCATTTCAGACTTTGTGATGATCTTTGACGAGAATTATGATCCATTTCGTGACACAAGGAAAATCGACATTATTTTTCGGATAATATCCGTAAAAAAAAATTAACTTGTACGACATACGTACAAGTTCCCAAATGATACAAATCTTTGGTATAAACCTGTTTCGAAACTTTAATCCTCTGTTTTCATGATGATTCTCTGCAGTATTATCATGTGACAAAAATGACGAAAAAACATTAATAAAAGGTAGCGGTTATTTTAATAATTCCCAATCGATTTTCCCCCAAAGGTAGATATATAGATTAAATGTTTAAGGTTGCCAAATGTCATGCATTTTTATGGCTCTAGACAGTGTATATTAATAAGATGGACAATTTATTTTACATTTTAATATACTTTTAACATGCTATTGATTTATTTTACTTCATATTTTTATTTTTTTAACTTTGTGAATATATATTTGTTATATTAATCTGTTATTATGATTGATAACTTTCCAGTATCCACATATGAACACAATACTATTCAAGCAGATATTCCATTTAAAAATATTCTTTAACTTGAGTGAATGTAAAGAAGCAAAAAGGAGTTTTTTTATGTTCTTAAGTGTCTATTTTTAGCTTCTGAGGTCAAAGAATCCTGAGCCCCCGAGAACAGAAATCTGACTTCTAGCTTATATGAAGATGACAATCAAACATTCGATTGCCCAACCGCTTTTACAGGGGAATATTTTCATACTCATCACAGTTAGAATACAGCGTAAAGAACAACCATGCCCAAACCAGGACTCGAAGCTAGGACGTCCATTGTGAAGACGTGCTGACTCTAAGCCAGGACACCGGCAGCCTGACCATTCAGACTTGATTAAATATTCACATTATCCAAATATTTTATCGCTTATATGAATTTGAATTTCTTTAAAAATTCTTTATTTGTCGATTGGGAAAATAACGTTTTTGAATCTACTAGATAGTGGCCTCTTCTAAACTAGTTAGAAGTCCTCTAGCGAACCTCTTAACAAAACTCTATGGGCATGATGTGTTGTAAATAACAATATAAGGAAATTTTTTATATCTGACACTGATCTAAAAAGTGTGAAGTTGACTTGAATATGTGAAATGAGGAAACCTTGAAATGTTTACTCAAGAGATATACAATAAACAGCACAAGATAAAACGGATATTGCTTTAGTGACAGCGGTAATTTTCTCCTCAAGTGCTAGAGAATCTCGTTTTAAGAAAGAAATTCCATTCGTATTTTATCACCCAATATTTATAAAAAATGAAATTTTGTTTCCATTGTCTTTCATACTAAGTTTTCGTCCGATCCTGATGAAACTTAGCACACTGTTCATCAAGACAAGTGGAAGGAATTCGCCAATTTTTCAAAATCTGAAAGTTAGTTAAAATGCATCAGTTCAAAAGTAAGTAAGTGTATGGTACAGTAAAAGCTCTTTATTCGCGGGGTATATGTTCCATAAATATGCCGCGAATACAGAAATGGTGAATACGGAATGGTAATGTATATGGGATTATAAGAGATACGTTCCTAGGTGACAAAAAATATATATAAAAAAATCAACTTAATTGAAGTTTTTAAACATTTTCATTAATTATCTTAAGGCTTAGGCAATGGTTTGAAGAATTTTGACATTTTCTCTTGCTTGGCAGTTTTTAAAAGTTCCTTCCATTCAGACTGATACGCAGCAGTCGCATTAGCAATTTGCCTCTTAAAAATAAGACTTCATTCCATAGACGGATCAATGCTCATAAAGAAATCGCAAAGCTCATTTGCCATTCTTGAACCTTCACTAAGATTTTTCAAATGAAATGTCACTCTTCCAGTGCTTGTTGAATCCTCTTTTTCAATGGGCTGTGAATTTAACATTAGCTCCAAGTCGGTTTCAGTCAGATCTTCATCTTGCGATTCAAGCAATTCCTGAATGTCACTTGATTCTATCTGTTCGAACCCATTACGTCCTATTCCATTCTCGATTTCGGCTATGTTTGCAGTTTGCATTTAACAACATACATTGGACAAAGTTGTAATAAGATCTATTTCACTTTTTTTATTAGTCCATTTGACGGCATTTACAAAGGATTGGATACTTATAGCAATCCTTTTATTATTATGTATGTACTTATTAGATCCGCGAATAAAGAAATTTTTTGCCGCGAATATAGGGATTGAGTCGCATTTCTTTAATCCGTGAATAGTGAAAACGCGAATAAGGAGCTTTTACTGTATTATCATTTATATCTTCCTAAAACGTTTTCAAGCTAATATTTATATTACCTTAGAAAAAGAATAATATTTTTATTGATATTTCTAAAAACTTGTAATGTTGCTCCTCTGCTCAGTGAGTTTCCTGATAAGGAAGATAGTTTTATAGGTACCTAAATGGCTGCGAAATGAATGCCGGGTAGAAGACACCCAACTTAGGCAGCAACAAAAAAATCATAGATTTTATTGATAATTTTATTAAGGCTAGATTTCCAGCTTTTTTTTTCCTATCACACCATGTGTCCAGTCTCGCTAACTTTAAAAAACCGAGAATCCATTGATCAGTCTAGTGCAGGGATGGGCAAACTTTTTCGATCGCGGACCAAAAATCGAAAAAATAAAAATTGGCGGGCCAAGATGAATTTTTCTAAAATTTTAAAAACAATATACAAGTATTACAATTTAATATATTAATGAGATGAATGAAATTGCGATTTCATTTTTAAAAGTTCCTTATGTTGAGGTTCAAAGTGAGATGAACTGATTCTAAGGAACGAGGCTAAATGATCATCTGTCAATCTACTTCTGAAATAATTCTTTCTAAGGTTCATAGTTGAAAACACTTGTTCACATATCTAAGATGAAGCAAACATAGCACTGATTTTCTGGGCATGAGATATTAAATTTGGGAAACTTACTTTCGATAATGATTTGTAAAACTCTAACTTTGGCATATTTAAAAACAATTGCTTGAGATGATTGTTAGATTGCAACTCAATTAATTCGAGCTGCAAATCTAACCTCACTGCTTCACAATTTACGTTAAATGGCATGGTAAAAATATCCAATTCTGCTTGAATATATTGAATTCCCATATGTCTGCTCCACAAGAAAAAGATAACAATTGTTGGCGCCAATCTACAGCTATAATTAACAAATAACTACCGCTTTTAACACTTTACCGATTGAAAACTGCCTGCGTTTGCTATTTCCTTCGATTTATGTTTTGCAGAACAAAAATAGAGAATGTAAACAGATTACCAGCTCTTTGAAAAAAAGAAAGAAAAAATATAATATTCAAACAAAGTAGAAAAGGAGATGGATATATAATATATGAATATTTCTTTTAATTTGCCTCTGACCGGCAAATTAAAAGTCTATCTGCGGGCCGGATAGAACTTTCCGGCGGGCCGGAGTTGGCCCGCGGGCCGTAGTTTCCCCATCCCTGGTCTAGTGGGTAAAACAAGATGAGTAGTGGCCCATCCTGGCAAAGGGATAGCGCTTTTTCCACGTGATCTGGGGTTCCCGGTTTCGAGTCCCGGTTCAGTCACAGTTGTTCTTCCTCTGTGTTATAACTTCGAATTGTGTAAATGTACCCCACCCCTGTAAAAAGAAGCTGTTCAAGCGAATTCAACCCATGAAGTAGCTTTGCACTCTTGGGCCTACTTAGCTCTATTGAAAAAACAAGAGACGCTCTCTCGGCTTTAATCGTTAACATATAACTGTCAGCGGGCTTGTAAAATGCCATAAGTCACTACAACTGGTGAATAGTTGCTTGACGTCTTTTTCTGACTAGTTCCCTTTGAGCACTTCTTGTTGTTTATTTATTACCTATTTGCATCTTGTGCAATACTATTTACTGCGAAGTTTGTTTTGCTCAAGTTTCGTATTTGTTTTACTGCTGTGTATTTATATTTCAATATAACAGATGCAAAATTCCCCATGGGTGTGATTTTGAATATATTTTTTAATATTATTGATTTTCTATTTGTAATTTTATCTCTAATTTTAGCAGTTTTTAAAAAATTAATTTGATGCACATTCAAAACAATTAGAATTGTTCCAAGCTACATTGTTATGATGAAATTAGTGATGAAATTTTAATTTAAAACTGATGATAAAATTAACATCAAAATATCAAGATTGAAATAATTTTTAAAAAAAATCTTGTGGTATAAAAATTTGCAATTATTTGTTGATTCCAATAAACTCACATTTTTCGGTTTTATCGAACACAAATCACGATATTTTAAATTAACATATTCTATATGAATAATTCAATAGCTAAGACCGCTACTAATCCGGGTATTAAAGTGGACGTTAGTAGCGGTTAGTTATCAATATCTTTCTAGCTGTCATAGAGCTGTGATAATTAATTCTGTAAAATAAACAGCCTTTAAATACCCATGTAATTAGCTTATATTATAAATTAGTGGTCATAATGGTTGATATTCCGGTTAGTAAGGTAAGGCTTGCTTCATAAGTATAGTATAATGTTAAAGATTTGCAAGCTAGCATATTATCTTTAAATTATACGATATGCATGACGAAAAAATTGTGCAACACATTTTCTGTAAGACAGAACTCTGAATAAGAGCTATCAAATTTTGCATTTGTGTGACAGTTGCTCTCTAAATGATAATTTTTGAAAATAATAATTTCAAAAATTAAATTTTGAGGTTTTCTTTATAATTAAAAAAAAATCAAACAAAAGCTTTTTTTGCACAGCTTAAAAAGCATTTTAATAACTCTAATTTAAATTCCAAATAATTTTTTTCTCAAATTCTTACAATCTTAAAATAATTTTTTAAATATAATTTCATTAATATTTTTTCATTTTATGGATTTATAAACATTTCTATTGCAATGCTATAAAATGAATTTTTTTTGTTTGCGCATTATCACCGCTAAGTAATTAAAGATAATTTTCAAAAAGGAAATAAAGGCAAAGAAATTAAGTTTAAAACATTAACATAATGTTTCGAATTGAAGGCTTAAATCTCATCTACAATTGTGTTTTCATACCAAGGATTTATCCATACTTTTTATTAGAGCAAACAAAACAAGATATATTGAAAATGAATTTTAATCGCAAATATTTTTACTCGTTGAAGTAAACAATACGAATTAATTTAACCTGAATTTATTATTTTATTAAATAAAAGTAGAATTGTGAAAGTGATTAGAATTATCATTAAAACTATAACTTTGATACTATAGAATTAGTTGATATTTTTCATTATCCAACGTATACTTTTCTTTCTGTTCTTTGCATTTTAAAAATGGGGGCGGAAACATGTTTTCAAGAATACAATTTGAAATTGTTCAAATTAAAGACTCAAATTTCATTAGCAGATCTGTCTTCATACTCATGATTTATCCATACTTTTTATTTGAACAAACAGAACAATTTGTATTGAAAATGAATTTGAATTTTAAATATGTTTGCTGATTGAAGTAAACAACACGAATTAATTAAATCTGAATTAATTATTTTATTAAATAAAAGTATAATCGTGATAGAAATTATTATTATTATTGCGATATTTTGGACTCAGTTGATATTCTTTATTATCCAACAAATATTACCCCCTTATCTTTGTATTTTGAAGGTGGGTGAGGGACCTATTTTCAAGGATGTAATTTATAGTACTATTAGGAGGTATTTTCTTCTTAGGGTCTTAGATAAATACAGATGAAAGTTAAACGAATATATAATGTAGTAGACAATGTTTCATAACCTTTACGAAAGATATACAATTCTTTTGAATTGCAGATGATGGTATGAATGGGTTACGCGTAATTGAAAACATGACACAGTTTTTCAATAGTTTTTTAATACTCAGGGTGGATAATGTTACATCATAAAGTAAGAGGAAAATACCTATTATTGCTTACAAATAAGAAAAGCAAAAAATATGAGAGCTTTCATCTTATTTGGATATAAAGTTCAAATCTGGTGTACGTGATGAATTTTACAAAAGGAAGGAAACAAAACAAAAAAAAGTAGAAGAAGAATTGAAGGAAAAATAAAAAGCGGGAAAATATCGAAATAACGCTTAAATATTTATCATAGCAAGATTAAAAACTGAAATCATATGCAATTAAGAGGGCATCATTGACGTCGAATTACAGACTTTTTGATGTTAAAATCTGTAATTAAAGAAGAAATTAATTTAAAAGAACGAAATCAATTAATTGAAGTGACAATAAATACAGATTCGTTTCTGAGTAGCTGTGCATCCCTGGTTAAACTGTCAAAACTACACCCTGATTTTCTTCTACATTTTGAATAAATATTTCATCCCTTCTATGATACTCTTCATTTGGAAAACCATATTCATTTATTTATTCCATAGGCTGACCCATTTAACGATCTTTAGGTATGTTTAATAAAAATAATATATTTTTGAAAAATACCTTAATGAACTAACTATGAATCCCTACAGCTACAGTGCTCAATATTTGATTCTATTATAGTCAAAATAAGGTTATTAAAGTAATAAAAGTCATAAATATTAATCTATAGGAAAAAAGAAAGCTTGCACTAAGGATTTGTAAATCAGCTCATTCCATGAATAGTTACAAAATTTGACCCAGAAATTATTTTAGAAGAACGAAAACGCATCCCTCAAAATAATTTTTTTCTGAAAAAAATTAAAATTTTATAATTGAAAAATTAAGAAGTAATTTCTAGTTTTCTGCAATAACTTTCAAAAATATTACAACACAAAAATAATTTTCATACAAAAACTTAAATTTAAAAATATATCTTCAATAACACGTTGTTTGATTTTCATTTTTTTCTGAATTTCGGCAATCATCTGAAAATATTTTTGCATGATTTTCAACGATTGTTTTCAATGTTGTGATGAAATTCAAACTGTCTTCATAGTTTCATCAAATATTTAATCGCGTGATTTTTTCCCGATGTTAAAAAGGAAAAAAGATTTCATCTTTTTGCTTGATGAATAAGAAAATAAAATTAATTTTTAACTCGAAATTCTAAAATTAATTTAGTTTTAATAGCAATGCCTTTTAACGTCACTTGGACGCTATGGAATTTGATTACACAAGAACTTTTATGTGTATGATAAATAGAACAAATGCAGAGGCGGCGACAGTGGGGGGGGCAGTGGGGCAATTACCCCCCTGTCTGCTATCATTTGCCCCCCACCTGTCGGCAAGAAGTTGAGAATTTCGTCGGCAGAAGTCTTATTACTTCGGAACGCAGGTGTTGAAAATTTAGTAATAAAGAATACAATAATTTAAAACCCAACTTAGAATTGAAATATCATAAGCAATCTAAGTATCAGAGGAAGGATTTAAGTTGGTAGAATAACAATGTTTGCAAATAACCAAGGCGATTGGTGAATACATTTTCCTAAAATTCTTCGTGAGTCTATTAAAATATAAATACAAATTTAGGTCGATTTATTCTCGAATATAAAATGGAACTGTCACATGTTCACTCCATACTTTCACTCCATACATATCACTCCATACTCCAACATTTGGCACAATAACTGAAGAGGTTAAAAATGCCGTATTTTGCCGACTATTGTTTGACCATCGACAAACAGCGGCGGATGTTAAAACGAGAGGTAATCGGATATTTAATTTCACGATCGGATATTCTATCTATAGTTTGCATCACATTCGGTAGAAAAGCTGACACACACCCACATCTAAACACTCAGTATCCTATCTAAATATTCAGTTCACTTGTTCAATGAATTAGTGCCTCAGTTTCTCATATGCTACATTTAATGTTATAACTATGCAAAAGGGAGTACAATTTTCCTTCTTTTTGAAAATATCAGTTTACAATAGCTCTGAAAGAGAAAAATATTTAACAATAACGCATACTTAAAAATAAGGGAGTGCAAATTGAATATCTTACTGCTTTTGAATAAAATGTAGACATTTTTTAATATAAAAATGCATGAATATATTTCAAAGAGTTCATTATTTACACCTGCATTTTACATATGTTACTATGACATTTATAAGTGAAACAACTTTAATATTTACAAGATATGAAAAGATATAAAGTTTTCTTTGTACATTTTAAAAATCAGTCACATAACCTTAAATTTCCACATTTTATATGGTTCTTGAGTGCGTGTTCGGAAGATATTTTAATGCCGATTGTTTGATTACAATTCTTGTTTAAAAATTATTCCAATGCAATCCTCTGGTTACGGTTGAGTGGTTGACAATGTTTCAACATCTTTCTGTTTATTCTTGTTTTCAATTATCGAATAGGTAGCGTAGGCTACTGCCAAAGGTCCCTTACAACTTAAGTGGTATCCAAGATTTTATTATTTTTTTATTTAGTTTTTGTGGTGCAAAGACATTTTCTTTTATAGGGACATCTTACTTTAACATATTCTAAATAAAATTAACATTCGTTTAAA
This sequence comes from Argiope trifasciata, assembly GCA_026543055.1. NCBI lineage: Eukaryota > Metazoa > Arthropoda > Arachnida > Araneae > Araneidae > Argiope > Argiope trifasciata. The sequence continues at coordinate 71,138 of JAPMOQ010006023.1, forward strand.
TTGCAGCATATATATATATATTAAAAACTTATTTCATGTTTCCAGATTTGAATGCTTGCAAATCAATGAGGTCTTATTCGTGCTTAGCTAGCTGCATAGAGTTGATATATATCACTATTTCAACTCTGTGGTTAGCTAAAAGACTCAACAAATTCCTTCTAAAAAGAACATATCCTGCGATCATAAAAGAAGGGAAAGGAGGAACTGCAACAGTAATTCGGAAAATAGTTCCTCTTGTCTCATTTAAGAGGACACTCCTTTCAAGATAAAAAGGGATAGACATATACGTCCTTGATTTTATGTTGAGTGGTTGACAATGTTTCGACAGCTTCCTATTTATTCTTGTTTTCAAGTTTGTATTCATTAATTGAACTATTAGTTTATACATCTAACTCTGCTAGCAATAAAAATACTTCGTTAGCAATAGTTTAATAATAATAATAAAACATTCTTTATGAAATATTATGTATATAACACTTTAAGTGTTTCATGGTTTTAATTAAAATCTGAATGTCAATTAAACCAGAATACTTTTTAAAATGCAGATAAAATTCCTTATTTCCCAATCGGCCGTATTTACTTAATTGTTTCTTAAATTTTGAAAAAAATTCGGCGAAAATTAGATAAAAATTACTGGGAAATGAAATTGCATTACTGGAAATGAAAAAGTTTGAATTTTAAGATGGTATAAATACATTTCTTGCAAAATAATTTATCCCAAAGTTACTGTAGAAAAACCGATAAAATTTCCTTTTCCATTTCAAGTTAATTAATTGAATGTGTAATTAACTTCCAAATTTTAAGAAAGTTAACTTGTTTTCCCTCTTTTTTTCCCTTCAAATAATAAATACAGTGAAACCTCGTTACAACAATATTTTAGGGACCAAATAAATATATTGTTGTAGAGAGGCATATTGTTATATCGAGGGCCCACATATTTTGAGCATTTAATAAGAGTTTTTTTATTATTATTATTTTAAGTCTATATTTAGAAGAAATTAATTTGTAAAATACTAATAATAGTGGTTTAAATACTAAAAAAATAAATAAATAAGATAAATTCAGAAAATAAGCGCAAAAATATTCACATACCTGAAAACACTTTTTATTGAAAATAATCCAATATTTTTGCTTGTTTATTCATTTTTTTAACTGTTAAGTTCACCAATACTGTATGGATTGAGTCTAGTGCACGAAAATGTCTTCATTTGTCGATGGAAGGCTTGAAAAAAATGTCCGTAGAGAATTCACAGATTGAAGAGCTTCCTGGGATGACAATAAGGACTGCGATGGACCTGTATTATCATCATCATCAATATCATCTTCATCATTGTTTCCTATCTCATCAGTAATTTCAGAGAGAATATCTTCATCAGTAACTCCTGCGAAAACCATAAGATCATCATCTGCTGTTAAATAGTCTTCTATACTAATTCCAAACTTTTTACCGCTTGTTTCTTCAAGTTGGGATACGGATTTTTTGATGTGCAAAACACATTCTTGATCATCTGAGAGATCATTGTCTATGGAATTTTCATCATTATCAGATTTCTTATCTTCCATAACACAAAGACCAGCCTTTTTCCAGCAATTCCCAATGGTTTTTTCTGTTACTTCCCACCAACTTCCACAATATCCAAAATGAGTCTTAATAGACGGAAAAAATAACAAAAGAAAACGAAAAAAAAAAGCATTTGAAAATCAAAATATTATTATAAAGGGAGAAAATAATACTGAAATTTAGATTGAAAAAATCGTTTTACAGAGGTTTATTGTTCTAGAGAATATCGCAATATTGAGGGGAGATTAGCATTAATTTATATGCAAAATCACCGGGACCACAAAACATTATTGTAGTAGAGGGAGTTATTGTTGTATCGGGTATCGTTGTAGCGAGAGTTTACTGTATTTGATTTATTTCATCCCAGTTCTTTAGATCTATAACCTAGATACACAGCCTCAGTTACCTGTATTTATATTAAGATTATATTTTTAATTTTCTCAACATATTGGCATTTTTTCTAAAACAGTGTTTCTGAAGATAGCCAATTTTCAATTTTCATTTGATGAATAGAGACTACACAAATACAATTTTTTGAATTATAATATTCTTTTAAAATTTTATTTCCGAATGACTTAAAAGGAATTAATTCATCAGTTTTGCATTTTCTCTATCTATTACAAGAATTTTCTTTAAAAAATGTAACATAATTCTAATAAAAGAATTAATAAGTAAATAATAATTGAAAAATGATTTTAATAGCAAATACCAACAGGTATAAAAACAAATTATTGGAGAATAACTCTTGCACATTTAACCTTTTGTTCTGCTTTCCTTTTTACAAATAAATAAAACTCTTTCATTCTTTCCATTTCAATTATGAAATTTCCTTTTCCTGCAAGGGATATATATTACTTCATGAAGAAACTTGTCAAGCAATTGAGTTCGTTGAGTTACTTTGAAAAATTCACTTCTAATTCCTAACGTATTAGCAATTTTAAATATAGATACGCATTACATATCGATACAAGTTATATAAACATTTTAATAATTACATTATTTAGATCATAAATTCTTTTATGAAATTTAAGAACTGTCATATTTCTATAACAAGAATACGAATTTCTGGAAGAAAAAAAAAATTGACCTCCTTTTTATTCTTACTTTTGGAAAATATACAATTTTGATTTTCTTCAGCATCGCATTTTTAAAAAGCATTCCAAGTGATTCATGAGAAATACTTCAATATTGTTTGTTATTGTTTTTTTTTCGGTATTTTAACTTTAGAAAAATATATATACTTCTGTAATTCAGATATGTATATATTTAACGTCAGAAAAATACAAACAGAAAAATTATAGTTTATTGAGCTCTGTTCCTCTGCAGTGAAATGCATGCCTTTCTAGAACAAATTCTTAAGAACTTTATTTTGAAGCATTGACACTGCACTTTTCTTTTTGTGTAAACTATTATAACACAATATCTTATTTGTACACTGAAACATTTACCAAGCTCTTGTAATGTGATAATGTTATCTGTAATAATCATTTAATACATCTGTTAAAAGAGGGCTAAAATAGGCTGACTGCAAAATATCTGGTTCTTAGAAAAATCCCATAGAGAGTGGAAACAATATACAAGTTATATAATTGAGATTTAATCGAAATCAAGCATAGCGAATATTCTTAACGAACCAGCAAAACGTGGATAAGGTATAATACATTAATTAGCAATAAATATGTTACTGAAGAAAAAATTATAACATTTTCTGTAACATTTCTCTAGTTTTTTTCATATACATTAAATGGTGATCGTTTGATCTACTTAATGGTGGAATTTATGCATCTTGAAGCTCCAGGCAATGCATATCATGATGTCCCTCTTTTAATAAGAAGGACAGTTTTGTTTCAAATTTCAGCATTCTTATAGGATTAATAATTCATTTCAGATTATTTTTTTTTGTTTAAGTAAATTTATATTTAGTTTTATTTATTTATTTTGAATCCTAATTGCCCGATATCTAATTTGTTACGTAATACTGGTAAAGAAAGTATTCGATTTTAAAAACTTTCTAATAACCAAGTGAACGTGGGAAACCACATAAGGATCGGACCAATTATATTTGATAAAATGTTAACATTACCCTATATCATGATTAAAATTAATATTCTTTTAAATAACTTATTTATTTGGTAAAAGGAAATTTAATATTTTGAACCAATTGATCGCAACTTTTTTTCGTTTTTTTTTCAGCTAGGCAACTGATTAGTTGAAAATTCGCCAGTGGATCCACTCAAGAAACTATAGAATGTTAATGGATATCACCATCTAAAATCATCTTCAGTCGATGAGTTTTGCCCAGGACTCAGCTTTTCTTTAAATGACAAAACATTAAACAATTTTCGCTTTTCCTTTATTATTCTTTTCTAGTGTACATAATCTGCACGAAATGCATAAAAAAAAGAAGACATGGACATTGGTTCAATAAAATAAGTCCAGTAATTAGGCGTTTCCTTAAAGGATGTTATAAATGTAAGTAGAATATAGTCCCATCATACGGTAAGTATTCGGCAATATACGGAAAAGATATTCATTTGAGAGCACAGGTTTCACATATAAAATGATATAATAATTTCATTCAAAATAAAAGCTAAACTTTTTATAAAAAATTTAAAAAAAATTCTGTCAGTAATAATATTTAATAGCAATGTAAAATGAAAAGTTGCTTCTCGAAATAGAAGATATGGACATCTTTCATTCTAGTAAGTATCCTACATAATGTATAGATTTTCATTCTATAAAAGTTTAATTTTTTTTTTCTTTCAGATTTCTTATAATTTGTTTCTTTTTTCACGAAATATTTTCATTGAAATTCTAAATAAAATATTGCAAAATATAAAATCCTTTGTTTTGTATTTTGAATTAAGCTAACAAAAGTGTGACAACAACAACAAAAAAACATTTTAATTATTTTTTGTTACCATATATGATACATTTAATAAATACCATGTATGATACATTTAATAATACCATAATTTGCAATACAGTTTGTGCTATTCTAAAAAAATTATATTTTTGTTTTTTTGTGTGTTTAAATAAAAAAAAAATAAAGCTCTTTTTCTTATGCCTTCGACAAAAATTAGAATTAAATGATTATTCACAAGGTTTCGATTTTCAAACGGGAGACTGCGAAGAACATTTTTTCGCGAGTTTTCTGTATCTTCTAATGCTTGTTTTGTTAAAAAAAAATAAAACAAAGATTCAGCAGAATTTTAAATTTATTTTCAATGTTTATATTAATTGATGGTTTAGAATACACATAATTAATTCAATTTTACTAATCTAATAAAATTTATAATTTTGAGTTTTCTGAGGTCAATGTCGCCACGTTAAAAAGACAGCTCGGTCGCAGGACTGGCAGCATGCTATTTTGACAATCTGGCAACCTACTTGATCAATCTTTGCTAGAATTAAAATAAACCGGGCAATTTGGTACGAAAATATTGTCAAGTTTTGTGCGTTTTTTTTAACAATTTTTAAGAACTCTCGTCTTTGAAAGTTTTCAGATTTTGGGGTTTAGATGAAGGTAAGTCAAATCAAGACATTTTAGGTCTTGTATACTTCCGTGGAAATTGTAAACATCTCATGTATCGCACAACGCAGATATTAATATTTTTATTTTTTAAAACTACATGCATATTTTCTTGTTTTGAGAATTATCAGGCGTCATATAACCTATTTTTTTATTTAATCAATACAATAATGAAAGTGCCTTCTTGTGAGTTTTTCTTATGTCTTAGTTTTACTGGTTTTTTTAAAAAAAAATTGGAACTAGTTTGTAATCTCACGTAATTTTGCCCTAGTTTTCGTATTAATTTTCTTCTAAATTTCATATCATTAGCATCTAAATTTATGGTAGTTGTGGAAAATTGCGTTGTTAATGACTCTGAATCGGTATATTATCAAAAATATATGTTTATTTTCATGCAAGAACGTTTAAATTATGAGCCAATAATCTATACGAGTTGAAACCAGTTCGTGAGTGACAACATATTAATTCATCAGAAACTTATTTCTTTCGAGCAGTTTCAAAATTAATAGCCATGTAGTTCATCAGTTTATTCTAAATTTTGTTTATAAATTGACTCGTAATACATTTATAAAAGATATGTTTTTAATCATAAGACAAACTTAAGACTCTATCAATGTTATTCATTTAAGATGTGTCTTAATTGAATAACATTTTTTGAATTAATGTTTTTTATCGCTAATTTATTTGCGATTTAAAAGGCAAATCTTGAATGTAAATTGAAATTTTTATTAGTAATATAGTTTGATGTATTTGTAAGATATCTCCAACAGTAAAAAGTATTTCTCAAATTTTAAATTATTACTTCATTTTCTCTTTTTTGGCATTTAATTTTATTCAGTTTTTACTTAGATTGTGTTGATAATTTTTTTAAAAAAATATTATGGCTTATGTTTATGCTGTTTAAATAAATATTTATTATCAATTTTTTCTGAAATTTTCTCATTTATTCACATGGTCAGCACAATTTCAATTATATTTACTTAAGGTCTACTAGTATTGCTTTATAGTATTTTTGAATTATTATGTCAACATAATATTGAATTTTGTTTATTTCTAAAGCTCTTTTTTTATTATGCATATAGCATTATGTTTTTTCTTGTTTTTATTTTAGTATCTGTTTACGATGAATTGTTGAGAAGTGTAATTTTGTATTTGAACCTTTAATGTGTACTCGTTCTCTGTTTGGTGGCGACATTTTAACATTGTTATAATTTGGGATAGCTGCATGCAATTGAATTGTTGATAGTTGTATTTGATTTGTGTACAGCATTTTTGGTTTATAATACATTGAACATTTTAACTATGTTATTAGAAAGAATTTTTGTTGTATTTAAAAAAAAAATTCTGTTGATTATAGCAGTGAAATTTTCTTCTATTTTTATTCCATTGGATAAAAGAATAATTGCTACAGGAATTGTTTAAAAATTGTTTGATTCCTTTTATATTACATTTTATACATTATATTGAATTACTTTTTCTTTTACGCAGTCATTTTAGTTTTTAAGTGAACTTCTGTTAAATTTGTATTAATTTTTGAAACTTTTTAAATCTTATTTTGCATATTAAGGCTTATTGTGTATTAATGTTTTTTTCCTTCTTTAAAAATTTGTTTTTTTTAAAAACCTATTTTATTTTTATTTATTTATTATAATTAATGTTAAATTAGGATTGGTACAGATAAACTTTAACCACTTGATAGGCATTGAATTATTTTGCATGGACTATCAAATCATTTATAATGAGCCAAATTCATCTAAGGTATACAGTATAACTTTCTTTTGATGAAGGTAGATCTAATTCAATTGTATTATAGTTATAAAATTAATCTTTTCTGTGCTTATTTAGTATTGGGATAATTTATATCTATCTTTCATTGTAATTTTATAATTGAGTATATATATATATTAAAATTTTTTCCTTTCTATAGATCTGTCTGTTTTAACTGTTTTGTGCAACTTGTTATATTAACTTTTAAAGTCTTTTTTAACCCTCTGACTGCTCAATTTGTGGACCATAATTATTTCACTTTTCTTCTTCTTTTTTACATATTTTAACACTATATTTATTGGAGAATTGAAAAATGTATTTTTTCTTTCTAGAAAATATTTTTTACATAGATTTTTATCATGAAAAACTAATTTCAGATGTTATAACCAAAAGAAATTTTAAATAATAAATTACAGTTGATTTTTATTTATTGCATTATATAAAAAAGGAAAATGTATAAAATTTAAGGAGGAATACTCTTCATATCAATTTTGCATCACTGCATAAAACTTTGCAAGTTTATTGAATCATGATGAGAGTCATTGCTGTTTGAGGAACAGTCCAAACAATCTATATTACTATTGCTATCAAAACTAAAATTGATTTCAAAATCTGATAAGTCATCAGGAATAGTCTCTCTGTCAATTGCTGAATGTTTCTAGCAGCCATTTATGTAAGGAAAAAATGACAAAAAATGAAGATTGAGTGGTAATACCATGTGCCTTCAAATGCTGCAATTTAGTGGACAGCTATTCACATCTGTTGGCCAAAATGTAAACTAAACATCTAATACTGTGTATAATTTGTTTCAATAGTTAAACAGGGCAAAAAAAAAAAAAAAAAAAAAAACCTGGGATGTGCTCCTCATTGAAGGAAGAAAAACACATGCCCTCATAAATCGCAGGATGAGTAGATTTTGTTACATTTGAGTTGCCCATTTAAATCGTGGGATGAGCAGCCAGAGGGTTAAGGAATAAGGCCTTAATATTATAATGTACCTTACCTATTTTTATATATTAACATAAAATTTCGTATTTATTTTTAATTGTCATATGATTTCTGTAAACATATAAGAATCATGGCATCATTTTTTTAAATATTGTATAGTTTTTTGTTTTACTGTGAAAGGGAGTGATTTTGATAGCCAGTGTTTTTCATACTAAGACATCTAGAACAGCCATGCCTTATGTGGGATATGAACCAGATTCCTGTAATGTGCTAGCAGTCTATTCCAATCCACATGACAGAGGTAACTGGAAAAGTTACTAGTTGTGGAAATAATGTCAATAGACCATATGATAACTCTAATTCCAATGGTTATATAAAGATATTCTTTATTAACTAATAAAAATTATGAGTTATTGAAATTGAATTTCTAGTTATCTGTGATCTGTATAGTTATTAGTGAGGAATATATGCAAGTCTATTACAGAAAAGTAATTTTTTTATTAGAAGTTGACTTTATGTATAGCTTAAAAAATTGAGTTTTGATTTTTAAAAATGTATTTTAGATGAAATTTCCAGCTATTCTGTTTTATTTATATACAACACAAACAATATTATTTGGATTGTTTACATTAATTTCTTTGTATAAAAAGTAATTGTAAAGCATAAAAAGTTGGAAGTAAAAAATATGCAACTGTATTAAAATTACCTTTAAAGTATGGGAACGTTTTAAAATTTTTTTATTTTTGATTACTGAAATTATCCTTCTTTATTCTGTATATGTTTTGATTTTCAAGAGAAATAATTAGTATTTGAGGAATCGATTAAAATATATATTAATGATAAATATATTTAGAATAAATATTTTTAAATATTGTATTTTTCTGTATTTAAGTATAGTAGCATGTTGATTGGTTTAATCATTAATGTCTTTAACTAATTTTCTGCAGTTTTTATTTGGCCCTAATGGATCTGTTGTGAATAAGTAACTCTATATCCCTAATAATGGAATATAGGATATAGAAATTGTAGAATGTGTTTCTTTGAAATAGTGCAATTAAGAAATCTTAAAAATGCATATAAATATGAAAATTGAACATGAATTGCCATTTTAACTAAATATAATTTTCACTAGTTTTTTTCCTTCAGTATATATTGTATAGAATATCATACTGGTTAAGCAACTGTATTTCTCTAAATAATGAATATTTAAATATTAAAAGCATATAACCAAATAATAAAAATGTTTGTTGAACTAATGTTAAGAATAACATTCTGTTAAGTAGATGTCACAAATTATATAGAGCTTATGGCATTGATATAATAGTTGTAAGGTCTTAGATTTTGATTCCTGGGATATTTATCTTCCATAATCTGAAAAATTATTAGTACTTATGCAACCGTATTTGACACATTAAAGAACCTTTAATACCATTTTTTGCATTATATTCTCCTCAGCCAGAAGTGTCAAATTAGTGATTACTCAAAAAATATTGGTGCATTAAGGAATTTGTTATAAATTAATAATATTATAACTCTATCTTCAAATTACCTATTTATAATAATTATTGGTTGTAAGACACTATTCATCAATTTTGGGTTGTTAATCATGTTATATTAAAATTTAATCCTTAGAAGAAAGATTTCTTTTTCCCCCATAAATGTAAAATTTATATTTAATGTATACAAATGAAGGTAACTGAGATCCCATGCTATTCATATTTGAAGGTAGAATTCATTGAAACTGTAATTTACAAACATTTACTAACCAGGTTTGAAAATGAGACAATCTAAATGATTTAAAGTACCTTATCTCTGTGAGCAGTTTATTTCACTTGTGGAAGTAAAAAATTCTTCGTGTAGATCCAAAATTACCAATTTTCTCTTTCGGTCAATTTGTAAGTAACAGATGTCCCCGAAGGTGATTAAGATAGTTTAAGAGCACAAATATAAGTGTCAGCAACAACCAGTAATGTGAAGATTATAATTTTATTCTTAATCTTTTATTCAGTGCCTTTTTTTAAAAAAAATTGATTCAGTTCTATAAAAAGTCAATTTTTTTTTTTGTGGTAGTGGGGACTTTGATGAATTTTTACCTTGTCTAATTGACACCTACCAACATACTAGATTGATGCCTCTGTTCAAGATAAAATTTTATACTATTTAGTATTGTGAAGGTGTAGCATACTTTCTGTACCGACAATTATCTAGTGAAAATATGATGACAAATACCAGAGGAGCAACTGCTAATTGTCATATTTATGAAAATACTATATCATGAATTAAACTTAATCTAGAAATGATGTTTATCCTGTGCTATTTTAAGATTGAATATTCATTATCTTTGGGATTGAGCAAATAATTTTATTACTGTTTTTATCATCAACATTAGTGAGGGAAGGTGATGCTGCATATTTTTTTAGTGGAAACAGTTGAATGATCTCTATTGTAGGGATAACTGAGAGTTGAAATATTCTACTATGTTTTTTTAGACTAATAATAGAGTGATATTGCATTATGCTGGTAGAAGAAGTCATAAAAAGATCAAGAGAAGAAGAATGGAGATAATAAGCTATTTTTGTCATTTTGCTTGTTTTTCATTTCTCATAATGTAGCAAATTATTTAAATCTTAAATGCCATTAAATGTTTGTTCTTTTGTATAAGAATAGGAAAAGTTTTGAATCATTGCATTTTATTTTAGAAATTTTAAAACATATATCTGACTAAATTATGTTCTGTTGTATATACAATTATTACTAATAATTTTACTACTGTATTTTCTTGATTTTTTTCTTTTATATTTGCAGCTGACCTTATGTCAAAACGATTACCACCCAAGAAAAAAGATCGAAACCAATATGTACATCCAAACCCACGACGCATATATTGCATTATGCCAGCGGAGGAAGCGGCCAAAAGGCCAAAAGAAGAATTTACTGAATTGGAGATAATAGGTTTATAAATTTATATTTAAAATTTTAAGTTCTATAACAAATATTTTCTAACTGTACAACATAAAAGTTTTTTTTTTTTCATTTAAAGTGTTCTACATATTTGAATTGATGTTTGATGAAATAAGAAATGCAAACCTTTTAAATAAATTGAACATAGAATAAAGCTGTATGGTATTAATAATAATTTTGTTTTTCAGAACATGATTTTTTCTTCCATAATTTATCTTATCCATGTACAGTTTGAAAATTATATAGAACATTTGAATTTAAACAATATACATTTGATAATTGTACACATGCTTTTGAAAATTTGCTCAATAATATGCCTATTATGAACATTTCATTAATAATATAAAATAAATTTCTGATAAAAGTATTTTAAATTACTTATCGCTCTAATTTTATTTTTCTGTCCCCACCTCTACATCTTTTGCATGTAATGTAATCAATGAAAATGACATTCATATTTTTGTTTGATGAATTGTGTGGGAGAATTTTGAGGTAATTTCTATGAAAAAAAAGCCAGGCATTTTTAGGTTAATTATAAACCAGTATATTAAATTATTATGAAATATGGATCATGCTCATTTGCACTAGCCATGTAAAGAAGGGGGGAAAAACCCCACCAAGAAGCTATGTATGGTTACTTAGATAAGAATCAAGGCTTTGATTCAATTATAGTCCATATAAAGAAGATATGAATAAACTATGCATGTTAAATTTTTAAAAACAAGTCCTGTTTCTAATTTTATTTTAGTAATAATAAAATTATTAAAAAAAATTGTATTAACACTTTCTCAAATTCAAATATTATGATTTGAAGTATACCTTTCCTTTGCATTTTTTATCATTTTATTCTTCATGCATTACCATTTACACATCCCATTTTGTAATTTCTTTGAAAAGAAATAATTTTTTTAATTGACTTATGTCTTATTTTGATTTGCATTTTAATAGAATGGGTCTGATATATCTTTAATTATCTGTAAGAATGTTTAGTAAACTATAAATTTAAGAAAGGCTGTTTGTGCAATTCTGAATAATTTCAAAACACAATAAATGTCTTTAAAATGGGTTTATAGTAAGGAAGTTTTCTACTATTTGCATAAAGTAGCTATTATATTTTTATTTTTGAATTAGAAAGATTATACGAGATATTGAATTAAGAGCACATAATTATTTCCAAGTAGGAAATGTGACAAACGGTTTAAAAATTATATAAGTATTGATAGTCATATAAAAATGTTTTCCATATGAATTTATTACTTACTTAAATGAGATATATTCAATTGTATACATTTTTATTAAAAGTGTGTTTGAAATATTGAATAAAAATTACTATATGTAATTCCTTAGAAATGTTTAAAAAATATTTCATATTTTTGTGTGAAAATTGGATTTGTAGTGAATACTTAACACTTGGAAAAAAAATTAAATAAATATCTAGAGGCTTATAAGTTGGAAATAGAAATATTTTACTATCTCTGGTTGTTCATCTTGAAAAATTGTTTAAATTAAGTTGTGATTTTCAAAACTCATAATTTTTTTACAAATGTAAAATTGAATATATAATGTATGTGGTATAATAATATTTTAACATCTACTTTAAATCCAAATTCATTTCTAAAATGTTATCTTAATTTAGCCCATTTCTAAGTCATTCAAAAATATTTTTTTATATCCTGATTCAATTCCACTTTATTTACTTAATTCAAGAGAAGCTTGGTAAAATTGTTTATTCAGCATTTCTTATACTGTGCATGAATGGATGAAAATTGCTGACTTAGCAAATACTTTTTAAAAAACGTCCCTGTCATGTGATCGACTTGTGTCAGAAATTCCTATGAAAATTTTAATAACATATTAGCACTGTAAACAAATATTTTCCCTTCTAAAATATGGTATATAAGATGAGGGGAAATTGATTTCATTCCTCTTGACACTTCTGCTGTTGTCTTGCCCTGTGGCAGACGTCTGTGTCCTTGTATATGAACATGCCTTCTTCAATATGATGAAAAAAATAATGTCTAAGAATCTCTTCATTGTCATCGAAACAGCCATTCTGCTTTTATAAAATTTAAAGGCTTACACACTCTACTTTGTTGAGACCATTCTTTTGTAAAGTTTGAAATGTTCAATCATTTAAATGAATAAGTATGTTTTTTTTTAAAGTTTCACTTCTGTTATTTAATTGCTTTTTGGAGCGATATTTTGCTTGCCTCTTATTAAATATTTTTTATATTTGTTAATGATAAAATCAATTGTGAATTTCATGCTATATGTATAACATATTTGAATTATTCTTTTAATATTATAACAAAGTCAATAGCAGATTTGTCCTAGAAGCTAATTGGATTTAATAATTTTAATTTGCTATGTGATAATACGTAATTAGTTTATTGGACAACATTGTTTACTATGAGTTGTCATGTTTATTTATTCTATTTTTTTAAATTCTGATATAATTTTCACTGATTACATCTGCTTCATGAGGATCTCCCCTTACATTTTTTTAAAAAAGAAAATGTCTTTGAATTTTCCATTGACATTTTTCCTCCTGCTTCTTTCTAATGAAGAATAGGAATGAGTTATATTCTTGAGAAATTCATAAAGTAGAGAATTGATGATTACTACATTTATTTTATAAAAATTGTATATCATTTGTAACAAATGAAATTTTAAAAAGTTAGGTTTACTTTGATATGTATTTTGTATTCTCAAATACAAGTTTTTAAATAAAAAAAAGCAATTATTTTAGAAATATATCTGCACTTAAATATGGTTTCATTTCAAAGATGCTCTTAAAATTATGTCTTTTAACGTCAAAATTGAAAATGTGATTTTATTGTTCTAAATAAATATATATTTTTTCTTTTACAGGAAATGTTTCTCGTTTGAGCTCATCTCTTTGGCAGATGACTAGCTTGACTTCTTTGTACCTGAACAATAATTCCCTTATAAGTATTCCGGGTGAAATATCCCTTTTAGTTAACCTCGCTCATCTCAATGTATCATGTAATAAATTACGATCCATTCCTGCAGAAATAGGAGACATGCAATCACTTCGAGAATTGCTTTTAAATCACAATAAGCTCGTGTCTTTGCCAACACAATTAGGAAAATTATTTAAATTATGTAAATTAGGTAAGTTTCTATGTATATTTGATAATTTTATTCAAATTACATTTTCTATTTAAACAACTTTTATTGAATTATATGTGCAATTAACATGTTAACAATATGAATTATTTCAATGCAGTATGATTTGAATATATAGTTACCTGGTTAAAAGGTTAATTAAAATATAAAAGAATTTCATAATTAAAATTATATTTTGTAAATGTTGGTGATAAATTCATTTTAAGGAAGATCTAAATGATCTTTTATTTATCTATAATGAAATATTTCTGCTTGTTTTCATTAAATTTATGTGCAAAATTTGGTTACAATTGGCTGTGATGGTTCGAAAATTCCTGAGTAAATTTTATTTCTATTATATGTCCAAAACTGATATAACCTATAAGTAACTGCTTTTGATTTCTGTGGTTTGATGTCTGTTTTCTTCCTTTTTTATTGATTTTAATTGGTATTATTATCTTTGAATATGAATGTAAATGCATAAAGTATACAAATCATAAAGATGAACATGTAATATAAAGTACATAAAAATATTAATGGCACAGAGGGCATATTTTTTATAATTATCCGTTTACTAATACTTATTTTTTATTAATAAAAAGGGTGTGTAGTATCTTTAACAGTTTTAAAAATGGTTTATTTTTGATGGTCTTTATATAAGACTTTAAAAGTGTTTATTTTATATACAGGTGCTTATATTTTTCTTATAAAAATCTTCAAAAATCTAATATTCTTCCAAAAATAATTTCACCATATTTGATCTGCCTAATTATAGGTTGTATTTTCTTTGCAATGCCACGCCTTTCAATATTTAATGGTTTTAATGAATCGGTGAAAAAAGTTTTATTTCATTTTGGCAACATTATGATAAAATGGGGAATATATATATATTATGTTTGTTTAGTTAACTCTTTTTTCACTTGTTTTATTTGCTTAAATAAGAAGAAAATCCTTAGAAATAATTTTATGTACGTTTTTAATTATTATGTTAATTTTATGTATGTCACGTTATGTTTTTAACAGAAATTCAGCTCATCCCCCCCCCCTTTTTTTTGCACACGATTTTAGAGCATTTGTTGATTTATATTTCAATGTCATTTGGTGACTTTCCATTGGTGAAACTTAAATATTTCTATTTCATTTATTTTTTGTGCAAAAAATATTGAACTTCTTAACAATATACCAGAAAATGTGCATTTGTTTCACTGAATGATTTATGGCTTCCAAAAATAAAAATAAAGCAAAATATTCATTATGTTCAAAGATTACTTGTTGGTTATTTATTACTCTTGTAAAAGATGCTGAAAATAAATTGTTGCTTATTAAATTTTTTTATTTTTATTTTTTGCACATGTATTATTCATGGAAAAATAATTGTAATTGCCAAGAAAATTTGAATTCTATATTTCACCCTATTTTCATGATTCAAACCTCTGAATAACACATTTTTGGTATAATGTCTTAATGTGATAATCTTATTTGAAAAGTGCTTTGTGCTGGAATTTCTAAATTCTAAATTTGCTGATTTCAACTAAATTTAGAGTGAAATCCATTCTCAATGTTATTTGTTTCTCCAAGTGCAAGTGAATTTAATAACTTCAAACTCAAAATGCTACATTGATATAATTTAGAACACAGTTTCTGCATCTAAAGTATAAATGAATGTCAAAACTTTAAACCAAATCCATCAACAAGTTGACCATCTCTTGGTCTATATTTTTGTATGCATGCAAATGCTATAGCAAACAAATTGAACAATCAACTGGAAATAAAACAGATAAATGTAATTTATTATCCTGTTTCTAAAATTGTAGCTCTGATGTAAATTTTAGATTTAACTAAGTTGCCAAAAAGCTTTGGGATATACTCAGTCCCACCTTCCCTTTTATTCTTTTATGTACTGGGATTTTGAAAATAAAAATCTGTATATTCATGGTATTCACAGCTAGGTTTAAGATTTTTAATTTTAAAAACAGTGGGTGTCATATCAATATCAACCCATTTAAAATCACCTACTTACAGAACATAAGTAGAAGAAATAATGTCAGTGACTTCAAGAAAACAGAGTCTAACTTTCTTTATAGAAAAAGAAACTCCTCTTGGGAAAAGATTGCTGAAATTGAATATAAAGCTATGCATATACTATTATGATAAGCCCGGCATTTTTCATTACTAACAAAACTTATTAATGAGCAAATTGAGTGTTTGGAAAATCTCTAACCTTTTCTTACTTATTATTATTTTTTTAGCATGATTTTTATATACTGGATTTATTTACTTATTTATGTTCTTAACTGTCTTCAAAGATTCAGAATTTTAATGAAGTAGTATTATGACCTTTATTCTCTCTTGTACTTCTAACTGCAGTGTAATTAAATAATTTAGAATATGCAATAAAAGTCTTATTAAGATTTTTATCAAAAACTACATTAAGAATATTTTAAATAAAATAGTTTCAAAGTTTGCAAAAAATATTCAGCGATTCCTCATATTTATATAAAATTGAACACTAACCTACTTTACCTACCTACCTTTTGGCTGTTATTCCTTTACCTACCTATTATCTATTGAATACCTAGCTTAATTTATTTCAATTCTAAGTTACAGTTCTATAATAAATAAACATACTAGGTTATGAAAGGTGCTATTTTTTTTCTCTAAAAAATTATTTATGATAAAGTGGTTATTTTTTCACATAAAACGTGTCCTCACACTAAATAATTATTGGTTTTTATGCTATTATTTTTCCTTTTTAAAATTTGACCACAGAATGTATAATAAATTCAATACCTTCTTTATTTACGTTCAGCAATCCCATTAATTTATTTTTTACTTTCAACAAACACTATTGATCTTTAAGTGAATGTCAATTTTTTTAAAATTACTTCTCAGTCTAATATGCTTTGTTAGACTGCCCATATATCTTTTACGTTGATTTTGATTTGCCTGATGGTAAAATCATTAATTTGTTCGATTTTTAAAAACTCTTAAAATATTCTAAAAATTTGTTTCTGTCACCATTGTGTTTAATTTTTGTATATACTTGATGCAATAAATGATTGAATGTCATTAAAAATTTTATTCTTCTTTTGGTGCTGTATTAATTCCTTTGTTTTTGGCTCTCTTTTAAGAGGTGCAAGATCTTTCAAAATAAAGAATTATTTTGACATTTCAGTTTGAACCAAAAGGATTTTAAACTTTTTTAAAAAAAAATCTAATCCCATTTTTTTTATTTTGAATATTTAGGTTTTCTTTTTACTGGAGAAGGCTTCTTTTTATTAAAAAGAAAATTTCTATCATTCAATTAATAATTTTCATGCATTATATAAAAAAAGTGACTAATTGGTTTGCAATGATGAATCTTCCTTAAAAATTTCAAGTGTATCAATTATTCAGCAAAATATTTTTGCATCTAATTCTGATGCATATAGTTTATTATGTGAACTATATGCATCAGAATTTAATAGTATTATTTCAAAAGTCCCATTCTGTTATATTCATTATGCTTTGTATTTTTTACATCCAATTATATTGCCAATAAAAATAGCAATATTATAAAATGAAATCAATTTATATTTGTATAAGATCTTAAAAGTCCTTAACTTTAAGCATGATAAAATTGAGGGGAAAACTATCAAAAACATGCCTTAATATTAAATACCACTCAAATTTTTTAAAAAAGCTTAATCTTCATATCTTGATCTTAATAAGGCAAAAAGTTAAGTTGAAATGTTAAAAACAATATGAACAGTTTGAGTGTCACTTTAACAATGAAATATATTGTTTTAAATTAAACCTAAAATATTTTGAAAATTAACAACAAGGAAAAAAAAATTATATGGTTGAAAACATTGAAATTTTTTTTCCAATTTTAAAAATCTGAAAAATCATTTTTCTTGTCTAATATTTTTGAATATTATCATTAAAAAATGCCAAAACTTCACTTAATTTTTAATTAAAATTTTAAACTTATCTAGAGTAATGCAAACAGTTCTGATTTCAAATAAAAAATGTGATAAATTGTTGAAAATGAGATTGAATTTTTTCTGATTGCAAAAATTTGTATGATTCTTTAATTAATACCATTAAAAGTATAATTTTTTTAAAGCTTGAAAAAGTTATTTGATTGATTGAATAGATTGGTTATTTGATATTGAATGATTTATTTTTGTGCTGTACTGTTTTTTAATATTATAAAAAAACACTAAGATTGCGACTAATTTTTAATTAAAATTCTGTTCATAATTTTTAAAAAACTGCTCTCAGGAGTATATTCTTGTTCTTTGTGGTATATATGCACCAAATTTGTTAGTTCTCAGATTGTGTAATCTATAGTGCACCAACACTCACCAACATATGACACTCATCTTTATCGTCAATATAGATACATTTGAAAGAATAATGAAAACATATGCAGCTTCTGAATTTTTTTTTTTGTTATTATTACTTAATGTTGTGGAAAAATTCTCTTCCTTAATTTTTTTGGATAATTATATTGAAGGCATTAAATTTTAATCCATGTGAATTCTGGTTTCAGACAACTCGTTGGTTTACCTGGAATATTGGTTATATTTGTTGACAGATAATCATTTAGATATAACTTCATATCTATGATTCCACCAAATTGTTGGACATTAAAGCTGTATTATTTTAATTTTTTTATTTATTTGTACTTGAACTTTTCTATTGGAGACAGTTTCGTAACACTAGAGCAATGTGAAAAACTAAAATATCCAGATAATCTATATTTCATTGTATTGCAATAATTTTTAAAAATAAATGTAAACTACACAATTACATAGATTCTTTCTTTAAATCTGAACAATGAAAAAACAACAACCAAATAGTTGGTAAAATAATAAAAATAACAATGTAATCTAGAATTAGAAAAAAAAATTAAAAATTGCCAGAATTTAGCAGAAATTTGCATGATTTTTAAACTGGTATCATTAAAAAAAATTTTTTTTGATACAGTGTAATATTTATTTTTGTATAATATTTTCAAAAACTATTATGGCAAAATTCTTAACATTCAATTTAATTTTTAACTAATGAAAAATTCTAATTAAGAGATTTGAAAAAAGAAATATTCTGAAGTGACTATTCTCATGTTTCAAGGTATATATGTTCTAAATTTTGTAGTTAAAGATCAAATGGTCTGCACTTTTTGGAGAACACCAATGCATGCACTTTCATTTTTATTAGTAGTATACATTGATATATGCAAATTACTATTTAAATACTGTTTTATTGTGGTTCTAAATACTATTAACATTTTTATTATTATTATCTGAAATGCATTTTATGACAGTAGCTGAGTGTTTTTTTTATGTCCTAAATTAGTATGTTTTTCTCTTTCTTAACACCAAATCAACCTTCTTTTCTTATCTTTTTTAAATACCTTTTTATTTTCACCCTTAGCTTAACAGCATATTGTCTTAATGCATGTAAATGTTTTTTATTCACATCCTTTTCCTTCATGTTGTATTTATATTTTGGTATCTTCTTGTTTTGTGATCACCAATTTTTTTTCACTTCAGTATTGGTTTTGTGTAATTTTATTTAAATATCATCTCATGTCCATCAAATTGCTTGACATTAAAGTTGTGTTAGTTTAAGTTCTATTAATTGTGTACATATACCTTGTTAATAAAGACCAGATTCATAGCTTCCTACCATAATAATGTAAATGTGTGTGTGGTCTTATAACTTCACTTAAAAAAATCAACATGTAAATTACTCAGAATCCTTCTATGTTTTGTCTTTCAACAATGGAAGAAAATCGCATGATAAAGTATTTGATGAAATAGTAAAAACGCTTTGATTGTTATTGCAATAATGTAATGTATTGTTGAAAAAAAAATTTAATTTTAAATATTAAAATATTTAAGGAAAATTTCTCTAGATTTTAAATTGATACACTTAAAAAAACAATTAAAATTTTCGTTCAATAATATTTTAAATTTTTTTGACAAAATGCTAAAAATCTGTTTACTTTTTAATTAAGTAAAATTCCAAAATAAGTGGCTAATATGATAGGCATTGGGCAAATAGTAGAGTGCTAGACATGAACGCACTGTTATTAACAGTAATAGCATTTCTATAATTTTCTTTTGAAATTCTTTATCTGTGTATTTAACACTTTTTGTTTTTTTTTTAGTTTTGTTTAATTGTTAGTATTTAACTGCCATAACCCTTTACAAATAAGTAATGAATCAGTTTAATTTTTAAAGACAATGCAAAAATAAAATAATTATCTTAATTTTTATATAATAGTAATCATCACCCCTATGCATTAGAATGTAAGCACAAGGGCAATTAGATTAAATTTAAATCGGATTCATGATTAATTACATTACATTGATTAATTATAGAATTGATAATTAATTAAACTAGCTGGAAAATAATAGTCTATTTTGCTTTTCTCAAATGTTCTGACCAAGAAATCTACTGGATGTTCTCAGTTGGAATCTTTATTGCAGTTAGTCAGTCTTTACTGTGATCCTTCCTAAAGATACTGAATTAATGAATCAATTAATTATATTAGAATACAAATGTTTCTCAGTTTTGTTCCATGCATTTCTGCTCCAATTCTACTTTTACGAATGTTTGGCGGGAAGGGAGTTTTGGTTACTTCTTCATTGTAGAAGAAAGATGTGAAACAGAATTGCTTCTTCAAGAGATAAGATTTTTCCTTAGATTTGTGGTGTCACACTTTTGATTTTCCATATTTTTTTAATTTGCTGTTAAAATAGATTTTTTTCAAGAATTTATCATGCAATAAGAATTTGCTACTGCAGAGGTAATGTAGAAACTTTTTTTTTTTGCAACAAATATCTGACAAAGCAGTTAAATTGCAGATAAATATTCATCAGAGAAAACAAGGCCCTGCATTCCAAAAATTACTTACACATCTTGTATGTAAAATGTAACTGTTTGTTGTACCAATATGACTAATGCCCAAAAGCAAACTATGAAATTTCAATTGAATCATATCAATGAAAGACTTGTAAAAAACAACAAAAGACCAAAAACATGTCTAAGACCTATCACATAGGTCTATTGACCATACAAAGAAATGTTTGTTAAAATATGCTTGTCAGATATTTTTACACTCGAGTACTGAATTTCCTCTCGTATCTGTTATCTTGTGCACATTTATTTAAATTCGCCCTGGCAATTTATTCTTGAAGCGACTTTGGGAAAATCATATGCTATTGATTTCTTACTTTTATGAATATTTTGAAACAAATATAAAAGTCAGTTGGGATTAATTTTAATACTTTATTTCTTTATCGTAATTATCTAATTCATATTATTGTACTTTTTTTCTTTGTGTGTTGTTTCTTGTTTAATTCTTTTTGCATTGCTGTGAATCATGTCTCTGTGCTTCAGAAAATAGTTTTTTTTATAATTATTTTTGCTTATGATGCATTTTTTAGACTTTTTTATATTTTGATATTGCATACATATTTAGTATTAAAATTATAGCAAAACTTTTTCAAGTGTAACTCAGTAAAGAGAAATAAATGTAATTAATCATCTTATTCCTATAGAGCAATGTATTAAATCATACAACTTTTGCACCAAATGTAATTTAAAGAATAAAATAAAAAATAAATAAAACAAGAACTATCAATAAATTAAAATATGTATGTATTAGTGTACTAAAAATACGTGACATTGCTTGAAAATCAGTAAAAAAAAAAATAATAATAATAATAACTGAATAACATGTTTTATTTAAACTGAAAGGAGGCATTTTCTTGTTCTGCTTCTTTTGTTTGCTGCAGAAGTTTGGCTTTGGAGCTTCGTAATGTGGTTGCTCAAACTGCCTTGCTATCTCCCTCTCATACCCTCCCCTCACACTAATCTTTGATGTCTTTGTGGAATATTTCCTTCTTTAAAAGACCCCAGATTATTTGAAAATTTGCCCAAGTATTTGAAGAATATATTTAATTTTTGCTTATAACCTTCTCTTTTGGTTATCCAAAATATTCTTGATAACTAAGACTAAACAAGGTCAAGTAAAGGATTTAACATCAGATTTTTTATTTTATATGAATTTGAGGATTGTTAAAATTACTTAATAGATTTATATTTCTACGGAAAGAAAATTTGTTACTTATGTATTTAAATAGACATATTTTTAGTGCTCTGTTGCTTAATAAATACCATTAAACTGTGTTTTATATAAAATGCTGCGATAGTTTATTTCTTCCAACAAAAAGCTTTTTGGCAATATTTGCTATTCAACTTTTTTCTTTTAAGTCCAATTAAATTTTTTTCGCTAATTATCTTTGTAACTTACTATTTCATAATCTCATGAGGGAATGAAACTATGTATATAATTTATCTGTTTTTATTGCCCTTGTGCGAAATTGCTCACTAGGACAATCTATGATATCTCCATGAAATTGTTCAATATTTGGAATGCCAGAGAATATCATAAGGATATTGTAAAATGTTGTTAAGCATTTTGTGCTAACAGGAATGTTTTTTTAGTATGTTCTGTACTTAGAAAATAACCATTTTGGTTTAAATTTCCTGCCCTCAAGAAACTATTTTTTTTAAACTGATTTTTTTTTCAGTGTTTCTTTTAATATTCTTTTATTTATCTTTTATTCTGAAGTCATTTGGTTTTAAATTTCAATATTTGATTTCATTAAAGTACTTGGTCTTTTTTTTTTTTTTTCTAGTTATAATGTTTATAATAAGAAAAGAAGTATTATTAGTAAACTAAATTTTTGTATTAAAAAAAGTTTTTTTTTTTTTTTTTCCAAACTACATAATAGTCTTGTGTTGTAAAATGATGTAAGCCATCCATTTTTCTTCATTACCTATCTCTAGAAATGATAGTGATATTCCATGTAATTTTGTACTTAGAATTTTTATTATATGTCTTCATAACTCCAAACATGTAATTGTAGGTTTATATAATTTATTACATAGTAATCAACTATATATATTGAAAGATTTAATGCATTACTAAAGAGGTTCCACTTCTACATTATTTGATTTGATTTCAGAACTGAGTGGAAATCCATTAGGTGGTCGCATCATGGAAATCGTTAATCGTCCATCATGCCGCACTGAAGACATTTTAAGTTACCTTATTGATCATTTACCAGGTATTTTAGGATTATATTTTTATTGTATTTTATTTGTCAAGTTTTAGAAATGGAGAAGTTTTGATATCTATTGAGCATTGTAAGTGTTTTGAAATATGAATGGACAACACTGTATAGGCTATTTCTTAAACATCTTTACAATTCAATGATGTTTCATTGAAAAAATGACTTTTTTATGTTCTTAATCTGCTTTTAAATTTCATAAGATTTTTCTGTTTATAGATCGATGTATCAGCATGAATGATTTACTTCATCACAATCCTAACTATCATTTGTATTATTCAACCATATATTTGTTATAAAGCTTGTAAATTCTTTTTTTTTAAATCTTAGATAGCTTAATAAGTTCAGAGATAATTTTAGAATTCTGATTTATAAATCAAAAGTGAATTATATGGCAAGTAATGAATATTGATCTTAAATGTGTTTTTTATTTAAAGCCAATGTTATAAATTATATTACAAAAACATTATCTTTTGCATATGTTCTATTGTAACTTAATTTATATGCTTTAATGAAAAAAGGAAATACCACAAATTGATTTTGATGACTATGCCGATAGAAGATGGATAGGAAATCATAACTGTTAACTTGAAAATATTTTCAGTGAATAAAAGCTACTTTTAATTGAAAAAAAGTAATAATTGCTATCATAAATTCAAAAGATTATCTTTAAAATTAATGTCTGATGTTGTGTGGAAGGACAGTATTTTCATGTCTTTGTGATAATTGAATAATCAATTCTTTTTTTTTAAATTAATGGGCAATTACTTATTTAATTCACTGTGACAAAAAAAATTTAACTGTTATTATATTTTTAAAAAAGAATTTCTCTAAATAATTTTTTTTATGAATGCAATAGCCTAATCATAATTGTACACTATTAATTTTTAGTGCTAATAAGTTATTTTTGATTTGAATGCTAAATTTATTGAAACTGAACTACTTGAATTTTGTAAGCATTTGTTAATTAGATTGTAGTTAAAAATTTGCTCTTAAAAATCTGTCTCATAGTTGAAAATACCCATCAGTGTTGGTGGTTTATTTATATATATTTAAGCAGGGAAATAGGTTTCCAATTAAAAGATTTGCATGTTAAATTCAGATAAGTTTTGAACTTATCCTATGCTATCTTTTGCAAAAATAAAGTATGAGTAGAAAGTAATTTTTTAATATTATCTAATTTTATTCATATTGCAGGGTGCGTAGCATCATAAACATTTAAATTCAGAAACTATTTTTAAGCACCTTAAAGGTGCTTAATTTTTTGAAAGGGTCATTGAAAAGTGCTCACTTTTCTAGTGAAGACATATAAAGTTTTTTGTTTCCTCACAAGTTGAATATGATTATTCTAAATCATGGCCACAAAGGTTTGTTTACCAGATGTGTGTATATATATATATGTATGTATGTATATGTATATATGTATGTATATGTATATGTGTGTGTATATGTGTGTGTATGTATGTGTATATGTATGTATATATATATGTGTGCATATATATATGTATATGTATGTGTATATGTATGTATATATATATGTGTGCATAAATATATGTATATGTATGTGTGTATGTATATGTGTATATATGTATATATATAGGTGTATATATATATACATGTGTGTGTGTATATATGTATATATATATAAATAAAAGAAAATGAACAAAAGGGAATAATTTTGAGAAGTACTGATCATGCTTAATGATTCCTTTCCACCTCCCCCTTCCTTTTTTCCCTTCTTCTGACGTTCTTTTCCTCCCTTTTTTTTTCATTAATGTGCATTGCTATTTTTTAAAAATACTAGAATAATTTATCTGACAGGAGCAGTATGAAATGTGCTCTATGTCACACTTATTACAAATCCAAAAACGTTTCAACTTCAAATGTTAATGTTTTAGATGTTGAAGAATATATACTTAAGTTATGTCTGGTAAGTATATATTTAAACCTTTATCTATTGTTAAAGAAGAATATACAAATACAGAAATATATATTAAAGTTTAAAGAATAAACATTTAAAATTAAGTTTTAAGAATTTTTTTTTCACTAAAAACTATGCATTATTATAAAACAGAAAAAGTACTCTATTTCTAAACTTAGTTTAAGGATGCATGCTTGCACAAAGATGCTTAATTTTTGGGATTCAGGTCTTAAATATACTTTATTTTTGCTGCAGTTTCTCGCTATGCACCCTATATTGTTCTTTCAAAATAAATCTGTAATTCTTTTTTGATCTTGATTTTTTTAATTATTAAACTTAATTACTTTTTTTGCTTTATTTGGTGTAATAACTTTTGAATTTCAATGTATTGAAATATTATTACATTCACCGTGTACTTTCAAGTTCTATGAATTATGGAATATCTAATAAAATAGTCATTGGCTGTTTTTAACAAATTTGACTTTTGATTGTCCAAAGTGTTGCAGTTGTTATGCAATGAATTTCATCATTCTTAGCAAAATCTCCTTTGTGTCATAGAAGATAGATTATAACACAAAACATTCTAAATTGATGAAGTATAATATTTGACCATAAACCTGGATTACTTATTTTCTCTTGATCATATTTCTTATTGTCATTTTTGCCACTATTTTCTGATTTGATCATATTTATATACATACATAGTTTTTCAAAGAATTTTGGTTTGTACATTTTCATTGCAAGATCGTTCAGTTTATGTGGAACTTTTTTCTCCAGTTGGAGCTTGATTTGGAACTTCCGAAGTCGAAGCCAATATCATTGACAGAAATACTTCATACACAAGAAAACATATCAACATACCTACTTGTGACTTCGTGAAATTTAGTTATTTTTCCCCCTTTTCTGCTAATTTCTTTTTTTAAGCACTAAATGGATATTTCCTTGGCATAGATATGATTAAATCTAACAATATTATTTTATGGTATGATTTATCAAAATACCAATTGCAACCTGACCTATAAGATGAGGTAAATGACAGTAATTCTACTTAACATATGTTTATAATATGTTTCATTCTGACATATATTGTAATTATATCTATAAATTTATATTTTAAACCTGTTGATGGTTCCAGTTTAATTTCTTCATCAATATAGAGTCCCCTCAATTGTGTGGCCCCTGGTTCATAGTATCTGCCACATTTTCCCAGGTGACCAATCCTGATTCTATATACACTCAGTGTAGGACAAACATTTTCGTCACAGATTTGAAGTATGTTTAGTTACTGATAATCACCTTGTAATCTTGTTAGGAATAACTAAATACACTCCTTCAATTTTATATTTTGTATTTAACTTTTTTGTAATTTCTCTTTTCAAAATGATCCATCTTGTTACATCAATGAAATTTCTTTTATTTGCAAAGTTTTAGATTGCTCTCTGCATTATGTCCAATTCTAGTGTTCTGTTCTAGATCTGTTTTTCTCCCTAAATTTGTGCATCTTTACAAAAAAAAATCTTTTAGGTTTCTCTGCTAATTGCCGTTTGTCAATTATCATTAAAATGCAATATTTTTTTTTTTTTTTAGTTTGCACTGAAGATTTTTTAAAGTGTATATAAATTTATATCCAGTATTACAGATGCTTTTCACTAAATTAAAATTAATTTATAGATCTACCTTTCTTGCCCTGGTATTATTAATCTTTTAAAATGATTTTCACAATCTTTTTCCATAAATTAAAATTTTTTCTTTAAAGGATGGGTTTACTTTCATGTTTTAATTTCGGTAGTAAAATTTGCATTTTTTCTTTTCTTTTTCTCGTGTGAATTATTTTTTCTGTCATTTCTTTATTTTAGCAAAACATTTTGTTGGGAACATTTTTCAATAGTTCAGTACCACAGCAGATGAAATTCGCATATAAATCTGATTTTTTTCTTCTAAATTCTATTTTCTGAACAAAATTTCTGATATTTGAATAGCTTTTTTTCTGTAACTGATCCACATCAGGATAATTATATTACATATTTAATTGAATTTCAGGTTAAGATTCATAATGAACTAAGTTCAAACGTTTAGTACAAGCTTAGTGCGTCTTTAATACTACATATTAAATCTATGAAATCAAATTAAATTTTTTGCATTTGAGAATTTTTTTGTAGTTCAGAAATATGACTCGCTGAAGAAGAGGTAGTAAAGAATTTTTTTTAATAGAAAAAAATTACATTTTGAAAGCAGGACCTAAGCGATTGCAACCATAGTTTCGAATTCCAGCGACTAATATATAGATACGTTTCGGATTTTTTACCGACGCATATCCACATGCAACTATACGTTAATTTTCTCAAATTTGATTTTCTAGTGTGCATAATACATATTCAAATGAATCGAGTTAAAAAATGTTTTATTTGTAGGTCGTGCATATTGTACTATTTTCACGCTTTCCGTTTTCCTATCTCTTTCCTCACTTCCTCTATTTCTGTTGTGTAGTCGTAACCTATAACTGGTGACGACCAACGTCACGACTTGAAATAAAGGAAGAAAAGAAAAAGCACTATCGAACAAAACTGCTGACTGACTGCCCATGAACTCGGCTATAACGGAAGACAATTGAAGAAAACCCCGTTTGTTCATATGCGGACAGTTTGCAAAATCTATTCTTACGTCCACCTTCTTGATTTGACGTCTTGGCCGCCTCGTTAAAACAATGCCTGTTGCGCGTATGCATTCTCGTTTGTTATTTTTATTTTATGCTTGGACTTTGCCTTTACATCTTCTTTTTCTTTGTGTCAAAATTCCGCGTTTGAATTTGGATGTGCCTCCTGTAAAAATAAGGCAGTAGTTTTTCCTCATTAGTAATTCAGGCGAGATGGAACATTTGGTATTCATTTCTAAATGTTTCGAAGTACAGCTTGAATCTCTGTATTAACAAAATAGAAGATTCCTTGAGTTTTTTTTTTTTTTTTCGATACATGGAAATTTTAGTTTTTAAAAATACATATTATTGTATTTTTAAGTTACTTCCGTATTAAAAACCACCCTACCTACTTCGTTTTTTTAGGGTTGATAAAAATATGAAATAATTAAAGAAACAAAGATGTTTGTTTATAAAAACTGTGTATATTTAAGTAATTAGCAAACTTGATTACAATATAATAGTAAATGTATGCTCGTATGAAAAAAAAAATTACTCTTAAGCGCACTTTTTTAAATGTCATGACGCTGATTTTTTTTTCAGTTAGTGATTTCTATTTGGTTATAAAAGGTTTTAAAGCTAACCTGAATTTTTTAAAAACCTTCCCTGTTATAAAAAAAACATTCGTAAAACATTTTCATTGTTTGCTAGCAAATGGTTTTTGCTTTTTCGTGAATGACTTTCGATCTTCCAAAAATATCTATTGCAATAAAAATTGAGTGATTTTTTTTTTTTTTTTTTTTTTTTTTTTTACTTTCTTGTATATGAAGTTGTAGAGAAAATAATGCAATCGATTAACAAACAAACATGACCGTTCTACGTTTACACCTTTCTATATTCGAAAAAGATATTTTTGGAATTACGGTGCTGTCCATCTGTGAACACTAGAGCTCAAGACTTTAAGTTAGACTAATGAAGTTTCATATTGTTTTTGTTTTTTTAATTCGTAATTTCATATAAAATTTTGAGCGAAATTTGTTTATAGGAAGTTTGTCTGTCCGAATATACGTATATACATACGATATTTACAAAACAGAGACAGCTAGATGGATAAAATTTGTATATATATTTAAAATCTAAAATATAGGTACATAATGAATTAGACCAAATCGTCTCAAGGCCAGGGATTTTCTGTCAGTCTATATTTCAAAAGCATGTAAACGCGATAATTCAAAAATATCGAACTCCGAAAATGATTTTTGGATGTCGAATTTTCATTTAAATCGGATGGGAAAAAACGCGTCTAAAACATGAACTCGATTTTCTAGCATCCATTGCTACATTCCAGGATTAGTCTACCAAAAATGTCCCGTTTGGTGTAATTTTGTGAATTTATAACTCATATCGTTTTCATATGACAAATGTTCATTATTCTACTACTGAATTGTTTGACATTAAAGCTTTTTTTTAAAGTTTTATGTTTTAATTTTCTTATTTTATCTGTGTATTGTGCATATGAACCTTTCTATTGGAGCTATATGCCCTATATAATGCCAGGTATTGAAACAAATGACTTTCTATGATATTTGTGCTAATTCTTTTCATTCATATTTGGAAGACATCGAACGATGTCCTTAATTCTGCATTATATTAAACAAAAAATAATTATGAAACTTGTACCTCAAATGTTTTTTACTGTTTCAGATCACAATTCTTCTTGAATCAAAATCAGAGTATTAGTGTCCAACTATAATAGTTTTCTTTCGAGTTTATGTGATATTACAATAGTTTATTATAGTTATAATAGTTTTCCATCTAATATAGTTTTCTTTCTTGATGAATTCCTCAATAGCCGAGTAACTTTAAATTGTTGTTGTTATTTAAAAGTAAAAGATAATAACTAGCTAGTGGCTACTAGTTATCTTCAGTTTCTGATGAATGTTTGTTCGGTCTAAAGAGCTTTCAGGTACTTCGGAAGAACTTCTCTGGTTCAGCTTATTTGTTCTAATTTCAAATCAAACTTTGGCGAAACTAAACTACGTATATACATTTTCATTCTTCATTTGTCTTTATTTCATTTTGAAGCTTATTTTGTCCGTTGCATTGTGATTATTATTGATTGCCGAGAAATGTATTCCTTACCGAACAAACAACTCTTGCGAAAGTGGCCCTTACAAAAATCCATCATCTAAATGAACTGAAATTTCGGTTCATTTTGATGTACATTCTGTACTAACTTAACCATTTACTTCGTTATTATTATTATTTTTTTTGTCAGCAATTTAATGCTGTTTGAAAGAACTTCCAGAACTCTGATGTTTGGGCGAAAGAAATTGACATTTTAAGATTTATAACTGATGTTTGCAACTTCGTTTTGTTCTAGATGATCGATGACTTAGAATCTAGATGACTTGTGAAACTATAAATATGTTAAATAATTTAGTATGATTTTTTAAAATGTATAATTTTAATCCCTATATTTAATATTAAGAATAAATTATATTACAAAGTTTTTTTAAAGGATTTAATTGAAATTCACGGAGTTTTAATACATATCATCTTCTGTAATTGATCGTGCTGGCATTGATTTTAATAGTGCAGCTCACTGAAATTTGGAGCAAATTTCTTTTGCGTCAATTCGATACTATTCATATAGCGATATCAGTGATCAACACTATTATGCGTGGTTAACTTTTGCTCTCTAACATACAGTGTATTGATGGGCTGTCATTCTTTGTACACATTAATGCTTCAACACAAGCTGCTACGACTTGCACGGACTGGAAATAACGTGGTTTCTTATTTTCTGCTCCCACTTAAGTCATTTCCCTTTTTAGAATCTGATGTAAGTGCATATTTAGAAATATATAAAAAAAAGTTGTCACCTCTTTAAAAAACAGTCGAAAGCAATGTAAGAAAATAATTAAGTTGCTCATATCAAGAATCGCATTTAAAAATTGATTTTTATGTTAGCTGTTGAACTAATAGGACAAAAGAGCTGATAGTTGATGAGGTTGTAGATAAATATTAATAAATGGATGCTACAAAAGCTGATACTTAAAAAGCAGAGAAACAATTGGCAATTGCAACTTCACATGTTTTGGCTCGCTTATAAAATAATACGAAATTTGAAAGCTGAGAAGTTTTAAAGAAATTATTCTAATTAGAAGGCAAGGAATCTATTGACGGTGCGCTAATCTGTGGTATCTGGACGAATCTATTGTACTTACAGCCAATAAATTTGCGCTCAAAATTACCATAATGACAACTCAATGCACCTGGGAACCTTAATTTCAAAATTTAACGCTTTATAATTTTTTAATTTTTATTTTGAGACTTTTTCTCATATTTGCTTTTAATATAGATTCTGATGATCATAAAGGAATGAGAAGGATGATAAATGAAATATCTATAACTACTGAACAATCATTTTAATAAAGTTTTTTTTAAGCGTTTAACATAATTTATTATATTTTGAAAATTTTCTATAAAGCCAGTTTCCTCGGAAAAATTTCAAAAACTGGAATGCCGACATCCGACAATTTTTGTTACAGATATATAATATTATTTTGCTTTCATAATTCATACGTTTTCACATCTAAAATGACATCAATCAAAAATATCATTTCATTGATTTTTTTTATTGTTTTCTTGTTGCAGCTTAAAACTTCTTTCGTAGCTTTATGGGCGAGGACGATTAATTTTTTCGCTTACTTGGCTAGGAGCCCAAATAGGATGCTACAAAAATCATGGAAATTATTTTTGCATAATTTTAATTCTAACATCAATTTGAAGGCTTTCTGGTTTCTTCTCCCTGTCTTAAACATGTCTAAATTTTGAGTTTATTATTTTGTTTCGTATCATTTGCCGTTTAGTGTGTGATATCATTGTCTTAAAGAAAAAGTTGCAAAATTAGAACTATTTTTTTTCTTGAAATATTTTTTTAAATAAAAAAAAATCATTGAAAGATAGCGTCAAGGAGATGCTATTTATGGGGAAAATATTAACTCACTTAGAAGAAATTTTAGGAGTGGAAATCTTTAATCTGAGACGATTTCATTTGATTTTTTAAACCCATCCATCGATATAAAAAAAAATAAAAACGTTATTTTGTCTAACATTTTTATTTTTACCAGCGAGTGACCGAGCTCCGCTCTGAGAAAACAGGTATCGAAGCTAACTCGAAGATTTAAATTTTCAATTGTGATTTATCAAAACAATACATGCCATAAGAAAATTTGTGAAACTATTGGTGAAAAGATAATCAGTTAAAGTGCACCATTGTAAACTATTCTAAACAAAGTTAGAGTTTGGAAAGGGAACTATTCTATACAAAGGTAAAGTAAAGGTAAATTTATTTAGAAAAACCAAACATATATACATACATAAGAAACATATTATAAACCTATAACAGCATAAACATAAAACTTTATTAGTTCGCCATATTGGCTATAGATGGCAACACGTTACCGCTTGAAAATTTAAGTAGCCATATGGCGAACTAATAAAGTTTGAAAATATCCTATCTGTAACTCCGAGGTGCTCGACCGTAGCGCTTCAAAACCGGCGCCAATCGATTCCTCGTGGCCAAAAGTCCCAGACCCCCAAGTTTACCGGAGTTTATTAATTCTGGGGCGATTTTCGACTTGGCAACCATTCCTCGTATTATAGTATTTTTATTAGTATTAACTAAATATTTTATTATGTTTTTATTCAAAAACACCATGTCTTTTGAAATAAAAATCCAAGTCTCTAATTCGGTCTTGTTTCTAATTAGGCTAAACATAAGTTTATGGTTCTTATGTCTTTTCTTTAATTCTGATGTGTTTATGCACAAAGTTGGATTCGACTTAGAGTTTCTTTTGTTATTCCTGCTATCGCAAAATTATAGCGATAGCAACAAAAAACGGTTTATGAATGAAATCGAAATTTGATAGACTAATCTGAATATTGATAAAATAATTTAAAACAACAAAAGAGGATACAGTTTTCTATGCTTTTATCATCTATCATCTATACTTATAATAAAGCTTAATGTGTGTGGGTGTGTTGGCGCTCTACAGACCAGACCGTTGGACCTACAGCTACCAAATTTGGTACATGTATACCTTGGAGGTCGGGAATGTGCACCTCGGAGCCCTTTTTTCGAATTTTTAATTAGAATTTGAATTAATTAAAATTTAAGCGAAATTTCAATGATTTTCCCGTTATAACTTCCGAAAATATTATCGCACAAACATGATTTTTACATCAATTTAAAGATTAAAAAATTAGCTTTCTAATTGTATCAGTGTTTTAATGTATAACTTAAGCTTCTATTTTTAACGAATTTTTAAAGAAATATTTTAACCTTGTTTTACAACAATATATTTCGGACAAAACAATAAAATTTAATCTGTACGAGCACGTCAAGGGGGAAAAATTAGGTTTTATCAGCATGTTGCCATCCTATTGACGGAAGTTCAAATTAAAAAAAAAAAACTATCATTACAAATTAAATCTAAAGAAATGCAACTTTTAGCACGTGACTGGATAAAATAAGAGAAATATAATATGTGACATTTTCTAAAATAAATAATGAACGAACAAGGGGAAAAAATAGCTTTTATTAGCTCTGTTGAAATCATACTGACAGAAGTTCAAATTAAAAAATAAATTAACTATGACTGTAAATTTAATCGAAAAAAAAATGTAACATTCACCACGTGATTGGATGAAATTAAATAAATATTAAATGTTATGTTTTCTAAAAAAGAAATACAAGACAAAGGTTTCTATGATCGATTGCAACATCTATATCATTAATTTAGTAAATCAGTGTTACGTGACTTTCGAAGTTTAAGTATATCTGGCAGAGAAATTATAAAGAGAGCAAGGCACATAAGTATTTAATTGAAAATTTTAGACCCCATTACTCTTGGCGAACCAGCTGGTCGCCAAAGGCGTCTAGTTCATTACATAAATACTTTCTGAAAATCAATTAAAAGTTTAAAAAGTTTCAAAATATCAGAGACAATTTTTAAATGCTATTACATTTTTTTTTCTTATATTTTGAAAGCTGCTACCGTGTAATAGGCCGTGTGCTCTATTAAACAACTCTCCCATATTCAACACTTCTTGAGAAATAAGTGATTCACCTTTTCCAAAAAAATGTTTTTAAATCTTTATAAATTTGTTGAAGTGTTGAACAAGATGCAAATGAAATTCCGATTTTACAATCATTATTTATATGATTTATTTTATTTTTCTTTATTCGAGCAATTTTTAAAAATAAATTCTGCTTTCAGTTTCCCTTTATTTTAACATAAATATTTGCATTTTCTTTCTTTATGATATCATGTTGGCAAATTATTCTAAAATTTAATATCATTAAAAAAAATACCGCGAAAAAAATTAGTCGCGGTTTTTGAAAACTTATTTTTTTTCTCCTTATGTTTATAACAATGCCTTGCAGAATATATGGGAATATTTGGAATTAAGCAAAGAAGTGTGAAATTATAAATCAACATGTTTTAAATTTGCATTTTGCTCAAGCCAACGTTCCCACCTGATGCGCCATGGGAATGCTGAAAATAAAAATAGTTTAACGATCGAAAAGTTTATTAAATGTTGTTGGAGGTAAGATCGCTGTCCCCGAAAGAAAAAGAAAAAAAAAAATGAAGGGAAGGATTGGAATTCTTGGTCCATCGCCGATGACCTCATCTGAGCATCCGGAACGGTACTCTGAGGTCATCTGGGCTGCTCGTTTCGCCTAAAAATTTGCGCCTAAATTAGCGAAACGTCGCACTTCAAGGGGTAAAAATAAATTACACACAAATGTTTTGAACATTTTATTAAGCATATAAAGATATTATGACTTTTATTTTTAAATATTTACCGTTGTAATTTAAAGATGCATTAAAATTTTGATTTTTAAATTTTAATCAGATTCTAATTTTTTTTTAAAAATTTTGATTAATATGTTTGGCAATTATTTTTTTCTGAAGTATTTAACTATTAGCTGCTCCTGTCAAAGCATCTGCGCTCGAACACTTTTTTGGAATTAAAATATACTGAGAGACTGGTAAGCTTTTTTTTTTTTTTTTAAGAATTTAAATTCAAAACGAAATGCCGTATTGAAAGGAAAATTGAGTGTACATATAATAAATTTACCGTGCTGAATTTATTTAGACAAATTGTAGCTTCCCAAGCGACGAAATAAGGAAATAACAACAAGAAAAATGTGTACTCTGGTATTTTTTGATTTAAATAATCTCAGAGAAGTATAAGCAACAAAAAAAAGTAAACAGAAATAATAATGAAGATCTGAAAAATGTACTCAAGGGTGGTGGGAGGTGAAGACTATAATTTCAGTTTTTGGACGAATTACCTTTTTCTCCCCATTGTTAGGCCAGAAATATTGATTGTTTAATATCTGTGAAATCTTTTCTGAATAACCTTACGTTCCTAATTCTCTACAAATTCATGATTTTAATTGTAAATATTTCCATCAGTTTCACAGATAACATAAAACTTCTCCCTATGTTTTTAAAATGGTATTGCGCATCATTTTGTAATGGACTTTTTGAGCGATCTTCCTTTGAGTTACTTTTTGTATTTTCCTACGGGCGCTGCAATCTGTCATAATAAAATAATTATTAAAAACAAAAATGCAGATTTCAGCGTCATACATATTTAAAACTTATCTATGTACACAGAAGCTGTTACTATTCGCAATTTTTTTAATTTGATCTTAGTAAGAGATCAATTATTGGGCCAGAAATATTGATTATGTTTGATATCCGTTAAATCTCTTCTGAATAACCTTACGCTCATAATTCTCTACAAAATTTATTTTTAAGAATCTGGGCCTTGTTATTTTAATAGCCTGCGTCTTCTAAACGTGAAACTGCCATTGGAGGCGAGTCCATGATATCATAGTGCCATACTAAAATTTAAATGTTCGAATCTATTTGAAACTGTATTCTGTATTTATCACTTCTGATTAGTCGCGTAAACTGTTTAGAAAATAAGCAGAATCTTTCTTTCTTGGCTATTAACATTGAAGAAAATCACATAATTGGGTTTTTAAGAAAATATTGAAGCAGTTTGAATTTCATTGTAACAGTGACATTTGTCATTGAAAATCATATAAAATTTATTTAAAAAATTGACAAAATGTTAGAAAAATTTGTATGCTAGCAAAATTTTTTAAGACGATTTTTCAGATACCCAAATGATATATAATGTAATATTTGTATTGTATTATTATTTTCGGGAATTATTCCTTTAAAGCTCAATTTTTTTTACTAACATTTTAAAAACAAATCGCTTTGAATGGCTTGTTTTTACTTTTCGAAGTGCATTTCTGCTAAATGTTTCAGTTCTGTAGACATCAAATGGTATATCTTTTAGAGTGCCAATATCCACTAGTTATTTTTTTAAAAAATTATTATTAATAATAATAGCGATATACACATATATATTCTAAAAGTATATGTCTTTATCATTTATAAAAATGATTGTTTTGTGTGTGGAAGTATCCAAAGTTTCCTTATATAATTATATATTTCAAAGATTAGGGACCCCGCAGGATCTTTATTTTGTGAGACCAAGTCTTAAAAAATCTACTGATTTTTTAAAAAATGACTGTATTTATAGTTACTGAACAGGCTTATTGTATAGTGAACTGCTTAGGCTGAAGCATTTGCCCAAATACGTTCTGGTATTTATCCAATAAATCACAGTTTACCGACCTTTCTGCTATTGTATTTTTGTTCTTCATAATATGTACGGAAAGCATAAGAAGTCATAAATTTTTGGTTATTAAGGTTATTTAAAAAATCATTGAAAACTCGTCTTATCCGCAATACTTATGACTTTACTATGCTATTTTTTAAAATTTAACTGATAAATGCAACTAGGCAATTAAGTCATCTATAATGTAAACTGTTTGCATATAACATTCTCCTTATTTGAGTTGTGTGTTTTCTTAGGAACGGGGAAAGACAAAAACACCACCCTCCTTTATTATTTAGCATGAAAATGCAACCGAATGATGGCCTATTTCCGTGTTTTCTTTGGAAACCGGAAATAAAATGTTTTAAAGACCTTTTCATGTTTTTTTTTTCACTGACTGATGTCTAATATTAATAAATATAGTATATATCCTGTTTTAATTTTTCTCTTCATTTTGAAACGATTTTCATAACTAGTCATTTAGTCCGGGAATATTTTTTTAATGATTGTTATGGAATGGGTGTAGCCTCTAATTCTGTATTTTGTGAATTTTCGATGTGTTTTTTAAATTCAAAATGAATAGTTCAAATTGTATTAAATTAATATTTTCCTCTCAAAAATTTCTTTCATATTTTGCCTATTCTTATCAATCTAATCAAGTGTTATTCACCCCAGACAGTCGGAATTGGAAATAATTCCTTTGAATGTTTTTCTGAATTTATCTGCAATTTAATTATTCTAAAAAAGTTTGTGATATTTGCAACATTACTTGCTGCAATCCCGAAAAGTATTTTTTAAAAAATAAATTTTTATTTTTAAAATATGTATTTTTTTAATGATAAAACAAAAATTGTGTATATATATAAATATTAATTTTGGTTTATATATTTTTTTTGGTTTATTTTTCAGAGACTGTCTTCTTTCTTAATTGCCGTGAATTTTCTTTCGGAAATATTTTTCTAAATTTGCGTTTTATTTCACTGCCTTCTCTTGAGCATTCTATTATTTTTTGGTTTTTGTTTTTTCATTTGAAGAATTTTTCACCAATTACTGAACTGCAGTTGTTTGAAAATATAGATATAATGATAGCTCTTAATCTAATTTAAATACCAATTAATTTCCTAATTTTCATCTTGATTTTACCCATATTAACTTTATTCTAAAATAGTCTCTTATTTACTGATCCAATTCCAATTTTATTACTTTTAACATGCGTTCTAAAAAATGTAATGTAAACAGGTTCTCACTCTCTGATCGGGAGGTTAAGGATTTTTAATGCTTAGGATGTTCTTTTAAAGATACTTAAATTTCTCTATCCTAAATCGGAACGTGTCAAAGAAATCCCTACCAAAATCTTATTATAAAAACCATCGGAGATAAAATTTCGGTCTCTTTTGCTCTTGTGTCGCGATGTAAATTGACATATCTCGTCGCTTTTTCGTTTTATATAATATGCCTCTTGTAGTCAAGAAAGAAGTTTTAAATTTTAAAAAATTTCTTCTTCTTGGTTATGAATTTTCTAAAAATATATTTACCCGCGCACGCGCGACTGATACTATCACAACAGGGTAGGGGGAAGGGGATGGATAACATCAGTTCTTTTAAAATCTATATTTGGTCGATCCTGACATCTATTTTGATGCGGCAATTTAGCTTGGCAATTTCGCCACTCTTCAGCTTAAAATTTTAAAACGATATGGAATTTTTTAATTCTACCAATATTACTTTAAATTTGAATATTTTTTGAGAAAAGGTGAGCTTATCTCAAGAATTAAAATAATTCAAGAATTAAAATAATTAATTATGTAATTTGTGTAGAAACTTAAATCTTGGTATATTGCTCACACAAACGTAATGTATTTTATGTTTTATTTAAAAGCTATTTCGACTTATCTTTGTGTATATGTAATGAAACTTTATGTACTAACATAATCATTGCACAATACGTTACAAAAGAAACTTGGTAAAGGATTATTTAAAATAGGTAATTATGCAACATGGATTGGAGTTTGTGAATTAAAGTAATCCATTATTATTTTAATTGCAAATTTTTAATATTGATATTTTAATAATTTGAATAATTAATCTTATTACGACGTGAAATTATTTTATTAATTATGTGATGAAATGAACTATAATAATTTAATTTCATATGTTTTTAAATTAAATTTTTTCCCTTAAATTTTTTATATTATTGTATATACAGAATTTATTAATTCCTAATCCGCTCCCCCCCTCTCCCCGCTTTTTATTTTTTTCAAATCCAGATTTTTGTACCTAGAGATTTATCTCCAAATCTGCTTTAGAATAATTACGTCATTAAGATACTATAAGCATGTAAAACGTTTTGACTGTATCATCAATAACATAGTCACATTTTTGTTTTAGTACATTAGATTGAACCGGATCTCTGTTAAAATAATACAAATGTGCACATGCACTCTTCCACTGACACACACGCACATTAATATTTTGAATTTTATGAATTTCTCCTTGATTTTCAAAATTTTTAGAATGAAGTAGTAGTCATCGCTGATATAGTTTTAGTAGACAATTTGGGCAACTATCTGCATTGCTGGAAATATGGATTGTATTTTTCAACCAGTTTGTAATTTCTACCAGTTTCTTCAATTTGGATAATTTAATGTCCGTGATTCCTTCAACAAAATATTTTTTAGTAGCAAACTATGATAGACCATGATACTTTAGGATCCTGCATATGTTCTATTATTCTTTACATAAAACTCATTAATAAAGTCGAGTACAATAACGTCATATTGATACTAAAAAAATGGATAATATATTTTAAAGAGCATCTTTTATTTTGCACAGTAAAATTGTCACTTTTTCATTATTTTTTTATTATTTAACCAGCGGGTGACCGAGCTCCGCTCGGAGAAAACAGGTATCGAAGCTAACTCGAAGATTTAAATTTTCAATTGTGATTTATCAAAACAATACATGCCATAAGAAAATTTGTGAAACCATTGGTGAAAAGATAACCGGTTAAACCTCGGCTTTTCATCGTCCACCAGCGATGTCATGTCTTGATGTTCCATTGGAAATCCCCATCTGCACTGGTCTCTTCCATGTTTGCTGACCATGCACGGAGCGCTTGGGTTCATATCACCACACGGGTTATGGATCATCCATTTCGAGATCAGTTCCGGATCATCTTCTGGAAACTTTATTAGTTCGCCATATTGGCTGTAGATGGCAGTACGTTACCGTTTGAAACCTATTAGCCATTATGGCGAACTAATAAAGTTTGAAAATATCCTATCTGTAACTCCAAACTGCTCGACCGTAGCCCTTCAAAACCGGCGCCAATCGATTCCTCGTGGCCAAAAACCCCAGACCCCCAAGTTTACCGGAGTTTATTAATTCTGGGGCGATTTTCGACTTTGCAACCATTCCTCGTATTATAGTATAAGATATGCCATGCCAAACAATAACAAGTAGAAACTTTTTCTTTAACTGTCAACAATAAAGGGGAAAAAACATCACGTGACTACATTATTCATGAAGCTATAAAACAGAATTTCTATATAACAATGAAACCAATTCGTAGAAATTACGGCTAGAATATTTTAAAAAAAATTAGAATAATTTGCGGAAAAATTTCACCGAAACTAATTCTATATAATTAAAAAAAAAGTGTAATCTTTAAATTACTTTTGTGCAATAATCATTTTTAGGTAGTTGTAACGGGAAATGCTATAATCTCGTTTAATATTTGAATAAAGTTTCAAAAAAAAAAAAAAAATCTCAGAAGTGCAATTCCTTCTATCTAAAATATATCTGTCAAATTTGGTAGCTCTAAATCTATTCTGTGGAGCATCCCCTTCTTATATATATATACAGAGAGACACACGTTAAGTTTAATTTATTATTAGTAAAGATTAGAGCAAGAAATTGCTGTTTGAAGGCATTCGAATAATATTTTAAAATCATCAATAGAAGGTCATAACAAAGATGATAATTTTATGCATTTTTCACATTTCTTTACTTTATTCAAGGTTTTATTGGTAATTTTTCTTTCATCTTTTGATATGTCAACTTGCAAAGATGATTTGCAATTGCACTCCAGCGCATGCAAAGAATTAAAGAAATGCCATGAAGGGATTGATCCTTGTGCATACCGGATATATGTGCACTTAAGTGCGACATGGTTGGGTTCTCCACGGTCAATTCCTGTGCTCCCGTGAGCACACTCGTTCACTCGGTCAAATAAATACACAAATACCGAAATAGAGAAAATTGGGAACAGATGCAGAAAGCAGAATTTTCATGCTGTTTGAGAAGGCTTATTATTTCTTTTTAAGCCAAAAATTTATTTCAGCTTCTTATTGAATCGTATTCTTCTATTTAATGCAAGGATTCTGTTATCAACTTCAGTGCCTTCTATGACCGAATTTACTGTCCTTTTGATATTAGAATGCAAAAATATTAGTTTCGTTGAGACAGTTTTAGTGAGATGCTAGTTAGAAATCTTGAGAAATACATTTTATTTTCCTCTATCAAATGTTAATCAGTTAAATGTTTTAACATCATCGGAAAATGTGCATCTAAATTGGGTCGCAAAAATTTAGCCTTGACGAATATAGTCGTCAAACACAGAGTAAGTGTAGTATGAAATTGTGCTGTAAGGAGAGAACATTTACTGTTTTAAAATTTCAATTACATTTATTTATTTAAGTTAACATACATTTTTTTTGCATATGAACCATAAAAAATACCGCCTCTTGAAAACATGTAAAACGGATACAAAAAGATCCTCATCTCAGTTTGATTTTTCCCCCTAGACGCACCACTTATTGAATAGTCTAAAACGGTTAATAGTTGCCTAATTGCTTTTGGGAATGACTACTTAACGGCGATACATCTGTACTTATAATAAAGCTCAATGTGTGTGCGTGGGAAGACCGTTCGACTTAGAGCTACCAAATTTGGCATGTATAGTATACTTTGGACACAGGGAATGTGCACCTCGGAGTTTTTTTCAAATTTTTAAGTAGAATATAAATTAACAAGCATGATTTTTACATCAAGTTCAAGGTATAAAAAAAATTGGCTTTCTGATGGTATCAGTGTTTTAACATATAACTTAAGCTTCTATTTTAAACGAATTTTTAAAGAAATATTTTAACCATGTTTTTCAACAATATATTTCGGACAAAATAATAAAAATTAATCTGCTCGAGCACGTCAAAGGGAAAAAATTAGCTTTTATCAAAGTGATAAAAGCTAATTTTATCTGATAAAATTCTGCCATCATAATGACAAAAATTCGAATTTTTAAAAAATAGACTATAATTATCAATTAAGTATTAAAAAATGTAACTTTCAGCTCGACTTTTTTTCATTGATAACAATGTTTTTACCTATAAATTACGTTTCTA
Organism: Argiope trifasciata; assembly: GCA_026543055.1. Taxonomy (NCBI): domain Eukaryota; kingdom Metazoa; phylum Arthropoda; class Arachnida; order Araneae; family Araneidae; genus Argiope; species Argiope trifasciata. The sequence goes on from JAPMOQ010006023.1 coordinate 112,843, forward strand.
TTTTTAACGAATTAAAAAAATATTACAACCATATTTTCCAACAATTAATTTCTCACAAATTGAAAGTAGAATTTAACCTGCAAGAGCACGTTAAGAGTGTACCAATGCTTTTCCGTCACTTTAACAAAAATTGAATGATTAAATTAACTCTTTGCAAATTAAACCGAGGAAAGTGTGATGCTCAGCACATGTTGAAATGGAAGTGTAATGTTATAGTATAAATATAATGCGATATTTTCCGCATAATCCGAGAACAGCTATTGCAAGTCAGTGAAATATATAGTAGGAGGAATAAATACTTGTAAGGCATCTATAATAATACAAGTTACGTGACGTTTGAAGTTTAAATATATTTGACTGATAAGTTATAAAGCAAGGAAGGTACGTAAGTATTTAGTAGAAAATTTTAGAACGCATTACTCATGGCGAACCATCTGGTCGGCAAAGGCGGCTGTTAATAATCTTTTATTTGTTCTTTTAAAATCTTTTGAGGAACCAAACATCGTGAAATTTCGAATATGTTTGCATTTTTACTAAAATTGCAATTCAAACAGCAAATTGTCACTACTTATTACTCATGTCGAATCAACTCGCCATAATGTAAGGTGTACTTTTTCCATGTCGAGAATACGCGTCAAAAACAGTTAACTAGTTGATTCTGGTGACTTTCACCGTCCCCCCCCCCCAATTTAATTTCATTGTAGGAAGTTCATTGTATATGGATAAAGATTTAGAAGTTTTTTTTTCCTATCAATTAATCTGATTTTTTCTATTGAGAATATTTATACTTTCAGGTCACAATGCATTCGATAGCTGATATAAGCATAGAATTTAAAATGGGCGTATAAGTCAGCTCTTGTTTCATTATTTATTCACTATTGTTCTTTATTTGGTATGATATGGCTTCGCTTGTGATATCATTGAATGCATCTTCAGGAAATCTATTTATATGCCTTGTTCAGTGAAAATTTACAGATTTGGCTTATTCCAATAGAATAAAACTGACGTTTGATTCAGCTTATGTACGCTTCGCCTACTTTGTTTTAAAGAGCCATGGAAGTTCAGTAATCATGTTGCTGTACTGAAATCTCAAGAAACTTTTCCTCGTACTATCTGATATGAATGTGTAATGGGATTTGATTACTTTTTCTTTATTCTTAGAAATAAAGTTTTAATAGAGAAAAATTAGTTCCATCTGACTTTACGTCTGACACTTTTCAATTAGCAATTCTGTTTCTGGATGCATCTAATGAATTTTAGTCTTGTTTCGTAATCGTCATATATGTTATTGAAATTTACCCCTAGGTTTTCGATAAATATAAAAAAGATATATTTATAAATTTTTAAAGGTTTTATTTGGTTTTCCTATTTATTCAAATACAAAGCATCCAATATATAACCTATATAATGAGCACGCGCGCGAGCACACACAATGTAAACGTATTTGAGCAGTTGCGGGGGCGATGAAAAGAAACTTTTGAAATTTTAAAATTTTGATTTTTCACCACGAGAGATATAATTTACATACCAAGAATAAGTGGTCAGTATTATGTCTACATCGATATACAAGAGCAAAAGAGAGCCCCCCCCAAATTTCCCCTCCGTGGCTTTACAATGAGATTTTGATATGAACTACTTTAACACTTGTAGATTCAGTTAAGGAAATTTCAGATTTCTTTAAAAGAATATTGTATGTATTCAGGGAATTTTTTTCCTTCCCCAGAAGCGTGAGAGAATACTGAATTTCATCAATCATCTAGAACTTGCGTTAAAAATAATTAAATAAAATGGGGAATTGGATCAGGAAATACGAGACCTTTTTTGGAATGAAGTCAACACGGGCTTATTCAAAATAAAAATCGGAAAAATAAAATTTTAAAATATTATTACATATATATAATTTAAATATGCGTGCATATTGGTATAATATGAGAAATTAATTCTTTCTCAATGTGTATCATTTTAAGGGCTTTTTGATGCTTATAAAAAACCGTTAACATTAAAATTATGAGCTTTCTAAATAAGATCTCATAAATGTAATCACTGTTTAAATACATTCCTTTATTCATCTCAGCATTTAAAAAAAAACAATATGTATTTGATAAAAAATTATAAGCATTTTATTTCGTTTTTAATAAAAATATATAGTTTTCTAAAATCTTGAATTACGATTTTATTTAATTTCTTAATTTGATTACGCATCCTGTTGAAATATACCTGTGAAATACCTGTTGTACTTGAACTTAATTTTTATCTTTTGATTTAATTGCTAATTTCTCTTACAGTTTTAAACATTAAGAAACTCGATATTATGATACATGAGTCATATATCGATATAAGACAGACTAATTAGCGAAGCTTTTTTTAATGAAAACATTTAAAAGTAATTACTGTTTACTTATTGTGCCACCATAATCTTAATTAAAACAAATCAGTAATAATAAAGGTATATAGAACTGATATATGGGCACCGTATTATTTATTCATTTCTCCCGAACAAATAAAACCCTTTTTGCCCTATTTAACAGTGAATGAGCAAAAGATGAAATGAATTGTGCTAATTAAAAATTTCACGTTGTCTGTTTATTTAACTTTTAGGGCATTGCCATCTTATTGGGTTTTGTGAAACTTTCCGTGATTAGTTGGTTGACCTTTCCTAACCAATTGCCCAATAAATGGGAAAACACAGATATATGCATATGATCAGAAACCAGTATTTCTCACATTGATCATATAGCATCTTTTGTCGTGTTCCTAAATGGCTAAAAATAAAGATTGTGCGCTCGACCCAGTGATGGGAATTAATCGTAAAATTATTCATGTATGACATAAACAGCGCCAAACTTCAGAGTCCTGGCCTTGCTCGCAACGTACCTCAATTACCTGTGTGTGTGTGTGTGAGTCATTTCCTTCTTGGAATAGCTGTAATTTTTAATGCTACTTTCTTTGAATGCATCGATTCGCGATTTATTTAATCTGTTTACCAAATATAAATTTTGATTTGTTTTTATGGGCATTTGTATGGTCATTGATCGCGTAACCTTACTTTTGGGTCTAATGCCTAAACTCCCGTGTTATAATAATAAGCAACAACCCATTAAAAAATGACGAGATAGAAAAAGAAAATGGTAGTTTTTCTACTTCAGTAAATATTAATTGCCGATTCTAATAATCTTGCTGATCTCTGCGTAGATAACTATGATGAAAACTGACACAATTACTATGTGTGCGTGTGAAAGATTCTGTTGAAGATCAATCCATTTCTCGTAGTTCTTTATTTTTCGGTTCCACGGAAAAGCTGAATTTTTAACCTATTGTTTTAAAATGTTAATCGATAATGCGATCAACACTTCTTTGTTTTCCGAGGAAAAAAGAAAATCTCTTTGAGAAAAAAAAATCATATATATTTTGATTAATTTCACGGCCAAATAGGAAGAAGCTATTCTCGAACATATACTTTGTTCTTCAAAGGTGAGTTTTTTTTTCTCCCAGAAATTCGGGCTTCTAAGAAATTTTAGAAACAAAAACATTAGTGAAATTTTAAGTAATCTCAAGATAAATAAATGAAATAATTTTGTTTAATAATTATCTGTGTTAATTGTGCGAAAATCCTGTAATCGTCAAAATATTCTCTGGTAATGATAATTCGAAGGACAACTCAGTCAAAGTTATTACGTATCTCTGTTTCAATGAGAAAGTTGCACCGTTACATCAGAATTAGATGAATTTAAACGTTGAACTACCCACCCGATCACCGAAACAGTTGCTTTTTTGTACATGCGAAATTATATATATCTATATAAAATGCTTTTGACAAAAATTGTTAAAAATAATGTTGGGTAGATTCTTATAGGAAGACTACCTACTGCAATGGTTCTCATGACTAGATTTTGGATTTATTCAATTCTTCGCCGATCGTGGCCCCTAGAACCCAAAACTACCCTTCGTTCAAAAATTTATATAAATATGCTTGCGTATAAAGCTTTACCCAAGTTGTCTTGCGAATAAGATAAATACAGCAATTTTGTTTGGATTTTTAACTGGCTTGGAATTTGTTATTGGAGATGTAAAAATCTTGGATGGGTTCGTAAAATGGGCCATCTAGCTCTAATGACGAGGGGCTGAAATTTTTATTTCGCTTAACTTTTTTTTATTGAAGATAGAAGATTAAATTCAACTATCCCAATTAGTGCCTCTTTAAGACGACCAACTTTTGAATTTGAACTTTTTCGATAACTACGTTATCTTAGAAGTTAGGGGCTGACAAGTGATTTTTCAAGCCCTATTGAATGTTTCTAGCATTAACAATGTATGTTATCAGTAACTTAGAGGGAAAGAAATATATCTTTATATTTCAGCTTGCCGATAGTTTTTTTTTTTAATTATGAAATAAGTATGTTTCATGTGGTCTAAACCAAAACAGCTAAACAGACTAGACGAAACAAACGGTGAATATATTGCGTATTCGTAATTCATTCATGTTACATATATAATACATTACGTGATTTTATGTCACAAATTCTAGTTAAATAATTTTACAAAAAGATATATAACGTTTCCGTACTAGGCATAGGTCTCTTATCACTTATGGAATGGCAACATAGAGATGTAAATAAATTATTGCACGACTTTCAAATAACTTTGTTGAATTGAATTCAACACTTCGTGTAGCTAATTAATGGAGCTGCAAAATATTATTGGGATTTTTTTCGAAATGATACGCCATGTCAGTAAAAATTCTTTTTATTCATAGATTCAGAAAAAACCAAGAAATACGCTTCAAAAAACAAACAAACAAACAAACAAACAAAAACTTAATCGAGCGAAAAAAATGACTTGACTGTTGTCCTATGCATACTAGATAACAACGAAAAATGATGTTCATATCTTCAAACACAATTATTCTATACTCTTTGTATTACCTTTAGACTAAAAGGCTAACCTTTTTATTGATATTAATTTCGTTTCCGTTGCATTTTACCCATTAATTCTAATGATTTTAATTCAATTTTATAGATAATATGCAAGAATGTTTTTAAATACTGTGATAAAATTCAAACTCATCCATCAATATTTTCAACCGAGTGTTTTTTCCAACCATTAACTCTGTAGCAGGATATTCCGTTCCGCTTTTATTTCGTAAAACATACACTTTGCAATAGATGAATTCAGTTGAATTCATGTTTTTCAAACTTATTAATAACCAAGTTAAATATTTTTAAGAAATTCATTCCATAAGTCATTTAGCAGCCTAAAAGGTTGGCTATCTGGGCGAATAAACTGATCGCTAAATGTGGATGTTCTTAGTCTATATTATCCGATAGGAGCTAATACTTTCAAGCTACCACGGACAAATACAGGCATTTGAATTTAGCGATTCGACATCAAATAATCCAACAGGTAACGGGACGAACCCTCATGTTTTTAAAGGAAATATCATAAGCAATAAGTCATCGAGTTTTTGTTCAATACGCTCTGTTTTATCAGTTATTATGCCTTTATATGGCTGTGAATCGTTATTGAGCTTCACATAAAAAGGGCAAAATATTCATGTGAAATATGTGATCCATACGGCGGTAACTAATAGATTTGTGAAGTAAAACTTGTTTTGCGTGGGGATTAACATTGTAAATATAGATTTTAGGCGTGCGTAAGAAAAGAACGAAGGGAATTAGATATTTAAAAGATTTTAAAAGTAAGTGAAAAAAAAAAGGATATATGCCATAATGTTTGGGAAAAAATAACTTTTTTTTATCTTGTTGTTGTTACTTATGGCACTTCACAAGCCCACTGATAGATCTTAATCGATTTAAGCCGAGTGAGCATCTCTTGTTATTTTCAGTAGCGCCAACTAGGGCCACGATTTATCTACTTCATGCGTGACATTCGCTTGCACAGCCCCCTTTTACAGGGGAGCGGGGGCACATTCATGCACCTCATATAGAACACAGAACAACAACCACCATGCTCGAACCTGGGACGCCCATATCTCGAGGAAGACGCGCTACCCCTGTGCTAGGACGCTGGCTTGATTTCTTAAATGTTTATTTGCTCTAGGGAAATGCTAATGAAAAACTAATTATAATTAAGAATTTTTCAATTAGCGGCTAAATGAATGCAGTGTTTTTTTTCCTACTTCCATGCTAGTCAAAACTTACATGTTAAATAAGCCGTGTGATACCCGTTTTATGAAATGTTTTCAATTAAAGCGATTGCCATTCGAATAGCAATTATAATTTGTAAGGGAGAAGTGAAAATGAATTGAAACTACTTTAGGCGAGCACATAGAGCTCTAATGTCATAAAATTTAATTATTTAATTGTTATGATCCTAAGTATGAATAAAAAAATTAATATTTTGATTACTTATGAAGGAATTGCGAACTTAGTTGGATTTGCGTTGCACTTTCCTTACTATGGGGACCGATTTTATTAACTATTTCAATTAATTATTTTTGAAAATATCCAGAAAATTTCCCGCTTGTGGCTCATCGTAGCTATCTAAGGCCGAAACAAAAATAATTTTGAAAGAAATTCGCCAGATTGGCAACAGAATTTGAAATTCTCAGTCTTTTTGCAGTGGAAAAAAAATTAATGTAAATATTAACAATTGAAGTCCTAGGTCTTTTCTTAGTGCTGGGCATAAAAGAATCACATTTTAACAATTGTAGTAACTCATTGCGAATCTGGAGTAATTATTTCAAAAAAATTAATTTATGCGCTAATAAAAGTTATTATTAAATATGGCGAATTTTTGTGTAACTACAAAGCATATCAAATGAAGGGAGAGATCGAGTATATATTTGGAAAGAAAATCTATCCGTTAACCGATTTTGCTCAAATTTTCTTAAATATTTGCAACTTTGATGTTTTACGGCTACTAAATTACATACGGAATCTCACTCATTTAACCTTGCTGAGTTTTGTGTTATCCTATTCACATGTGGGCAGATAAAGAACTATAATTTAAAAAATAGTTTTTTTGACTTTCAGAAATTTGAAATGCGAAAAAATTCATCAGTAAACGTTATCAAATTTTTATAATTATTATATATTTATTTTTATAGTACTTCCGCTGTGTATGCCATTCCGTTGTTCATTCTAGGTTGAAATTAAAAATCTCATGGCAAACAAGCTGCTATTCTTTAATTGATAATTTGCTAAATAGTTTCCATAGTTGTTTTCAGAAAATATCTGGATGACAAAATCGTTGAGGAGGGAATGAAAAACACGTTAATTGAAAATGTGATTGTAGCAATGTTTGTGTGTGCAGTGTTATGGTGGAACTCAACTCAGCTTATAATATTTAACTACTTAGTAATGCTTTTCATTTGTAGTTATTTAAGTCTTGCTTGTTTCAAATTGATTTTGTATACTTTAATGATAAGTTGATAGAAAGGAATAACTAAATTACATGTCTGCTGTAGTTAAATTTATCATAAAATAGTAATGAAGCACTTGTTAATTTTAATTAAAAAGTTAATATAATAATAAATATCCTCAATAATTCTTCTTGCAATTCATCTAGTTTATGAAGATTTAATCAACACTTATTGAATACTAATAATTATAAAATCGTGGATTGAAAGGTTAAAATAAATTTTATTCTGAGCAATTAATTCCGTATTTATAAAAAAAATTATGGCGCACTTTTTTTTTTCTTAAAGTAATTTTTGATTTTCCGAATTCTAAGTATACAAAAAGAAAGAACTGTAATCGTCAAAAAAAAAAAAAAAAAATTCGAACTCCAGCTTTTGGCTGCTTATGAGTTTCAAAAACACATTTTTGGAATTCACTGTTCTGTCTATCACTCTGCCTGTGTCGTAACTCAAAACTATTTTGAGCTAGACATTTGAATATATATATATATATATATATATATATGTACACTGTATTTACAGATTTCAATCAAATTTAGAATGAAACCCATTCTTAAGAAATTTATTTGTCTGATTATCGGAGAACACGATAACTGGAAAGTCTAAAGATAATTAAATAAAGCTGCTACTCAAATTTATCACCCAAAATGTAGATTTCCATCAAATTTTGAACTAAATTCTATTAGGGATCATTCAAAGTATAGATCTGTATCAGATTTTGAACGAAATCTAATTAGAGTTGACTGTTTGTGGTTTGTACTTTCCGCATGCTTCTAAACGCGATTACTCAAGAAAAAAAGCAGCAATTTAGATAAATGAAATTTATTACTAAATCTAAATACTTTTTAGATAAAATATAGATCCATATCAAATTCTGAACTAAATTTGACAAGAGGTTGGGAGTCTATTGATCTGTACTTTCACTTACATCCAAACACGATAATTAAAAAAAAAAAGCGATTGAGATAAATGAAATTCGGGACACAATTTTAGAATATTCTATTCGTATCAGATATTGAAGTAAATCTGTGGCTGCTATCTACTTAACGACAATAAGTAATACTTAGATAAATGAAATTTGGTACATGATCTTGTTATTAAATTTATAATTGAGGCTAAAATTTTGGCTCACTCAGCAGAAAAAAAAATATTACATAGTAGATTCCCTTCACTATACCACGAAGCAAAGAACGCGTATATGGTGGAATCTTGAAAATAAAAATTTCCGTGATTGTTTCTTCCATGGCCTTATCTACAATTTTATGTGAGGAAAATTATTAGCTTTATATGTGAAAATCAAAGGCAGACTAGAACACATACTTAGGATGCGTTGAAAAACTTATTCGATTTCCAGCATAAATTTTTACTTTTATTTTTTAAGAAAATTTTAGAATAAAGAGGTTATAGTTTTTGATTTTTTTTTTTTTAGCACAAAGACAAACAGAAGTGTATAATATTCAACGCCATCGCCAGTTGATGCTATAATCAGCTTTTTTCCAGATGATTGAGTTAACCTTCGCATTTGATATTGAATTGATTTTGCTTTTGGTTTAGAATTAAAATTTGTATTTAATATATTATTATTGTTGAATTTAAAACAATGCCATTTTCATAAATTTAACTTTGCCAAATTCGTTTATTATTTTCATTTTTTGAAAATTTTCATGAGTTTTGTTATTGCGATGACTTTTGAAAATTGCGAGTTAACTTTTCATTTATAATCGAATTCGCTTTGCTTTCCGTTTACAATTACAAATTTTATTAAATATATTCATTATTGTTGAATTTATATAAAAAATGGCATTTTTATAAATTTGGTCCATGCGAAAACTTTCCGTTACTTTCATCATTTTGCAAATTTGAATGGATTTTGTTATTGCAATGAGTTTTAAAGCTGGCAATTGTAAGGATAATGTCGGTGTTGTTCTGGATATATTATGGGAACAAAGAACAAAATCCTGTAAATATAAGATATTTGAATCGATGTTATTTTTTACATTTCTTCTTTATAGCGTAAATTTATTACACTAATTGAAGGTTTATTCTTCAAAGGAGTTTCTATAAATAGTATGTCGAACAATACATCCGAATCATCTTTTTAAAAGGCTGACTGACCTTAAATGTTTCGCTTGGCATATAGTGATGTCCTTTTAATTTTTTAGTACTGTATTTTTTAAAAAAGGAAGATGAGGAGGAAAAATTAAACCTTGATTTCAAGTTAGGGAGGAAAAAGGAAGGATTACGACCGGTAGAAAACAATTAAGTGACCTCTAAGCTTGGTCTTCCGCTAACTCTGCAACAGCAGGCAAACTTAATCGTTCCATTATGGTGTCTATGGAAGGTTATTATTCTTATGGCATTGACGTTTTAAAAGAGCCTTTTTTTTTTCGCCCATTATCTCATCATTTTCAAAAGGTCAATTTACAATACTTTTTGCAGGAGGAGCCAGTTGATCCGTTGAATAAAACACAGTTTTTTTTAAATAAACAATTTGTAGAGTATGAGGTAGGGAGGGGGAAGAGACGTCAGCGTTCCGTAAGGCTGGTAGCTCAACCAGGCGGAAGTCTCGACATCCAACCAAAGTTACAAAAAGTTATAAATTAATATCAATAAAAAAAGAAGCTTACCCATTTCCGTGACATGCATCCATGCTTTTGGGTACTTCATCGCGGAACAATTACACGATCTCTTGACTGTGTAATTTATTATATTTTTCTAGCGTAATTTAGTAGTTTTGTTAAAAAAACGGTAGTTAATGTTTTTTTTTCTACTGTTTTTAGTAATTTACTGTATGCATCAATCACACTGCGTTTCCCTAGAAAAAATAACTTACAGTACACTCCTGAGTATCCTATTCGCGATTATCCAGCCTAGTTTAATTTTATCGTAATTAAATAAGAAAGGCAGGGCGTGGCATTAACCATATTGTAAGAGATTGGAAATAGGCATCAACTACAAGCTAAAATACAAAAGCAGTATCTATTAAGGAATTTTAAACAATAAAAACTGTGAGTTTTGTCCCTTATCTTAAGGCTACATTTTTATACCTATTTAATCATTTATCAATCTATACTTATAATAAAGCTCAATGTGTGTGTGTGTGTTTTGACGGTCTACAGGCCAGACCGTTGGACCTAAAGCTACCAAATTTGGTAAATGTATACCTTGGAGGTCGGGAATGTGCACCTCGGAGCCCTTTTTTTGAATTTGTAACTAGAATTTATTAATTAATTTTTGAGCGAATTTTCGAAGTTTTTCCGCTATAACTTCCGAAATTATAATCGGACAAACATGATTTTAGCATCAATTTAAAGATTAAAAAAAATAGCTTTCTAATGGTATCAGTGTTTTAATGTATAACTCAAGCCTCTATTTTTAACGAATTTTTAAAGAAATATTTTAACCATGTTTTTTTAGCACGTGACTGGATAAAATAAAATAAAACAATGCCGGAAGTTCAAACAACAACTATCATCGCAAATCAAATCTAAAGAAATGCAACTTTTAGCACGTGACTGGATAAAATAACATAAATATAAAATGTTATATCTTCTAAAAAAATAAATGCAAGGGAAATGATTCTATGATCGTTTGCGATATCTATATCATTAATTCCATAAATTATCTTTATTTACAGTAAACCTGATTGATTTTAGACAAAATATGCATTGAAATCCCGACTTAATGGCATATTTTTATAATCGTTTGCAATATCTGTATCATTAATTCAATAATTTTTTCCCTTTTTCGCTTTCTTTAAAAAACATATTTAACATTTTGGCAATATCACCGAAAAAAACATTTTTAATATTTTGGAAGCATAATCGATAAATTGTTAGAGCATTGAACTCAAAAAGTTTTTCCGAATAAAGTTAACGACTCTTCAACTACTAATAACTGAATCTTTTAACTTTAACTATTTCTTAAATTTTGGCTAGAACGCATTACTCATGGCGAACCAGCTGGTCGCGAAAGGCGACTACTGAAAAATAAAATAAGTTTTAATCAGTTTTTTTAAAAATTAGACTTACGATTTACGTTAATGCTTTGTTTGTTTCCTGCATTTAATTTAAGCATTACAGGATTTGCGTTAAAATGCTTTTATACCTTTTAACTTTTTTTCCTTATAAATTCTTGGAAAGAGCAGTGCAATATATAAAAACATATATAAATTACCAGTGCAGAGCTATCTATTTTGACACGTTAACAGTAACTGGCTCTATGATTCACTATGCCATGGTCGCATTCATATTCTGTGTGACTTAGATAAATGGAGAACTTAGTACACAATAAGAAATGTATGTTTTATAATTTTGAGTTTTGGTGTAATAACTTTGTCTCCTGGTATAGGGGTGGGAGAAATGAGTTCATAGAACTTGCCCTTCCATTAGGCCTGTGACTGGAGTCTGTATTGTACTTTGAATAATTGTTTGACAACTCATTAGAGTTAATAGAAATTTCATAATTTATACAAATGTATGCACATTTAAAATTTTGCCATTTATCGGAAAACGTTCAATTGTTGACCGATCGGTGGAATTAAAAGCTGGTCTAAATGTGTGTAGTCAGTATGTGGATGTTCACAATTCGTTGATTGTTAATGATTTGTGTCTGTATATAATGTCTCATATATCAAAGCAAAATGAGATGTGCCTAGATTCCACTAAAAGATCCAGCATGTATGTGAGTGCGGTGCACTTTACTTTTGATGTCGTGGGCCAAATGTAACTCTCATTTTTATGGTTCGAAATTTTAGAGAGGGGGTGGGTGCCTGCTGAAGTCTCCATCGTTTAACTACGATTCAAAATCGTGTGGTCTTATTCCGTGCAGTTGCTTCTAAACGTGACTGATGTAATTAACACTTAACTGCTGAGAAACCACCGTTATAATCCAATGCAGATAGATGGAAAAAAAAGATTATTTTTAATTTCATTTATTTAGCATCGCTGGGTTTATAATATATAATATAAAATATTTAAAAAATATTATAGCGTTTACACGATTGGTGTTACAAAAATAGTCGCAGTTAAAGGTTAAACTTAAATTATTCCAAACCAAATCAGGTGAGATTTTATGAGTATAAAAATGGTGTAAATTTTATTTTGTTTAAAAGGTATTTCTTTGTATATATTGCAGGAAAATGCGAAGACTTCGTTTTATTTTTAAATAGTTAAAATTCTAATTCAAATTTAAAAAGAAATCGCACCTTGCTTCACATTTTCATTCTTCAGGATATATTTGCACCAAATTTGGTGGCTCTGAATTAAATGGTCTGGCCTCTAGAGAGCCATCATACACACACATATACAAAGAGACTCATTCTTCTTTATTAGTAATAAAGATTTAATTTTGAAGTAAGTATATGCTGCCTACTTTTTTGGTGTATGTTATGCAAATCTATGGAATTATAATCGCTCAAAGAATTTTTTCTTGCTTTTAATCCTGTGACTTAAGATTTAGGACTACTCTGTAGGCATGCTGCATTCCTTTCAGAATGAAGCTTTTAAAGATTTTTATCTGGATGAAGAATGCGTGTATATCTATTGCTTGGACATTTCGATCTTGATTTTTATCTGTAAAAGTTTTCATTGCAGTTGGATTTATTTGATAAGCGAACTAATAAGATAAATGGAAAACAATGAGTCTACTTTGATTATGAATTATACATAAAAACTCTCTATTCTCTTTTCTTTTCATTTTATTTTAAATACAAATAAGTTGATAACTTTTTTGACATATTGCTCTATCTCGATTCTATTGAATTACCGATCGGGTTTATTAAAACGTTTTCTAGAAGTCGGAAAAACCATTTAGATTTTCCCCCTTAATTTCTAGAGGAATTTTTTTACAGGTTGGGAATCATTTTCATATATTTTGAAGTTAATTTTATTAATGTTAAGATAATGAAATGTTTTTATGTTTTTGCAACATTGTACTTTAGACTCTTAAGATGAGAGCAGATTCTTATAAAATTTTAATGTTTTTAGAATTTGTTGTCACTGTTAATGACTTAATTTGCTATTTTCATGATTCAGCTCATATTAAAATAAAAATTCTCACAAAGAAACAAGTCTTCTTTTAAACAATTGATATCCATCCCCCCCCTTCGATTTTGTTGGAGACTTCTCACTTAGTAAAACACAACGAAATTCATTGAAATTTGTATAGGGAAATACATTAACTACAATAAAAAAGCTGTTTAAAGATTACTGAGAATAGTTATATCAAAATCTCTTCCCCCCCCCCGAAAAAATGAAAGAATTAAGTGGGGATTTAATTTTGTCATACATGTTTAATGAGAAGAAAAACAATTAATAATGATTCATAGAAAAATGATTCACTGTCTCCTAATTCTGAATCATATTTATGCGCATCGTTTTTACCGAACAATGAATTTTTTTAGCGATAATCATACAATCTTTAACAAGGTAAAATCATCCTCCACTCATGAATGCCAGAAAAACTTTTCTTAGTAATGTTTTCACAGTATTTCTTGCCCAATAGCGTGTTCAGTAATGTAGAAAATGTGATAATAATTATGCAAGAGAGATGCGCTCGAGTTTGTGATGGAATTTCTGAAGAAAAACTTTGTATGTATGTCTTATGGTATGCATGATGATGCTTTCAGTTGTTTTGCTTTGTCTCAGATAATATGGCCTGTGGTATCCGCTCATTTGTAGGTCTTGGAATTCTCTTGTTTGACTGAAGAAATGAGACCATCATTATTAAGGTTGGTGGGATGTTATGAATTTAAGCACACATTTCCGCTGCTTGATTTCATAATTGAATCTCCTGTTTTTGAAAATGATTCCCTGGAGCAATCCTATTTTTCAGAATATTCAACAATGTATATAACTTATGCACTTTCTTGGTTTGTGGCATTTTCAGAGACTTTCAAATTGCTGCCGTATCAAAGCTTCAGACATTTGCATATGTTATGAAATGTCAGCTTGTTTTTTAGTAAGATTATGTGGTTTGGAATGATATTTTAAGGATGCATTTAAAAACTTCGGTTTCATTGGTGACCGAAGCTAAATTATGTAAGTTAAATAGATCTGATAGCTATTAATCTTAGTCAATTCTGAGAATCTATATTTAGAAAGATGCGCGGAATTCCATTTGATTCCCTTGGGGAAAGTTGCAGATTTATTGAGGAGTAGAGATTGGGTGACTTCTTTAATTTGCGCATAAAATAAAAGGCGTAGAAGCAGTTAAATCCCTATTGCTACATTCATATATTGATAAAACATTGTAATCTACGAAAAAGATCCAATTTTTTGATTAGGACTATTTGGTGTATTTTATTTTGAGTTCAAAGAAACAAACCACTTTTGTTATTGCATTTGTTCGTATACATATGTATGCGGTAATTCACAAGCCATTAAATTCCATGAATAGGGTTTAGTAAGTGATTAATTTGTTTAATTTATTTTTGTTTGCGGTTTAACGGTTTAATCTTTTTGTGGAAGCAAACTAGAAACTTACCGCCTTTTTTCTATGAAAACTGTACTGATAAGGAATCTCAAAGCTGTTTTAAAACGTCTATGAGAGTAATGTAAATTGTAATTTTAAAAGTCCGCGTTTTTTTTTTTTTTTTTTTTTTTTTTTTTGTATAAATTACTAAAACTGACACTTTTCGAATACTCATCTAACATGTTCTTAAAAAAAGTTTTTTATTTTATTCACTCAGTTTTAATTATCACTGAAATTCAATAAAAATCAAATGTTATCAAACTCTCTTATCAAACCAAACTAACATGCTCTCAGCAAATGTTATCGTATGTCATATTCACGTTAGTGGCTCAATTTGCATTTTCTCTCTGTGGAAGGAAGGCTACTTGTGACTGTTCAGTTGATTTTATTAATCAATTAGTGCGTTAAATCTGTCATTTCACTTTCAGTCTGCGACCTTACGTCTAGGTGAAGCAATGAAAAAATAAAGCAAGATTTCTGAACGAAGGAAACGAAATGAAAAGTTTGGCCTGCCCTTGGTCAGATCCGCTGTTAAGTCACTGTTCGACATTCCCAAAAGCCCCACGGCGACGCCCTTTTTTATTCCTAGGCTTCATCCTTATCGGTCACACCTGTGGATTTTCACATTTTCACGGACACCGATCTACTTACCATAATAATGAGCACGATACATATAACTGTGTATCTGTTTTGACCATCGGACTGGAGAAGGAAGTGACATGCAAGCTGGGATCCGTTACACTCCAAGTTTGGTGTGGAGAAAAAAATAAAAAATAAAAGAGGTAACCGTTGAATGGACATGGAGAGTGACCTGCGGAAAAGGTTTTTTAAAGCGTGTCCGTCCATGCGTACAGGACATAGTTGGAATACTAATTATTCCACATGTGTTAGTGGCGGAAATCGCCGATGCACGGAAACCCGACGATGAAACGTGGGGGTGTAAAGGGTTGTTTACCTCCTACTCATCATGAAATAGCCTTATTATGAACGATAGGCCTTAGATCACTTTTTTTAGATAATTTAATATTAGTTTACTTGCTAGAAAGTGAATTCTATGCTGTTACTATTGAATCCAAGATGTCATGAAGTTATTCTTGATCCTTCTATCATATTATTTCATTAATCAGTTAATTAAAAAGCGCTCTGTTAGTTGTAATAATGGATAAGATTTAGAAATCGGTAGCTCTAATCTTTCACTTAATAATCATTGCTGTTCGAAAGAAATAGCTTTTGCCATTAGTGTGATAGAACCCTTTCTGTCGGCTTCCTCATTGACCTGGGCGTCTCAGGTTCGAATCCTGGTTCGGGTTTGGTTGTTATTTACCCTGTGTTTTTTCTGTGAAATGTGTGAAAGAGCTCCCCTCTAAAAAGGGGTTGTGCAAGCGAGTGTGTGAGTATCCTTTTCATATGAGTTGGATGTCAGACTTCTGTCCTCGAGTGCTCAAGGGCCTTGTCTGTACTAGTGCAGCAGCAACAGCAGAGACCGTTCTATGGAGTCTCAGAAATTATATGATAAAACTAAAGAGTCATATTTTTATAGCAAAAAAAGTTCACTTTCACGTTATAAAAGTTATTCCCGTTATTATTATTATTATTTATCTATACTTTGCTTAGGGGGAAAGAAAAAAAAAAGAAAGGAAGTATCTGTAGTGGTGCTAGTGTTGAAATTCGTTTCAAAACGTTTCTCTTTCCTGCTTTTACTTCATGAATGCGCATTTGATCTACGTATTTCCCGATCCGTGGAAAGTGACCGCTGTCAATACGAATGATAATAAATTTAGCCCTTTTGACTGTGCTAACTGAAGCGCATAGAGCAAAATTCGAGCAATAATTGTGCAGTGGGTGTTTTGGCACTGTAAAAGTTACGTGTAACATTTAATGTAACTGTTCACTGTGCCGCTTAGTTATGGGAAGTGTGATAGGAATATAGTAATTGCACAGGAAATTTAATTTGAATGAATGCCCGTGTTCTACGAATAACCGAATTCATTCGCATTGTCTTCACTTTGGTATGTAGGTAATTGTGTAGTTTATTTAGGGATGAAAACAAAGATGTGTGGTACTTTTGTGTGTTGACATTTACTATTGCGTAATTCTATTAAGTATTATTCTGTAGCTTTTGTGTACATAATAAAACAGACAGATATTTCTACACTGGATGAAAATTTTCACTTCTCGTCTTTTTAAGCGCAGACCTTTTAACTTGACGTCCAAGAATTGTTAAAAATACCATGCGGCATTTCTATTTCGCTGATTTATAAGAAATAAATTGGAGTTGGGATCTGTTTGAAATTTTTAAAATTTATCAAGTGATCGACATTTTTAGAATTTGAAAGAAAAAGCTATTAATAATTTTTAAAAAGTCACTGGAATGATTAATTATGGAATTCTGATTTACTTTTATTATTCTACTGGAATCGGTAATTATGGATTTCTAATCTGACTTTATTGTTCCTCTGGAATTATTAATTATGAAATTCTCATCTGCATTTATTGCTCTACTGGAATCAGTAATTATGGAATTATAATCTTCATTTATTGTTATACTGGGAATTATTTATTATGGAATTGAAATAGTTATTTATCAAAATTAACATTAAGCAATGCGAAGGTATATTTCATCTGAGCTTCAAAAATAGAATTGAGATTTATTTTAATTGATATTTTACATTATAACTTATTAAGAATCAGCATCTTTTCTGTATTTTTTATTAACAAGTAGATTAAAATTCCTTTAACACATTATTACACACGTATCAATGACAGATTCTGCTACGTAACTGTTTTCAAATGCCATTAGTTCTATTCTGAATATCACCTTGCATGCACTCGAATTTATAATAAGTCTTTATTCATTGAAATATGAACATTTCTCTACCTTTTCATATTTAGATACGTGTTGAACAAAATATGCAGAAAGAATAATTTGATTGATAATTGACTATGATCCATTACATCTAAAAATTGAAAAGAGAATAGTATGATTGCTTTATAATTCTAAAAAATTAATTAAATTTCTGAAAATTAAAAAAAGACAATTTTATATATCTTTAGCGCAATTTTATTTCAAAATATTTTTTTAATAATAATTTATACACACAATCTTTACTTTTATCTTTTTTTTGTAATACAGATATGTGTGTGCTGATCCTCAATAAGGTAAAGCAATTGACCTAGGTATACCAATCATGGTACATAATTGGAGTAATAAAGTAATTGTAATAATTGGAGTAATTGTAATAATAAAGAATTCTGGTAGTACATTAAAATTACTGAAGAATGTCGAGTCCGTGTTTCCAGTGAACTGGATTGCTGTAGCTTCTGAAGGTAAAGACCCTTGAGCACCCGAGGGTAGAAGTCTGACTTCTAGCTCAAATGAAGATGGGACACTCACATTCGCTTGCACAACCCCTTTTTACAGTTGGGGGGAGGCTGATTTACACATCTCGCAGATAGAACATAGAGGAAGAACATCCATGTCCGAATCAGGACTCGTATTCGAGACGCCCAGATCACGAGAAAGACACTCTACCTCTACACCATGACGCCGACAAAGTTACTGATGCAAGTTACTATTCAATTAGCCTGTTGCAAAAATAGAAGTGCACCTGCTTTAGGGAAGCTGACAAAAAAGATACGTAAAAAATAATTTTATATCATATTTATTTATATCATATTAAAATTTAAATGGTTTCGTTGTTAAATAATTTTTTTCTGTATTTAATCAATTTTAAAAAAGAAATTTTAAGCATTCTTTCCAACAGTAATACGAAGAATTCTGATAAAAAGTTTAAACGAACGATAATAATAAAGAGCGGTAATTAAAGAAGAATTGTAATGCACCAAAGTTACCGATGAAAATTAGTATTCAATTAGCCAATAGCAGAGCGTATCTATTAGGGTAACCGTCAAAAAAGATTCGTATAAAAATAATTTTTATATCATTTTTAAATTCGAAAAAATAAAGTAGATGATTCGTGTTTTTCTGCTCATAATTTTTTTTAAATCAATTTCTAAAAGGATATTTTAAACTTGTTTTCCAATAATAATACAAAAATATGGGAAATTTTTGCACAAATATTAAACGTTTCACGAACGATAATAGTAATAAGGAATACTTGTAGTACACCAAAATTACCGATGAAAGTTACTATTCAATTAGCAAATAGCAGAATGTATCTATTTTAGGAAAGCTGACAGAAAATAATGGAAATGTACAGAATGTCGTAAAGATTCTGAAATATTATAAATTATATATCTATCAAAATGTAAAGCTTAAAAATATTTTGCTGGAAAGAATCCAATTTATGTAAAGTTTTCAGTTAAAATTTTTAGCAACTAGTAATCACGAAGTAACCATCTATAACCAAAGGGTGCCTAATAATATAATACATTTTTTTAAAAATAATTCTTGAGCCATGCATTCAGTATTTGCTGAAAACTAAAATTCAATTATCAATATTCTCTAAAATGATAGTTGAGCTTTTTTTTAGCTTGGATTCTTCTTTCATGCTCTGTACGCTTTCTTTTCGCGAGTGCTTATTCAAATGTTGGTGAGTTTGGCGTAGGTGTGTTGGCGGAATTGTGCCAATACGTAGGTTGAATTCCGCCTAGGATCGAACCTGCGATGTTCGGGTTTGAAAGCCAATAACTTATCCACTATACAAAAATGGCCACCGATGTTTAGTGGTAGGTACTGGCTTATTAAGATGTCACCACAGTGAGTATGTAAAAAACTGATAAATAAGGAGGAGGAAAATTAATGTAGATAAAAATTTATTGCTATTTTAATAGCTTTATTTTTTCCCTTGTCATAAACCATAAAAAAAATGAAATAACTTATTCTACAGTTATTTTTTGTGTGAAATTTTTTTAGTAATTTTCGAAAATTATAGATTTTTTTTTTAAATGTGAACTTTTTTTTTCCCTTTAATCTTTTTGATTGATGTGTTAGATTTTCCTGCTTACAACAGCGACAAATTGCTGGTGCGCCTTAATAGCGTGGCGAACATTGCATTATCATTTTATTGAATAACCAAATCCTACTTACAAAATTCTTTAATCTGTTGTCAAGCGTTTGACCTCGAAGGGCTTCCGCTCATATACCTTCGCAACTTGACGGACAGAAAGACCGAAAGGAAAAATGAAAAAAGCCCAATTTCCTTGTGTTAAGAATATGCACATTTCGACATTTCCATCTGCTTCGTAGTGTGTCCGAATCTTTCAGCACTTCGCTCTAAATCCATTCCTTATTCCATTTCCTTCCTATTCCAACCTGAATCCTTGAGTTTTCATTGTTGATGTTGCCATCTTAAATCGTACGAAAGCGCGAATCCTGCCCAGATTCGATATTAACAACGTGTCGAGAAAATGACCTGACCCATATGCCATTTTAGTTTCAAGTTGACTAACAAGGTCAGGTGTATCAACGCTACTCTGCCGTTACGACCTGCGCATTTATTTTTTACATATCAACAAATTTATCCTGGTTGTGTTTGGCGTGTCTGACTGTATGAGTTCGATTTGATCAGAATAATATAGTAATAAAACTACCGCAATCGTTTTTGGCATTAAATTATTTCGTAGGATTATTTTCCTATCTAGTGAGTAAGGAGTTGGCTAAGAGTAATCATTTTTGTGTAGGAAGGAAGCATAAAAAAGGTGTCGTTACTGTTCTCGAATTTATTATTAGGATTTTGTCACTCTTACAGACAATATTGTTTTACTCAATACTGTGAATTTTCCGTTCGAGACGCGGAAAGTTAGTCTTTCTTACATTTTTATTGGCCGTCGTATTTTTGTGTGTAGCACCGTGTGACGTTTGATTGAAAAGGTCAAACAATAAATTGTCAAATTTTGCTAGAAATTTCGCAACTAAAAGAAAATACTAACTGTATTGCGTAATAATAATAAAAGCAGGACGATATATGAAATGATCAAGATGAATTTGGAACACAACCTTGATTTATAACAATTTTTACCTAGTATCCAATTTGTTTGTATTTTTTTTTTTTTTTTTGGAAGCCTGATCAAACTTTAATTTTTTTTTTCAAATATAATACTATGAAGTCGCGATTGATTTAAAATTTTAATTTGAACGATAACTTGAAAACATTCTGTAAAATGTGCATAGAAGTTCAATAATGTTCAAACCAAATCGTTTGAAAAATATTGGTTTCTTGAATATAGTTACGATCTTAATCACCAAACTTATATCCTCTACCCCATCAAAGTATATTTAAATGAAACTGGTTTAAATTAGTTTTATTCTAAATGAAAATATTTTGATGGTATATAAAAAGCAGAGATGCAGGATAAAAGTATTTTATCTGTAAATTATAGCTGAGGTTTTCCGTTCCGAACTTGATATTTTGATGAGTCTCCAAGTTTCAGACATCCCCAAGTTCGAAAAACTAGTTTTTGGAAAATATCCGCCGGTTTGGCTATCTGTGATAAAGATAACTTAAAAAAGGTTGGTTTTTGGTTTAAAAGGTTGGAATTTGGTGTACGAATTTTATTCTAAATTTGCAAATTTCTATCAAATTTTGAGTAAAATCTCTTCAATGGAAGCTCAACTGTGTGGCTATTCGGATATAAGTTAGCAAGATAACTACAAACTATGATAGATAAGTAAGATTCTGTAAACAGATTTGATGTCAATAGTGTAGACAATCAAATTTTGAGCCAAATAAAACAACAGATTGATTGTTTGTCCTTTTGTATTTTCAGAAATATGTAAACTCGATAATTTAAAAATGTAATATCTTAAATATTTCAAATTTGATATGACATTTTTTGTCTTAAAATGAAATTTTGTGTCAAACCTTTATTTCAATGGGTTGAGAAAAACATGCCTAAATCACAAATTCAATTTTCGGATAATATTAACTCCATGTTGGCAATTAGTCACCTAAAACATGACCAAGGATTATATGATTGATTCAGTAAAAATACAAAATTCAAACTAAGTTATTATTTCATAAATATTGTACTCTAATGCCATGAAAGACGTTCTCTTGCGTGATGACAAGTGTTTTAGAATATTCTAGGCTCGGATAGTCTGGTTGGTAGGACGTTGGATTCATGTCCATTAGGTCGCGAGTTCGAACTCGTCAGCCGAAGATTTCCCGTATGTGGTGGTGGCTGGTGCGCGTATAAATCTATCGTGATCACAAAGTCCTCCTCGTCGGAAGTAGTACCACTGGGGGTACTGGTTCAGATGTGTTCGATCTCTGATTCAGGTCTAAATTACGGTCTGTGGTTGAACGAATGAAAATGCACGAATGAAATCCGCCCCGCAGAAAAAGGATTGTGATGCGTGAGTGGCAAAATTGTTCTTTTGACCCTAGATGGTGCTACTGAAAAAAATCAAGAGACGCACCCTATCTGCTCAAATCGCTGTTTATTTAACAGCGGGCCTGTCCAATGGCAAGGTCCATAAGAAACAACAATACACAGAATATGCTAGAAAGCTTTAATTTGACCATTCCTATTGGTTTGATATGATTTGTACATCTAACTGAATTTTCTTCCATAAAAAATTTTCTTCTGATAATAAGCGCGATTAAAAATATAAATTCTTAAAATATTATTCTGTGGGCCCGAGTTTTTATTTAAATCTAATATTTTGGACCGGCTTCAAGGTTTTTCTGTTTACAAGAATTCACTTTGAATACTAATGCTCTTTTATTATTAAAAAAATAATAATTCAAATGCTTGTCACCATGTTGTATTTAATTTCGTACTCTGAAAATAATAATGATCATAAGAAAGAAAGAAAAATAAAAGGCAATGCGCGCATGTCTTTGTTTATTATGAATATAATGAATAAAGGTTATTTTAGGCAGTTTAAGAATTTGGATCCATTCTTTTATATCAATTTTAATAAGCTAATTTTTAAAAAAACAGCGGCAATTGTAGCTGTCTGCTTTTTCTCTTTTACGACTTACTTATTAGAAATGAATGATTTTTTAAGGCAATTTCATGAATTTGATACGCATTCTTTTATATCCATTTGAATAAACTTTCTTGATTGAAAATTTTTGGGTGATATTTTGATCCTGTTTCTTAATTATAGTAACCGGTGATAGCATTCATTTATTTCTAATATTTGTTATTTTATAGATTTTCATGTAAAAGTGATTCCATTTTGTGGATTCGCATTTGAGATAAGATGAAAGAAGAAAGTTATGAGAAGAGAGCAATTTTTATTGTTCAGAATGCCGTTTTATCTTTGGTTAGACTGAGTTTGACGCTCAAATTGGATTGAACTCCGCTCACGTGGTCTGGCGAGATGAGATTACGTCTTCGTTTTCATATCAGCTCCAGCTTCTCTTTTCTTTTATTGCAATTACCTCTTTTGATGGGCATTGTCCATTCCGCCTATGAATGATAACTTCTCTGATGTCGAACAAAATAGATGTTCGTGCAAACTGATCACATTCCTCTAACCTGTCTGCCTGGAGAAAATTATTGCGGAAGTCAGCTGGAAGACTACCACCTTAAATTAGACGATTCCCAATTGTTTTAAAATTATGGTTTCATAGTAGCTGTCCGGTTACTTCGTCTCTTCTTGTTAGAGTAATAGTTGGAATTGAATATGTATGATTGGCGAATGTGAATTGATTCGGAATTCACAGGCAAAGGAAAATGAATACATTTGTTGCTTTATATCCTTATGGACTATGAATAATTCTATATCATTTCTACCGTGTTACATTGATGTCTTGAATAACTCTTCTTGATTGAAATCTCTAGATCTAGATAATACCGTTAAAATACACTTACTATCCAAATGTTCTTTTGTTATTAAGTACTGTAATGTTTTAGCGTAATTTTATCAGAATGTAAATTTGGTTTAAAATATATGATGAAGATTTTAAATATTTGAAGACTTATTATAGTTATGTTGCATAAAGCAATTTTTAAATTAAAAATACAGTATAGAGATTTTTTAGAGGAAGGAGATATAAGAAGGTTTGCTGTGTTTTCAAAAGTTTCAATTAAGAAGAAATTCGATTCATTTAGATTAATATACATTTCTTGTTGCTTTTTAATTTAAAAAAAAACTCATCTGAAACATAAATTTACTGTTTCTCAAAGATTATACCAGCGGTTTTGTGTGTGTGTGTGTGTGTATGTGTATGTGTGTGATAAATACTGTTGAGATTAAACGGCGTCGATTACAAAAGTTTGATAAGCTGCTAAATATCATTTTAAAAGTGTTTAATATGCATGCATAATTTACTATAAAGTAAATTATTAGTAAGAATATACTACCATTTAATGATAAAAATATATTTGTGTTTTGCTTTCCATATCAAAGATCCGGAACTCTAAAATTAAGTACTTTATTATAATAAATACTAGTGAATTTTTAACATATTTCCTTGAGATTAAATCTTTTGGTATTCAAAAAAGAAATATGCACAATGTCCAGTTTGATTATTGATCATTGGGATCATTTTATAACCGTTTGAGAAGTACGTACACTTCCTTTTGGGGAGAGAAAAAAAAGCGGGAGGACCTTGTTGATGATACCACATTTGTTCTTATTTGCTTGTTCTTTGAATGGACCTTGGAAAACAAATTAATGTTTAAACTTTTATGCAACATCTTTGCTCTTTTAACTATATTTAATAATATATTATTCACATAATAAAAAAACGAATTGAAACATTGTAAATTAAACAAACTTAAGTTCCACCCTTCAGAAACAAAAATCGGCCGACTTATAATATAAAGCTTTGAATATCACCTGTTTCTCATGATTTTAGAGTATTTTAGTAGTCACCTTGCGGGAGAATTACCAATCATTGCACATCGTAGAACGACCGTTGTCAATTGAGTGGACACGCCATGTATTTTTTCGTACTTTAAATGTTTAATTATTCACCTGATGATTTATGATTTATTTTTGTGTCCCTTGAAATATGCATTCAAATTATAAAAACTTTTAATCTTTAAAAAAAATCCTTAATATTTTGAAAATATACAAAATTTATCTGATTTTCCGAAATAAACTTTCATTAATTTAATTTGACAAACCAAATTTCTTTTGGATGCAAATAGATTATTTTTCTTGTTTACTAAATTATACGCTTTCACAATTTATATTTAAAAAGAAAGTGTGTATTGAGAAGAAATAGCAGATAGTTATTGAAGTAAGCACTTTATATAGAAAAAGAAAATTTACAGTACACTCCCAAATATCCAGTTCGCGACTATCCGCATGGCTTTCTTTTATAATAATTAAAGGAAAAGGCAAAACGTTGTATAGACTAAAAATTGTAAGTTTTGATTCATAGCTTAGAGTTACCATTTCATATCTGTGCAATATCTGTGTTACCAATCATATCTGTATTTCAATTTATCAATGAAATATACAATGAGTTTGAGTCAATTTTCTTTAAAGCTATAAAGAATATTTTATTAATGTTTTCTACATTTTAGTTTTCTGTAAGTTATACTGTACAGAATTTATTTTAAAATGTGAACAGTTTATATTCTTTAACTTAATTTTTTCTCTAATAAATTCTTGAAACGTGCAGAACTGTATATATAATATAATATGCATATATAAACTTGATTGATTTAATTATTCAGCACGGTATTATTTCAGCTTTCGGCACGTTACCAGCAACTACTTCAGTAATTCACCAGGCCTTAGACATGGTTTGAGATAAATCGAGGGTTTAGTACTCAATAAGAAGTGTGAAAATACATATTATAACAACGAGCTTTGGTATAAAAATATCTGGTATTGATGGGAAAGTTCATAGAACACCGCCCTATTTATCTTTGTTATCCGGCCTGCTCTTCTGCCATATTAGGCCGAATACTCAGGTGTGTACTATATATTGAGAAGAAATAGCAGATTGTTACTGAAGAAAACACTTTAGTTGGACTTAATTGATTTAATTAAATTTCTATGGAGGTATAATATACTCATCTATGCAGAATGAAATATTAAAAATAAGAATAAATATAATCTTCCTAAAGATTTGTTTTATAAATTTACCTTTTTCCCTTAAAAAAATATATCAAATTTAACAAAATGGATGTTGCTGAACCAAAATGTGTTATTTTTACTTGAAAATTAATGAATTTAATATCTACGAGGTTTAGTACAATTCCTTCATTTCCTTGCTTTTATTTGATTTGCTAATCGAATGTTAATTATTCGTTGCGTCAACAGTTGGGTGCACGGTCAGTGACTGAAAATAAATTTGCTGATGTGTTTTTAAAGAAAAAGAAAGGAAAGTGGGTCATTGACACAAGGTCCGTGCGAACCAACATGCTGAAACTAGTCCCTTTCATCAAATCTTCCAAAGTTGTTTGTGCTTTGATCGATCTTTTCTTCTCTATTCATAAGGTGTTTTTTGCAATTTCTAGGAGTTTAATTTAAAATTTTTAATTCAATCATTAACCCCATTCATCGTTTCACATCGATTTTTTTAACGCTTAAATTTGTTTCTCAGAATGGGGAAAATCATCCGATGCAACAGATTGTTCATGTGTGTCGTTTCTATAATAAAACGCTCTAATAGATATTTTAAGGTAGATTTTTTCCCCCTCTCGTCTCATTTCCCATCTGTTCTCATTTTAATTGGAACGTTCTCAGTAGTTTTATTTCTGGATAAAGGTTGATGCATTGTGATTTCTAATTCCCTTTTTGTTTTAAATCATGAATATTCGCAGAGGTTTTTTTCTTTTTCCCCCCGCATAATTTCATCCTTCATATCCGGTGAAATCGTTTCATAATGGCTGTTTCAATTCAATGGGAAAACTATAGACTGCAAATTTTCTGTGACTGTAAAGTTTCATGTATCGAATGATCCAAAAGTAAAGAGGAACTTTAAAAATGAATAATTCGAAAATGAATAAAGATAAAAAAAAAGTGGCGGTTTGCACTAAACGGATTTTTGTGGAAACGAAACAAAAATGGTTCTTTTGGCGACCAGCAGATAGCGTTATAGTTAATTTCACCAAAAGATGATTTCAAATGAAAAAATGTTGACAACTTTCAAATCAACTTAATTACAGTTAATTAGTTAAATGTTCAAAGTGCTGTCCATCGTTCAGAAGTACAACTGTGAGACGAGTCACCACACTAACAGCATTTAGTAGTATTTCTTGCGTTAAGGCGGACACATTTTAATGGATGGCATCTTTCAGTGCTGCTAGTGATGCCGATTGGTCGCGGTATACTTTCGACTTCAAGAATCCCCACAGCCCAAAGTCACAAGGTGTCTGAGATCCTAGGGCAATGATTAAAATATCGACTGATAATGCGATCTTTCCATAATGTCGGGCGTTGGAGGCGTTACACAGGCAGAGCAATATGAGATGGTGCTCCATCTTGCATGAAGGTTACAGTTTGGAGTGCCCATTGTTCTACCAGTTCAGAAATAATATTGTTCTATAACAGTGCTGCATATTCCAGACCAGTGACAGAAACTATTATGAAACCCATCTGTGTGATCTCCTTGAAAAAAATATGTACCAATTATGAAACCAGCAGTGAATCCACATCAGACTGTCACTTTAGTCTGTTGCAAAGGTTCCTCAACAAATGCATGTGGATTTTCTGTGGTCCACACCCGACAGTTGTGGGTGTTACAGTGCCAGAGAGTGAGAAATGCGCTTCATCTATCCAAAGCACAGTGTGAAGCCAGTTGCGTGCTCTTCCATCTTATTGAATATCAAAATCGCAAAATCTTATCGAAGTCGGGAGGTTTCAGTTCCTGGTTATGTTGCAATTTATAGGGATACCGTTTGAGAATTATTAGCGATGTCCGATACTGGTTGAAAAAATAGAATTCATTTCTTCATTACAAATTTCAATTACTATTATGTCCGATACTGGTAGGAATCTTACGGCACTTCATTATACTAAATGATTTAATTGAGACAATACTAACTTTAAATATCATATCCTTTGTATTTATATAATTGAAGACAATAAAGAAAATATAAGAGATGGCGCGAATATTTACCATGTTAATAGCTTAAAGAAAAATGGAATTTTGATTCTTACTACATAAATTAGTAGAAACGTGATCAGAAATATTAATCGCATAAAATTAGTTGAAAATGCTTTTAATTTTTAAATTTGTTAAGGGTTCAAACTACTCAAGTAAAATGTTAAGGGTGATTTGTTAAGGCCAACCTTAACGAAATGTTAAAGGTGACTTTTTAAAAATGCCAATATTTTACTTTGCCCTTAAATGCCTCTTGGCCAATAAGACGTCTTTTTATTATTATTTTCAACTACGTCACTAAATGGAAAATAGAAGCCAGATGTCAGTTTGTTTGATAGTTCATGCCTTCAAAATGCTTGAATTTTTATCACTCGTTTTTTTTTTAGCTCCAAAAAAAAAAAAAAAGGCATTGACGTCATAGTTGTTTACATTTTCAAGATGAACTCCTAAAATCTGGTTTCAACCGCTTCCAAAAAAAAATCGTTTGGTTTCAATACATATTATAAAAAAAGTTTAGCTGATTCGATATCCCATACAGGCTCGATAGTAAAAGCTTGATGTTATTAAAGTTGGCGGGAAAAAAAAATTCATGTCATTTACTTCTCGTAGAATTAGTATGTATGGCAACGAATACACATAGCTTACTAAATGTTAAGGATGATGCATGTGTGTTTTCGCTGGCCGGTATAAACCGATTTTTACTCGTTCTTGCTTCAGACTGGATGTGAAGGAATGTGGCATGCTTAGATGGTCCACATATTTTTAATTGTGTTAATGTTTGAATTGTTAGTAACAAAGTTTGACTTTCTTGCTACTCAAAGGCATCATTTAAAAAGCAGTTAATGTATAAGACTCATTTGGAAAGTATTTTAAATCAATATGAATGGAATCATCGTGGAAAAGTTTTGGTTCTTTATAGATAAATCCAACAATCTGAATTACGAATTTGTCAAATATTATCATTACTATGTTACTTCTTTTTGAAAACTTCCTTTTCCAATTGATTTTCTTTTATATGCATTGCAATTAAATTACATGTGTCTATTCTAATGGGCAATAGGTTGTTGGAATTTCTGAACTCAAGCGTTTTTTAACCCTTTGGGGAACATTTGAAGTATCAAAACGTCTCATATTTGTTTGAATTTTTTTGTGATTCTAATTAGCTTAAGTCAACTCAGTTTGTATAATTATATAACCAATTGAGGAAATTAATTATATAATAAATAAATGAATTCTTCCATATAAGCTACTGCCTAAGTTTTTTTCTGCCGTATTAGCAAATGCCTTTTCAGTACTCTTTACAAAAAATTGAGTTTTTTTAGCTAAATTATTTTATTTTTTATTTTATAAATATAAAGTTAATTGCGCTCTTGAGCCATTAATCATCGCTTCTCAACCTTTTAATGAGATGCAAAATCTGGTGATGTAATTTAAACATATTTTCTTATTCTTCACTTTTTTGAATAAATTATTCTTCAAGAAGAAGAAGGCGTATGTTTATTTTAAAAATGGAGTAAGGTATATGGAGTAAGCGTAAGTATCAAACTTTCTCAGACGTAAAATACAATTATTGTTTATTCTACCTTTTTCTACAAATTGTGTGTGTGTTGGGGGGGGGGGGAGATGAGGAAGAAAGATTTGAAACTTGGTTCAGTTCTTTATTTTTTTAAAAAGAGTTAATGAGGAATAGATCCAAAAAAAAAAAAAATCTTGCTTTTCCAATTACAATGTATGTTTATATTGTGTTAGCGAATCCTTATCCAAATTAAGCCTTTTCAATTCTTTTAAATCATGGTGTTCTAATAAATACTCAGTACATATTATTTTTACATTGAAAAATATATTGAAAAAATGATTTTATGTGCTGGGGGAAAAAATTTCGTCCTGATTTTAATTAATTTATACATTTTTGAACTAGTCCTGTAACACACACTGCCTTGCCTCTGATAGATAGTATTTATAAAATTTTCTTTTATACACGTTCATTCATATTTTAAAAAATGTATAAATTTCTTCTATTTGTCTTTATTTATTTACTGCCATTCACTTTCAAGAATATTGTAAAATTTTCATTTATAATTTTTTGTATATGTTTAATTCTGCATTTTTTCGGCGTTCATTCAGGATAGTAATTGCATCATTTTTTTTGTGGGAAAATCATAGATATAATTAAAAATAACTTTTTAAAAGTTGTAGAAACCAGAATAGGATCAAAGGGATGATCAGTATGATATTAATAATTGATAATTTTTTTTAGATTTTGTTTGTCATAACTCTTTTCTATCACGAAGTTAATCCCTGAAATCTCGAGTTATAAAATCGAAAGAAAAAAAAATGATTTAGACTAAATGAAGGTAAATAAAATAATTTTTGGTTCCCATTTTGATCTCCGGTTTTGAATGGCCTGCATATTTAGAAATATATACGAATAGTCAGAAAAGCATGGTTATCCAAGCACCGGAAAAATAAAAAAAAGTGCAGATAATTTGAAAATTATACATGATAGATTAAAAATATATATATAATATAAAGCGGATTTCTTTAAGCAATGTATAGAATACAAAATTACCTTCATTTCGCCAATAAATAAATAAATAACATCACGTTGCGACTGTAGTCGAGTAGTAAATATGTTACTCAGCAGTTTTGTTGCACTATCGAATTGACATCGTGATATAAAAGCAAAATATTCTCCCCCTTAGTGATTTTCCTATAAGATTCTGATTGGGACTTCTTTACCATGGGCCGATTTGGCAAAGGAATCTTGTGCATCTTTGAAAAGTATGTATGAATGCTAGGAATCTTTTATTTCTTTGCAACCAGTATGGGAACTTTAGAGTCGGCAGTTTTACTATTCGCATGTTAGAATTAATTAAATAGAAGGAAAAAAAGTGGGAATTGAATCAGGAAACAGAACATTTTAGAATGAAGTTAATATTCGCTGAATTAAGGTAAAAATTATGAAATCAGCGAGGATTTAAATTAAATTAAGAGACATTATTACGTGTGTATAATGTGTGACTAATATGCTAGTCACATGCATGAATACCATTTCAGTAAAAAATATATTCAGGGAATTTTAACTATTTCTTTATTTTCAAACTTTGTTTAGACAGTATTAGTTTTGCATTATATTTTAATTTATTCCCTTTTCTTTTTCTCTCTCTTCTCTATTTTGAAAGCAGAAACGTATTTGAAAAATCATTTCTTGCTTCTGTCAATTCTGTAAACCATAATCACGAAGGGTTTTCAAATTATTTTCTTAAAATCAATCCCAAGTAGTTGATTAAATTTTTTTCATATATATTGTTCACTCCAATCTGAATAGATTTTTTTAAAATTCGAAATTCATATCGTATCAAAAATCGAAATTTTTTTTGCTTTCGAGTTCAAGTTTAAATCCCTCATTATTCTGCATCCATTTTTTATTCCTCGGATAAATACGATCTCATTTTCAGTGTTTACTTAACAGTTAACATGATTTCTTTTGCAAGGGTAAAAATTTTCAAAATTCTTTTCATCGTTTACTAAAACTTAAATTTCCCCAGCTATTTTAATAAGTTCTCAAAATCCTGTTTTAGCTTGTCTTTGTAGAAGTGTTGCTCTACCATAGCATGTTCTTCTGCAAGGTTCGTCGAACTTACCTGAATACACGTGAAAGGATTGAACGTAGACCTTTGTAATTTAAAAATATTTAGAATGTCTTAATATTATTTTTAATTAAAGTTATAAAATAATTTATAATACTAATTATGTATAAGTGAGAATTTAGAAAAAAAAATTGGTGACTTTTTTTTTTGGTTAGAAAATTAACAAAAAAATATTTTCTTTTGTTTTATATTTTATTTATTTATTGAAATATGAGTTTACAGTCCTGACAAACGCTTTTGTAATGCGTTGATGTTTACTTTAAGACACAATAATAGATTCACTTCTAAATAGAATACAGTAAAACCTACATTAAAGAAACCATATATTAGAAATACTCAATACACATTTGCCTTGAAATTGATGACACGCACTTGTTGCTATTTAGATAATATATAGTGTTTTAAGCAATAGTTTTTTCTGGTTCGAGATATCTTTCTATTAAAAAGTGATGGCATATATTGGTACCTACAAAAATTTAATTAGAACCAATCAACTTAAACGTCTGAAAGTTTACGAGAATTATTAAGCAAATAAAATGGTCATTTTATATAATCATCATGAATATATTAATAAAATTTATGTATAAAGCTGTGATATTTTTTCATTTCAGTCTTGCTTCAAAATCACATAATTGTAGTTTAAACACTTAATGTTTCTATATAAATTGATCTTCCTAGGTTTGAATGATATATTTATTTCCTCAATTTTCAGTTTTTTTTTTTTTAATTCTATAGTTGAAAATAAACGTTTATATCTAGACAAGTGTTAACGTAAATGTACGGATAACAAATCTTCTTTGAGGATGATCTTTCACATCCTCATTTTATGATTTTGTTTATTGACTTCATTTTGCAGTATATGTTTTTTAAAAACCGTAAATTATATCTCTTTGCTGTTCTTGTGTATAATTTTCTTCCTTATATCGACACAAGAGCAGATTAGCGTAGAAGAGGGTGAAATGAATATCTTTCATTTTATGTACCATATATTGAAAAGGTAAATTATTTTTCACTGTGCAAATATATTATTAAGATTCTGATGAGGATTTTTCATTCATGTCGATTTTGATAAGGGAAACACAGCATTTTACAAAGTTTCCCTTGAATTAATTAAATAGAAAAAGCGTATTTCTCACGTTCAAAGCGTAGGGATAAAAATCCCTAATGAGTACAAAAAAAAATTTAAAGATACCTAAATTTTCCTTTCCTAAGACTACAAGTGTGAAAGGAGTCCTTATCAAAATCTCATAGTAAAACCTCGGAAGGGGAAAAAATTTGTCTCTTTGGCTCTTGTGTCGCGATGTGAACTGATATATTTCTTACCGTTTATTTTTTATGCGTAAATTATGTTTCCCTTGGTGAAAAATAAATCAAAGTTTTAAAATTTCAAAAATTTCTTCTAGTCGGCCTCTAAACTGCTAAATATATGTATAATATTCGGTACCTGTATGGTTAACCGACTGAATAAACGCTCCTTTTTATTAATCGATTGTCATGCTTTATTAAATATTTTTCCGTTTCATCCAATTAAGTTTTTGATAATACATTCGAGCCCCACGTTGGGCGCCAGAAATTATATAACCGTTTGTCTTCAATAACTACCACGGCTAGCTTTTAACATTATTTATTTGTAGACATTCATTAAACACAAACACAAACAGTTATATAACAAAAGGGACAACACTTACACGACGAACATACGAAAACAATTAAGACATTTACGAAAGACAAAAGACAGTCCTCAATCGAGACGCTCTCTCTATGTTGGCTGGAGGTCGACTGACGGTGGTGGTCTAGGCGGCGCTGACGCCCCATCCAGGCGACGTTGCCACAGTTCCGTTATAATAGTTATTAGTTTACTATGTGTAACTTTGCTTAGCTATTTTTGTCAAGTAGTTTTACCCTGAAATTTCGGATGATTCCGATTTTTTTATTTGATGAATTGATATATATATAATATATATATATATATTATTTGAAATTTATTGTCGTTATAAACTAGTATATATGAATGAAACTCGTGAACGCAATTAGATTAAAGGAAATCGATTGACTTTTCCCCCATGTAATGTGTTTCAAGTAATTTAAAAACAGCGAGTGTCATGCACATTTTACATATGTTGCAGCTGTGCATTCAGTATGTATAGAGTATACAGTTGATGGACCTCACGTTGCATTGGCACGTTACGCTGACTTTAACGTCAGAGCTGTCATTAAAGTACCTCTGCTTTCTAGCTAATTGTGCGTGAATATTTCCAACCACGAAATCGACCGAGGTAACCTTTCTATGCAATTCGAAATCAATCATTTGTTTAGAGATCGAAACGTAAGATATATTTTTAAAAAAATACCTGCCGTTAACCTTGAATCGTTATATTATACCTGGTCTTAGCTTTCCCTTTCTAAGAACAGTTTTATTTTATTTATCTCTTTCTCTTTTCCCTCTTCATACCTGTTTGAGAGAATCTTCCTTTAATTCATATATCGAGCAACTGGGCATCAAGTTTTCATTGATGTGTGTCCATCGTTGATTTTTTAAAAAAAGATATGAATTTCTTATTTAAGAAACCAAATTCGTTTTCCGTTGTATATATATAGATACAATTGTAATAAAAATTTGTAAATGTCATCTTA
Source organism: Argiope trifasciata (assembly GCA_026543055.1). Taxonomy (NCBI): domain Eukaryota; kingdom Metazoa; phylum Arthropoda; class Arachnida; order Araneae; family Araneidae; genus Argiope; species Argiope trifasciata. Next base: position 146,961 of record JAPMOQ010006023.1, read on the forward strand.
GTTTACTTTTTTGCCGCTCATTATTTTTTATGATTCTTAATGATATGCAGAATACAAATTTTACAAATATTCGATTGAAACCAATGTAGATGAATAGTTGAAAATAATAGCAAAGAAATTCTATTCTTTGTATAAAATGAGATTTCGAAATTAATTTTTTGAATGGATTTTAGTTTTTGTTTCAAAAATCTGCATATTTTCTGCATTTTTAATTACATTAAATAAACATTTTTAAAAGGACAGAATAGATGAATTAGGTTTATATAAAATTGCATCACCTGTTTGTAAAATTATTAGCCTATGTGCAAAATTGCTATTACCTTCTGAGCAGATTTTATACATAGTTACTATTAAACAATTACAAAACGGAACGGTTCACAAAAGTATTTATTTTTATTTCTTTAAATGGTAACTATAGTTTATAACTGAGGTTTGTGAATGTATCCTCCAAAGTAATTCAACCATCCTTCTTATATGCATCTTAAATGTTACAGCCAGCAGCGAGCTATCTTACCATCACATTTTGGCGCTGTTAGAAGTCATTTGATTTGTTTGAAATTTCTTTCGTTGATTTTGATCATAATCTGTATTTTTAACTTTTCAATTTGTCGAGAAGCTAAAAATTTCAGTGGAAGGTGGTTTTAAAAAATTAAATTCTATTCATTAAAAGGGGAATTAATGCTTAAGGGAATTTCATACTGTAAATAGTTGGAATTTTGGGGCTCTCATGAAACCGAACGTACATCTTCTGACTTAAAAAGGCTTGCAGTAAATATATAAACATAGTGAATGCCCGTGGAGAAAACTATCGTTTAAGTTGCTACATAATAATTGTATCGCTGAGAAATTAATCGATTTTAGTTATAAATGCGTATAATGTTTGACATATTGGCCTGCTCATATAATAATAAGCCTTTAAACATTCAGTATTTAAATTGCTCTGATGAATGGTAACTAGTGTAATAATTTGAATATTACTCCCATGTTGTGTTGAATTGTTATGATGCTCATATTGTTCTGATTAGGAAGTAATTTGACCAATTCCACCCTAGCTTATCATTTTGCTTTGTCTATTGTTTATTTTTATTCTTAACCAATCTTGTACCTGGCCAGAATATTTTATTTTGCAGTTACAGATGCATGATATAACGTCGCTTTATGCCGTTTGCAACTAGAATCAAGTTATTTAAATAGTGTAGTTGAATCTCACTTAATGATAGGGGTGCGTATAATAAAAGATCATGATTATGATTTGTTTGAATGAAGGTGAAATGGTACCTCCTTTACTTTTTCATATACGAAATATTTTTTTAAAAGTATTGTAATCCTTAAAACGAAATTTTGGCGAATTTCAATGTCTTAGGTTTTTTTGAGGCCTAAAAAGAAATGTTTGGAATTCTGATTGTCTTTGAAGACAATAACTCAAAAACGCTTTGAGCTAAACGCATAAAACTTCGTATACGGTTTTCAGACCAAATTTGCAAGTATTTACAAAATTTCGAACGAAATCCATTTAAAGGTCTATGCCCGACTATCTGAATGTGCGATAACACGTTGATGCCAAACAGAGTTAGCTGGATTAAACAGTTTTATCTAAAATTATATTATTTGAACAAATTATTTGAAGGACCAAATTCATTAAGGGGCTGATCTCTATTGGTCCGTACTTTTACAAGTAAGCGCAATAGCTTAAATAAATTAAATCGGGCTTGTGATTTTGTGACTACATTTGCAGTTCCGTTTCAGATTTCGGTTCGATTCGGTCGGGAAAGAAGTCATCCAAAATACTCACTTGGTATTCAGGTACTTCTGTATTAAACACATACCACCGTTTAATCTTAAATACCGCATACTTTTATTCGCCAAATGTTTTATGGTTTATAATTCACGAGTATAATTATTATAGAGATTTATATTTATTATAAAGAAAACTTGATACTTTCGAGCTCACTATTTATGTACAAGAAACATTCAATTTTTTGAAAATAAATAAAATAAAGATGTTAAATTCATTATACGTTTAATACAATATTGTGTATTGCATTATGTGCGAATTAGTCACTCATTTTTTAATTTGAATTCCCTTTATGCAGGATATGTATATAGCGTATTACATAATATTTTTAATTCTTCCTCCCTTTTAAATGTTACCATTTCACGGTTTTTTAAAAGGGATTATCTTAAATATTTTTCATTAAAGCTTTTTAAAAGAATGAATTTGCGTTGCTAGAATTGTATATAGGCAGCAAAAAGAATATCATCTAACTGTGAGATAAAGATGCCAAGCGATTCATCACGAAATCGTAATATGCATATTTTATCATCGAATATCAGCTTCCTACAAAGTTTTGAACTACTCACCATCTTTCTTTTTTTCAATCAGAATTTTAAAAAAATCTTTGTGGCAGGTGATAACACAACGACGGAGTAGACCTCAACAAGGAAGCGCTGTTTACTTTCAAAAGAAAACAGACGACAATAAAAAAAAATTCTATAGCTGCGCAATACTTAGGCAAACGCAATTCTGAGCAAACAGCGCGAGCCGTGTCACCAGGTCGTTGGGTTAACGCAATGTTCAAATCGCCCTCCGTGCGAAATGTCTCTTGAAAAACTTTTAAGAATTGCCCAGGAAGTAGTTTTTGTGACACTAAATCTTAATAAAAAAATAAGCATAGGTCAGTAGTGGGTGTAATCGTGTCGAAATTTTGCATAAAGCTGTTGTAGAAAGTCTTAGGTAGAAATTCTTGGAAATACTACTGCTAAAATTGCCATATTTCTCTATTTAAAACTATTCGTCATAATGATTTGATGTATTGAATAATTTTAAATATTTAAGAATTTTTTCGGGGGAAATTTATTGACTGGTTTAAACGGCATTGCCCCTTCCCTCCCTAAATTTTCGATTTTATTACTGTAACTGTATATTCAAAAGGCATTTTAAATAGAATTGTGTGTGTGTGGTCATTTAGAATGTCATTTAACATAATGATGGCATTCTATTTATAAAATGTGACGTTTATATTAATATCCGTGAATTTAGAGCTTCCGAATTTAACTCGCAGTTATTTCTTGAGTAATAGATGCCCATTAAAAATGTTTCTTCGTAGATTTCATTTTAGTTCAAGTAAATCAAAATCTTACGTATTCAGTAACTTCGGAGCATATCCTCAAATTAAAGCAACTTCATCATTTTTTTTTTTTTCAATAATTCTTTTTCAAAGATAGTTATTTTGTTTTCGCATTTTTTTTCTCTTTAATTTTATTTAATTTTAAAAATATTTTAAAGTTTATTTAATACCAATACTCTTTTCTCTTACTGAATTTATATTCATGAACATTGCAAGGACGATGAATGCAGTTTGTGTGTGTGCGGCCCCAAATGCTGCGATACTTCAGACTAAAGATTGGAATCTCTCTTCCTTTTTTTTATCTATTAAATGTTTTTCTAAGAAAGGCGTATATAGTTGATAGTGATAATTTTTACTTAAATTATTGATTATTTTTCATTTGAAAGGGAAGAATGAATGCGATGATTGAAGAAAATAACTGTTTACAATTTTTTTAAAAAATCTAATTTTCTACTCTTTTCTAAAATGTGTTTAATTTTGGCTTGAAGCAGACCTTCTAAATAGTTTATAATATATTTTTATTGTGATTTAATTTGTATTTGCTATGTTCTGTATTTCTTTCTCCAGTCGTTTTGTGATGATTTCATTCGGTTGTATATTTTTATAAATGTGTTTTAGAAATATTTGTAAACGTTTTGGAAAATGATTTTCAGTGTTCATAAATGATTTTTTTTTTCAAACTTTGAGATTATTGAAAACTGTAGAAGGCAAAATACGAGCAAGTATGCATTCTAGTATAATTTATTATTGATTCTCGTGTTTGTCTTTCTCTCCTCTTGGTTAAACATTAAACAATTCTTGTTTATATATAGATGTATCAAATCGTGTTTAAAAACATATATTTGGTTTTTGCATATAGCCGAGAGCATTACAAACTCTTAACTTCGCACTTCAAAAATCCATCGTTCATTCAGTTTCTTTTCACTAACAACAACAAAGAAAAGAAAAAATATTGACTGTCGAAATTTTGTTTTGAAAATTTCACTTACCTCAAGGATTGCTTTTAAATTTTCTTCGCGGTGAGTGGTCTGTTTATTGAAGTTCCAAACTCTTTCAGTTTCAAAAGTCACTTTCATTTTACCTCTGGTAACATACTGAAATGCATTTGCCATTTCGGTAGGAGGCACATATGCATTGAAGATTTTGTTATTATCATTATTGTTGCGGAAAATCAAATTGCATACTAGCTTGGCTTCTATCTCTCTGTGGGGAGTTGTTTTTAATTTGAAGAGCTTAATTTACTGCGATAGAAAAACGTTTTAAGAAACTGATATAATTGGTTTCTATATTTCCTTTCGGTTGCACCATAGATATGGCTTTTTATTCGCGTAATGCCTTTTCTTATATTTTGTTGTAAATTTTTTTGATTTCTTATTTTGAAGTATCATCGAAAACTGATCATTGCCATTCTTTATACCATTTAATATTGTTTATAATTTTAAAGAAATCGAACTTGTTTTAAAAACAATACAACTGAAGTTCAAAATATTTTTTGTTTGTCTATGATTGATATTAAAATTATTCTCCATTTAAAACAATACCAACTAAACTTTGGAATATTTCTTTGTTTCCCCATGATTGATATTTAAATTACTCTCCATTGATTGTAATTGTTGATTTCCATTTGTATTATCCATGTGTATGAAACCGCTTTCTGGATTTTCACAATTAAATTGATTACTTTATTATTATTAATCTTCTGCTTTTTTTTTGGTGTGGAACCGTTCCGAAATTCTGGGTTTAATGCTATTTACTTTTGCCTTATGAAAACAATTTTGCTTACATGTCCAACTTTGGCATCAAAGAAAAGCTTGTTTTGAAACACCTTATGCTGTTGTTTTGCGTATCTAAAATGCAATGTTGATGTAAAATTTATACATGCTGAATGCTGCTGTTATTTCCATTTTATAGATCATATTTTACATTCGTTTTCTGCTTTCAATTGAATATCATAATAATTTATATTATGTTTAAACTGTTTGTTGTTTCATTTTTTCTGATGAAGGTTTTAAAAAATTTCTCACTTGAAGCTGGATAACAAAAGTATTCTTATAATCTAAGTCAAGATTTTGAAAATTCCTTCAATCCTTAGCAAAAACAATGAAATTTTACACGTAATGGGAATGCCATTCTTCCAGGTATGTGACTTCATTCGAGATGACTTTTAAAACGTTCGAAAATAGTTAATATTTTTTAATTATTTGCATAAAAAGATTTTTAAAATACCCATAAGATCAAATTCAATTAAGTGGGAATTATAAAACGGTTTTTGCTCTTTTCTTAAAAGAGAAATAAAGAAAAGAAAAAAAAAGGGGGGGGTACTTTCTAGTTTAGAGGTTTATCAAATGCTTTAGAAAGATATAACTAAGAAACTTGCTTTGCTTTTTTTAAAAAAAAGCTGTATTTCAAATAGTCTTTAAATATTTCAGTTAAAATAACATGAAATTTTCTATTTTTTACATTGTGAAGCGCAAAAACAACTATATAATATTCCTAAAACAATAGATTGCTACTTAAAAAAAGAGTGACGGGACTCTAGTTCAAGAAATACAGAGCATATTGAAGAATTATTATGTCTAAATTAAAATAATATGTATTAGATTTTAACTTATGATGTTTTCTATAAGAAAATTCTTACAAAGATTAGAAATTAAGAAAATGGCTAAATATGCAATACAACTTTCTAACTTATGTAAAAATCAGCATAACTTACTCAAAAAATAAAATTCTAACGGTTTTATGAAAGAAACCTATTCAAACATAAAGAATATTAAATTAAAAATATATATATAAATCTAAAGGGGGAAAAAAATCGACTTTTCAACGTAGGCATCTATCTTAAAATAAGAACTATGAAGTCTTAAGAGGTGAGAAGCGAAACGATGAGCACATTTCAGGAACAACTTTCACCTCATTGTTAAATGTAAATACTGCTCCTTTCATCTTTCCTCTCATCCTTATTTCTACAAATTAAACCTATCCTAATTTGCGAAAATGCTCGAAGAGTTTTACAATCCATTGTAAAGTAATAGTAATAACGTTTTATTGTTGAATAAGACAAATCTAATTATTTATTATTGATAATATGTAACTCCATCCGAAATAAAATCTATCCATATTCTTAAACACCGTATCGTTTCATTGATAACGAGAGAAAGAAAGGGGGGGGGGCTACTTAGTGGACAAAAAAATAGGTGAGTAATGCTATTTAAGCGTGACACTGAAATTACTGGTCGAATTACAGTAATTCGCCCTTTGATGCTTGATTGTCGCCAACTTCTGCTGTGAAGTAAACAGCCTGAGCCATCTATTATAGTAGATTGCGTTTGAGAATGCAACTTAGCTTATTTATTGCCGAAATACTTTGGTTTATTCAGTTCTCATCTGGGCTGCCATGTGAGACAAATCGGACCGCTCTAATCGCCTCTTTTAAGTTTTCAAATTAACATTATGTTTGATCTCTTGTGACTGGTTTGTTACCGGTTCTAAAACTTGAATTCATAACAATGAAACTTGTGTTAATCTCTATCGTTACTAATTTCTATTACTGCACTTCGTATTAAATAGTTACATTTCCTGAAACAGTTTTGTTTATGTTTTAAGAAAAGCTTTTCCCACTACTCTTACAACATGATTACAACCTTGTGCGGGTTTTTATTTTTATTATTTTGTGAAGCTACTTTTTATTTTGTTTTTGCCGTTTTAATCGGTATGTTTGATTATTATTATTATTTTTGGAATTTTTTTAGAACTTTAATTGCTTGAAAATTTCAAGCGTTTTTTTTGGTAACTCTTATATTAGAAGTAAAAATACAATAAAGATTGTTTTTAAAAACCCTCTTTAATTATTGTATGTTCAAAAAGTGAATTTTTTAATTTAATTTTGTACTTTTTAGTCTTTAATTTGTTGCGCACGATTATAAATGGTATGGAATCTTAAAATTATGTGTTTATATATTTGAGACTCAATGTTATCTGTTTCTGACGAAAGATTTTAGGTTCAATGTAGTCTGTCTTGGGCCAAGAATAGCATAATATTTGGCGATAATATTTGTTTTGAAGAAATTGGATGTGAATCAAAGTATGCAAGCTCTGCATACTCTTCCTTCACAACACGCGATTGAAGTTATATCAACATTGAGAAAAGGGAAATGGCCGAATGTGAAGGAATATAAATAAAATTTCAGTGTGTTTAATTAAATGATTAATCCTTACGCAATTTTTACCTACCGTTTTTCTATGAAAATGCATTTTTAATAGAAATAACATTTGATCTTTTAAATGGTTGCTTATACAGGATAAATTATTTGTTTTTTAAAAGCCGTAATCATTTACAGATAAATTCGAAACATCTATAGCTGTTTCCTCAATTTAATATGATGCGATTACAATGATCACATCATTCTATAAGTGTCTTCATTTAACCTAATTTTTTGTGCCTTATTTGTTTTCCGCCTTAAAAGGAAACCCATTAAGTTCATAGAAAGATAAATCATAGAATATCGTAAGTGTATAGCTAGCTCCACGTCACCTAGTATGATAAGTAATTCTAGAAAGCCTCAGAAAAAAAATCCCATTGTTTCCTTATCATACGACAGACCAAAGAATATATTAGAGCACAAAAGGATAAGCTCTTGCATTGCTTTTAATTGTTTATGAATGATATTATTCCATCAGTTTCGCCATCAAGATATATAAAAAATCTTTATTCTAGATAAGGTACATAAACTATTGAACTTCAGGAGTAAAACCTGCCATTTATTTCTTTTTCAATCGTGTAGTATACAGTAAACTCTCGCTACAACGATACCCGATACAACAATAACTCCCTCTACTACAATAATGTTTTGTGGTCCCGGTGATTTTGCATATAAACTAATGTTAATCTCCCCTCAATATTGCGATATTCTCTAGAACAATAAACCTCTGTAAAACGATTTTTTCAATCTAAATTTCAGTATTATTTTCTCCCTTTATAATAATATTTTGATTTTCAAATGCTTTTTTTTTTTTCGTTTTCTTTTGTTATTTTTTCCGTCTGTTAAGACTCATTGTGGATATTGTGGAAGTTGGTGAGAAGTAACAGAAAAAACCATTCGGAATTGCTGGAAAAAGGCTGGTCTTTGTGTTATGGGAAATAAGAAATCTGATAATGATGAAAATTCCATAGACAATGATCTCTCAGATGATCAAAAATGTGTTTTGCACATCAAAAAATCCGTATCCCAACTTGAAGAAACAAGCGGTAAAAAGTTTGAAATTAGTATAGAATACTATTTAACAGCAGATGATGATCTTATGGTTTTCGCAGGAGTTACTGATGAAGATATTCTCTCTGAAATTACTGATGAGATTGGAAACAATGATGAAGATGATGATGATAATACAGATCCATCGCAGTCCTTATTGTCATCCCAGGAAGCTCTTCAATCTGTGAATTCTCTAGTATTTTTAGTATTTTACAAATTAATTTCTTCTAAATATAGACTTAAAAGTAGTATGTTAGCACCTTAAACTAATAATAATTATTAAAAAAAAACTCTTATTAAATGCTCAAAATATGTGGGCCCTCGATATAACAATATGCCTCTCTACAACAATATATTTATTTGGTCCCTAAAATATTGTTGTAACGAGGTTTCACTGCATATGAATGTTAGGGTATCCCATAAATTTCTTTCCTATTTCAAATATGGAATGAATACACAATATTTACTGTTTAAGCTATTATTTATTTTGTTATATAAGAACCCTTTTGCTGTTTTACCTTCTTCCATCTCTCTGGAAGCCTCATTATGCTTCCTTTCCAAAATTATTGTGTTTTGGGCAAGAAATAATCGAGGTGCGGTTTTATTTCGTTGAGGGATTTAAAATGCTTATCGCGAGGAGTAATTATGATGATGCACCAATATTTTTCGTTATATATCTTTTTTATCTTCGTTATTATCTTTTTTATCTTTAAAATTCAGTAAACTCTAGAAATATTATGAAGTATAAAAATCAGCCTTTGATATATTTACAAGTTTTGCTTTGAATCGTTGCGTTAGTGTTAAAGCTGAGAGAGAGGTTAAATGATAAATAGGGAGAATTCGCCAGATTTCTCAATCGTTTAATTTTTCAATTTATGAAAATTATATTATATTACATACTAACTGCTTTTCGCCAAGGTTATTGATTCGTTAGGCTATCAAAAGAATTAATATGGAATGTATTTTTAATTATGTACATTTGATACGTTGAAATGCATGACTTTAATTAAACCAGTCTATTACAAATTACTGCATGCGCAAATTAAAAATACCCACAATGATATAAAATTTGAAATGAAACTCGTACTTCGGAGTTAATGATGGTTGGGTATTAATTAGTTCATATATTTTTAAATCTAGATGCAGATTATGTATTGTATGGAAATAAAATTGATATTATTAAAATTTAAATTTTAGATCAGACAAAACCCATTTTTATAAAATAATAGTTTTGGAGGATTTGGCATCAATTTCAAAAGGATAATTATAATGATACCTATATGATTAAAAACCCTCTTTAATACATGATATCTATCATCTATTTCCTTGCATCTCCTTCCCTCTGATAGAATACAGTTTATAGTGATACTGTGAGTCTATCCTAGTATCTAGTGATATCCTCTATCGAACATTTCTAACTATATTTTACATCTCCATTAGTTAGTTAGGTGAAGTATTTTATGCAGTTCAGCTGCATGAACTTCACTAAACTAGTATGAAATCCATGCAGTTGTTTGTTTTTATTTAATTATTACCATTCAATAATTAGTAATAAGGCAAGTTTTGGTGCCACGTACGTTAGCGTTTTATATGTATAGATACTTTCATCGTGAGTAAAATATTCCTTTTTTTTACCAGTAAATCTTCAAATGTCTCTACTTTCAGACTTCTTTCCCCAAGAACTGTGTTAATCTAAAGAAAAACGTAGATTTATTTTAGCTTCTGATTTCTCAACTACATTGATCAAAGGTTTTTTAAATAAGGAATTATGTCCAAATTAATTTAATTTCCCATCTTAATTAACATAAGTTCTATGCAACTTATTAAAATAATTGTAATGTTGGCTGGTGGAATCAAGTTTGATTCCTTAACATAAATATCTGGTATCAGTTGTATTAACATCTTCCATTATAAAATTATTCCTGGGTGTATATCCTCATTGTTGCAGATTAATAAAAAGCATAAATTTTTTGAACTGCATTCAGTCGTCATATATGTCTATGTTTTTCTTCAGTACAATACATTTTTGGTTGCAAAAAAAAAAAAAAAAAAAAAAAAAAAAGTAGTCTCAGTAATTTGGCTAAAAGTTCTTTCATTTTTCTTTCCGCCTTGCACCCAAAATAAACAATTTTTTCCAATCATTTATACTATCGGTAAATTATGTAACGTTGAATTTCGTAATTGCTTCGTCTCTCGCTACCACAGCTATTCTTGAACTTTTCCCACGTCTACCATACTCTTTTGTCTATTATTTTCCATACCTACAATTTGGGTATTAAATTTTCTCTGTTATTTGCCGCTAATCGTTTTTTAATTTTTGGAAGAACTTCTTGTTCACCTAGATATGGGAATGTTTTATTTTCTGCTGACAATAGTGTCATTTTCAGTTGTATGGGAAGCAAAACCTGAATTTATTCCTTTTTGTGAAAAGCAAAGTTGCTCTGTTTGGGTAATATTTTAAAAAGCATAGTTTTTTTATGTACTGATCTTGCTGACATTTTATTTGTACGCAGTCTTTTTGAAGGAGTAATAATACTACAGATCAACTGATCATTTAGCATTAGGAAAGTTTCCCGGGCCTGGTGGTGAGGTCTTGGCTTCTTAACCGAAGAATTCACGTTCGTGACTTGATTCCACCGAAGAACCGTTGTGTAAGCGGCTGTGGTACACGTTAAATCCATCTCGACCATCCTCCCGCTGATGTGGTGACAATGTTTGGAGAGTGTTGTACCAACTCAGGTTTCAACTTAGTCATCTGACCGTTTTTCAAAATTCCGTTCGAGAATTACCTCAGTGTTGTCTTGAACTGGGACATTAATATAACCGAACTAAACCAAGACAAATAACCAATAATTAAGCTTATTGCCTAATATGAATGAATATTACAAAAGTTCGAGGAATTAGATAGCCTTAGTATTGCTTTAAAACAGAACGTTAATATAACTAAACTAAAAACTAGAAAATTTTCCTGTGTCCAGCAGGTGTTTTGATGCATTATTTATATTCGAAGAAGCAAAACATAACGTCTCTAATGTGTTTAATATAAAAATATTTTCTTTATTTAGTATAAATTTTATTTACCTAATTTCTTGTTGATGAAGCTTGATGATGTGGGAGCAATTTATAATGAACCATTATGTATTAATTTGTGTGTGAGCATCCTCTATAATTAATAATGGCAGCCCGATCTGAATGATTTTCTTCAATTATTAAAAATGATAGCCATTATTGTTTGTTTAAATAATTAATTTCTGAATAAGAAATTCTAAGAAAATGAAATGGAAATAAGATACTATTATACTTAAAAGTTATCGGAATAATTTTTTTAGCTAATTGTTTATGTCTCTTACATAATATTGGGTTGTTCGGAAAGTCATTTCGTATTTTTTTGTCAAAATGAAAAGAAATTTTCGTTTAATGAATAAATTATTTATTAAATTATAAAATTGCCATTCTGGTCTAATACCTTTTGCCATATTTTTGGTAGTAACATGATTACACGCTCATAAAAGTTTTGGTCTTTGCTGTAAAAAAAAACTGATCGAGGTGGTTTTTGGCCTCCTCATTTGTAGGAAAAATTTTGCAAATCAGTTCTGGTACTGATGTACTGTTAACACATCTTCTCCACACATATTGGCTAATTTATTTCTGGTTTGAACAGCATTTTTACCTTTTATAGCAAAAAAGAAAAAAATGACGAAAATGCTGTTTATTGCTCTCCATATTTAAAAGGGCACCATCCCAAAACTACTGCGAAGAATCAGCTGCACTTTTTCACACTCAAGCCTTGCTATATCAGCTCTTAAAACATAAAATGATTTTGCGGTTTAAGTATGAAATTGGGTGCGAAAAATGCAATTAAATCCTTTGTCAGGAAAAAACGAAATTACTTTCCGAACAACCTAATACTTTCATTAAGTATTATGTAAGGGGCATTAACAAACTTTTTAAAGTTTAATGATTATTTCAAAATTGCTGTAATTTTTTTAATGCACTTTTCTTTTTGAGTTTGTAATTTATATAAATTATTTACAAAATCTTCTCCTCCGTAGAAGATTTGACTTTCTCGAGCCCCATTCTGAGAGCCCTCTTTCATCTTGCACATTTCAAGCAAACAAGCACATTCTCCCCTCACTCGTGTTTTCTGCGTTCTTTGCGTCTGTTCATTTTACTGACCATTTGCGGAAATCGTCAGATTGACGTCCACAGGTGGGTATGGTCATACAGTGGATCAGATGGCAGATTTACGGCCGTGTTCGTACAGGCCCCTCGGAACGGGAGTGTATAGAGAAGATGCCTAACATATAGTTTTCATAATTTAATTTCATTTTTTATCATGATATTGATACGAAACACTAATCATAACTTACCACTGTGATTGACAAAATGACAATATTTAACATTTTGTTTGCATTCAAGTTCTATTTAATGTTGTTATCCCACCGGCATTTACTGTTGCAGAAAAAGATAATCTGGTCATTTTGTTTTATTACAATGCATTAAATATAAATTTTGTAGCAAATATTTATATGTATTTGGAATATTAATAAAAGGAAAATAACCACTCATCTCTGCTGAAACTCCAAAAATTTGACTGTTGTTTTTATAAAATACAATTCCGTGGTTTAAGAAATTATTTAAATATGAAAGGGTTATCTATTTATTATTTTCTCATCTATAAGTAAAAAGCATTGCTATTATCAGAAAATTTGAACTCGAGGCTTTGAAGAATCTCTCTATTTCAGAGTTATCTGAGTTTGAAAAACATATTTTTGGAATTATGTCTGTCTGCCTATGAAAATAAATTGAAAGAGGCTTTGAGTTAGATTGACGAAACTTTATATTTGAACTTGGCATCAGATTTGCAGATGTTATCAAAATTTGAACAAAATTCAAGTGCTGGAAACTCATGTGTCTGACTTTCGAATTCAATAACTGTTAAATGGAAAGATTGGTGAAATTTGGCACATAGATTTAACATCTAAAATGTAAATCCTATCAAATTTTGAACTAAATCTGTCAGTAGGTTGACCATCTGTCAGTTACATGTGTTGCGAACGAATTCAATCACATGATATGTGGGCGTAGCTAACCGCGAAACCCACGTAGGTATGTATATGTATGTAAATTTTTTTTTAGTTCTGTTGTATGTATGTGTGTGTGTGCGCGCGTGTAATATGGTTTATTTTTCATGGCGGTAGCTTCTAGAATGGCTTACCGAATATATCTTGTCTCAGAATATAATTTGAAATTATATTTTTACTCGGATTAATTGCTCACATGTCTTTATCTAAAATATATACGTTGTTAAATCTTGTTAAGTTTGCTGTTAAAAATAAACTGTTTAAAAAGACAACCAGCTCCGAGATATACGAGATTCCTTGGAATCTCGTATATTTTAACTAGGTGATATACCATCATTTATTAATTCTAACATGCTTATAAATGCAACGATCGATTCCTCATGTATGTTACGCCTGAATCAAAATCGAAACGATTTGAAATAAATATTGCTTGTTAGTAAAATTTCATGTCAAAATTTGGTCAAGAAAGGACGTCTAAAACGTATATGCAGTTCTCTTTACTGTAGTATGAAACATAAAGCTTTGGTGTATGGGATTTAGAAAGGAATTATACTTCTGTATTAACTGTAAGTCTGCAATTAATTGCTAAAAAAAGAAGAAAGTCCTTACGCTAGATTCAATAAAAACACTATATTTATGCCAAAAATAGATCTTTTTTAACTATTGTTCACCATTTAAATGTAATTTGAATACACGTGTATCGATTTTCTTTGTATTACAAAGCACAACTCTGGTATGTGCCTCTCTGAAATTAAAAATCTGATCTCTCGTGGCAATCGCGCCTTACAAAAGAGGCTTGTTTTTTTTTTAAGATATCGAGGGATTGACTATTTTCTTATGTATTATCTTGATGAAAAGTAATCTATACTTATAATAAAGCTCAATGTGTGTGTGTGTGTGTTAGCGCTCTACAGGCCAGGCCATTGGACCTACAGCTACCAAATTTGGTACATGTATACCCTTGAGATCGGGAATGTGCACCTCCGAGCTCTTTTTTCGAATTTTTAATTAGAATTTGAATTAATTAAAATTTAAGCGAAATTTCGACATTTTTCCGCTATAACTTCCGAAAATATTATCGCTCAAACATGATTTTTACATTAATTTAAAGATAAAAAAATTAGCTTTCTAATGGTATCAGTGTTTTAATGTATAACTTAAGCCTCTACTTTTAACGAATTTTTAAAGAAATATTTTGGCCATGTTTTTTTGAGCACGTGACTGGATAAAATAAAACAATGACGGAAGTTCAAATAATAATTTATAAAAAAACTATTATCGTAAATCAGGTCTAAAGAAATAATACTTTTAGCACGTGACTGGATAAAATAAAAAAATGCGATATTTTCTAAAAAAATAAATGCAACGCAAAGATTTCTATAATCGTTTGCAACATCTAAATCATTTATTCAATATTTTTTTTTCCTTTTTCGCTTTCTTTAAAAAAACATATTTAATATTTTGGCAGCATCATGGATAAAAACATTTTTAATTTCAGGCCAATCAATGCCCGGAATTGCTTCAAGGCTAATGAATATGTGACTTAATTGAAAATTTTAGAACGCATTATTCATGGTGAACCAGCTGGTCGCCAAAGGCGGCTAGTGTATAAATAAATATTAAATATAACACTTTTTTAATTTCTTTATGACTTTAATATTTTATTATATTACTTTCAAATACCTAATATATAAATAATAGGGAGATCGATACCACTATCTATTAAAATTTTATATAGTATAGTTTATTATTATTATTTACTTAAGATGCATAACAATTTCAGATTGTTTTACAAATAATGTTTAGAATATTATGCTGGATGCTTTGGAAAAATACTTGAGTTCATTAATCAAAAAAAATTGCTTTGAGATATTTATTTACTTAGAGTTTTTTTCATTTGCATACTCTTCAGTGATTTTGCAACTTTGGCGTACTGGTCCATGACGTTAGATTCTGTAACTCTAAAAAAAATGTCGAAACAAAAAAAAAAAAAAAAAAAAAAAAACAGTGAATTTGTTTTGTTAGCAATGCTTTAATAAAGCATTTATGTCAGCAATTTTAAAACTCTATTTTTTTTATTGAAGTACTCAAATAACTTGTGGTGTCTTGATTGCTGTGTTTTGTTTTTATAAAAGAATATCCCTTAATTTCAATTGACTATCGCTGTAATGCTTTTCTACTACTATTATTCTCCCTTCAAAACTATTATTATTTATTTTGAAGTGTTCAAATAAAATTCGCGCTTTGAATATAGTGTTTTGCTTTTTAAAATATGTAATAACACGTAATTTCAATTGCTTTCAAAATAATATCTTTCTGCTACCATTATTATTCTCTCTCTTCCCCCATGATGTCATGGTAAGATTTATTATATTTATATACTTGCAAAAAAGCTGCATTTTATGTATTCTGACTTCATTTGTGTTATTACCGAGAGCCTAGTCTGAACTCGCTTTCAGTCTTGAAAGTCTCTAATTTTAGTTTTACACCAGTAAAACTTTTAATATTGAAGGAATTATATGAAAATTTGGAATTAGTAATAATATTTTTGGCAGAAATTTTTTTTAAAAAAATCTGTAGATATTTTTTAAAGAACGCTAAATTGCTTTTTAAATTTAAAAATTTCTGTATAAAGCATTGTTAGACACTTCCAAAAGATTAAATTGAGAATGAAAATAATTATAATTGAAAATTTTATAATTATTTTAAATCTAGGTACGGAAATTAAAATAGTACATTCCCGAGTATCTGGCCTAATGTGACGGAAGCCGGATCGGATTAAAAAACAGTCGGATAGGCCGGGGCTCTACAAACACATTTTTTTGCCCATCAATACCAGAAAAAAAGGTTTTTCTATCAAACGTATTACGTAATACGTATTTTCTCATTTTTTGTTGATTACCAAGCCCTCCATTTTTCTCAAGCCATGTGGAATGTGAAAGGGCCGTGACCCGGTGAATTATAGAATGCCGATAAAGTATTTTGTTAAAATAGAAAGCTCTATTGTCGTTTATATACCGCACTGCGCGTTTCCAGAATTTATCAAAGAAAAAAAGTAAATTAAAGGATATAAATCTGTTCACGTTTTAACACAAATTACGTAACGCCTAAACTAAAACGCAGGAAATATAAACAAAATTTTGAATCGTAGAGCTAATTTTTAAAAAAAAATGACGCAAATTGAAAGTGATTTTATCTTTCACTGGTAAAGGATTACACATACATGAAAAGGGGGCTCTTAGTTAAGAGTCAAAATTTACAGTTTTTAGTTTTTGAAAAAATCCTTAATAGATAATGACATGCTTCTCTAATGCCTTGCCTATCCTTGTTAAATTACGGTAAAATAAAACTAAGTCGTATAATCGGGAGAGTACTGTACTTTCATTTTGTAAACGTAAAAAAAAAGAAGAGAGAGAGGATCAGAGAGAAATATTAGAAAGATTATAGAAGTATGTATTGATTTCTAGAATTAAATTGCTTTCGGATATTTTTTATATATTTGTTCGCAATAAATTTTATGTAAAATATTTAAAATTGAGATTTTTAAATAAAAATGATATAATTAGCATTTTTTGTATTAAACGTAATTATTTTAAATGCCATCAAAAACTCATCAATTTATTTTAAAATTCAAAAGAGTCGGAAAACAGACAAGCTATTAATTTGTGCATTTTTTTAAACCCCTCTTGAGATTTAGTAAATACCTTGCGGCCTTGATACAGCAAAGGATTAAAGTTAAACCTTTGTCCATAAAACTTTTTATTGTTTTTATTATTCAAAGTGTATTTGTTGTATTCGTTGAGGAACGCTCATGCTTTCTCCAATCAATTTTCTTGTGGCCGCACGAAACGTGAGGGTGACCATATTTACTACAAACTTGTTCCAGTGAACTTGGCACCGTAACGCTCGTTGGGATATACCTCCTTTAATTAGGTAATTATAGTTTTTATTATTCAGATTTGGAGTATGAGTCATGCTTCGTATGAATGACATGAATATTCATTCCAAGGTTCACAAATTTGCCTCTGTTTCTATTTTCTCGCTCCATTTCTCCGCGATTGTAGATTCTTAATTTCCCCTTCTGAAGTTAGCTAGTTAATTAACTCCAGAGGTTTCGGCTCTGATTCCTTCGTTAACATTTCACATTGTTTAGTAAGTCCAATTTTGATACCACCGTATAGTCAGTCATCTGTAATCTCAAGAGGTCACGCGTTTGTCTTGCTACTTTTGGGCATTGGTCATTTATTTGGCTTATACTCCCCCCCTCCAAAAAAATCGGATTATCATCAAAATTCAAGCGGATGTTTCAAACCCGTCTTTCATATAAGCGTTTCTTAACTAGCCTAATAGGCAGTTTAATTCAGCTGTAGTGAATCTCTTTCTTTGCTGAAGTACATGATGTATGCAGTAGATTTTGGTCCGCAACATTTGCGCAATATTTTTTGTTATGGTTGGGTCTTGCTTCCTGTTTATATTGTGTAGATTGTATTGCTTTGTGTTTTATAAACACGCCTGGGTTTCTTTTGTTTGAGGTGACCTCTTAAGTAGAAATTAGCAGGAAAAATGCAAATTCACCTCCAACCCTGAAACTCGCATGCAATACTTAGTCTGTGATTGTAGTTTTGATGCAATAGTAACTTCCTGCATTTTCGCTCAAAGGAACTTCCTTTTCTCTCTGCAGGTAAAAGTAAACTTCAAAAGAATCGTTTTGAGAAATAAATTCTGAAGATGTCATATTGTTGCAATTATGTTGTTGTTAAATATTTTGATATTATGTACGTTACAGTTTAATGTAATCATTTGGTTATTCTTAATAGCGATTATAAATGATTTATTAATACTTTAAACGATTTGTATTTATTTAATCGTCAAAAATTATTAAACATCTTGTCACATTGAAAAATTATTAATAATTACCGCTTATTAATAATAATCGATTATCGCTTTGACTGTAACCTATATTTTCGCTGTAGATTAAAATTAAAAGCAATTTTCTTAAAATATATATTAGAATAAAATGGATAGCCTCTTATTTCTTGTAATTTTATTCTGGATTGAAACTGAGTGTTTAACATTATTTTTAAGAGAGATATGTTGTTTTAACTAAAAAAATGTAAAAAATGTTAACTAAAAAAAAGTCAATAACTGAGACTTAATTTATCTGCTACTCCTTTAGTATTTTTTAATGCTATAATTTTTGAAAGTAGAATGAAAATAAATTCATTCTATCACATTTGTTTCCAATATTCCAAATGGCAAGCTCTATGAGATCTTGAAACTAATGACAAATTACATAATATTAAACCTTATGTGTTTCTATGGTTTTCATTATCGAATCGAAAAACAGTGTTAAATCCGTTAACTCATAGGGCATATACTTGGTTCACCCATCTTTACTTATTGCTTAGCGAACCACTGGCTCTATGTTCTCAATGGGATTGTCAAATGTCTGTCCAATGTATATCAGAATGTTCATGTCATTGCTCAGCATTTGCTATTTTTCGAAAACTCGAACATTGCATTACCTTTCTTACTAGGTAAGACACCACATGCTCAAATTTTTCCATATTTGTCTATCAAATTTTATGCACTCATTTAAACTTGTTGGTCATACACTGTTCATTTTTTATTATTGATCATTGATATGATTTTAACCCTGATTTGGTGCAGCATAGTCAAAATCATGGCTCTTGCGGCAATAAAACCCAAACAATCCAATCCAATATTTGAAATCAAAATTATAGTTATTCGTCTTTTATTTCTAAATAAAATATCTTTCACAATTACTGTCTATATTTGTTATTCACTGACTCATACAAAAATAAAATCGTGCCTTAACTTACTGTTTTTATTCTCTCTCTCTTTCTTATTTGTTTCATTGCTTTTTTCATTATTTTTGTCTCATTAAGGAAACTATTACTCAATTATTTAAATCCATTTCAATAATGCAACTGAAACCGTGCATGGTTCCTTATTGAAATAGTGTTCAACAGTGGATTTATGAAACCAGCAGAATGGCCTCCCTAAAGAATGAGTTACACTGCATTGGTGTACAAAATATTAAATTGAATTTAGCATTTTTACTGGCTGTATCGTGTGATCCTTGGTGAGTTTTTTGGCATATGAATAATAGCATCCGAAAATCCAATTTATGTTTTAAACTCGATTTTCCTAACCGATTGAAACGAAAATTTGATACTGAATTAAAATTGAAATCACCAAATTTGATATATAAGTCATTGCGCTTTTGAGTTATTGTAATTATATGTTTTGAAAGGACAGACCGATATATTTTCTATCTCATGTTGGATGAAGATTAAAATGACAAATGTCTGCGCTATACATGTTATATCTTATTACAGAGTTTTATCTATGTACTTCTCCTCGCTTTGTAATTAACGTATATTCGAGCAGTCGTACAGCTAAATGTCCTCTAAATGGATTTTGCTCAAAATTTGAAATTTTTTTTACAAATTTGGTGTAAAGACCGTATATCGAATTTCATTTGTTTAGCTCAAAACGTTTTGGAGTTATCTTTGTCACACACTAATATTTTCTTAAAGTGTATTTTTCAAAATCTAAGAAGTCTATAATGTGGATATTCGTGAAAATCTCGAATTCGAATTTTTTGGCGATTGCTATACTTTCTCTGTATTTCGTATTCGAGAAAATAAATTTAAAAAAAAAGGATAATTTGTTCACCCCAAATTATCGAGAACATATTTGTGTAAAAAAATTGTTATAATTAAAACAACCATATTCAATATTAAATTCCTTTTGCTCACAAATATTTTTAAACATACGAAGTGCTATTACAGCGAATTATAATTACAGAACAATAAAAAAATTCCGGATATATCCTATTATTAACTTAAATATTATTTAGATTAATTAAAATTAATAAAAGTTCTGTGGTTTATTAAAATAACAGTAAACAATATTAGATCAATGAAAATAAATATTGCTTCGAAATGATTGGTGAGAGGTGGAGGTTGTATCTTTACTATTTATTTATTTTGTCTTGGTAGCTTTAGAACAATTCTTAATTTATTTATTTTTTTTTAATGGACGTCTTGTTATATGCTGAGAATTTTCTTAAAAAAAATATTGGAGTATTTGATACTTTAGTTCTTCAAAATTAATTTTTATAATTGAGAAATTTAATGCAAAAAGTAACCGATGAAAATAAACAGCATATATTCACATGGAAAGTTAATCATAGAAATATCTCAGGCGTTTCTCCCCTGATAAATTTTTTTTGCTGACAGGGCAAATAAATTGTATTATAGTTTTTTCACATGCAGTATCCAAATTTCCAACATTTCCTACAATGCTAGGAATTAGAAGAAACGACTTTTATCATGTCATTTGTTACTAATTAATGAAAGTATCAAAGGACTGGAATCTTGATTTTTAGCTGGAAAATCGTTTCGCAATTCGGGTGTTTTTTTTTTTTTTTTTTTTTTTTCTGACGTAGGGCTGTCAAAGACGACCGAACTCTGATGCGTAAATAGTGTAAGAGGGAAAGTTTTCTATATTGGAGGCTGGCCAAGTTTCCATAATGCTTGCTTCTTTATTAGTTTGATCTAGACCTTGACATTCACCTTTTAGGCAGATTTCAGGTTATTGCGCAAGGTGCTGTTGGCGTTGTCATTTTTTGTCGTACTGCTCTTTCCTCTTTTAACTGGTGGGAGCAATTTGTTTTGCCATGGGGATACCGGCCGAATTTTCCAGAAGAAAAAAAAAAGGTTTCCTTAACAGCTTTTGCTTCTTCTAGAATCATAAAACAGTACGAGAAAAAAATGTGTGTAGTGCTTTGTTGCATTCAAACAGAACTTATTTTTCTGCACTGAATAACATTGCAAAGTTGAATGATATATATAATATAATATAATAATAATATAGTGTGTGTGGGGGGGGGATTGGATATATTGTGGGATTTTTAACACCTGTCAATCACAAGGATCTTTCAGAAGAATTAGTTTACGTCAGCAGTATTTTATCCCTTCATTCGAAGTGTGAGAACTTTTGGGCTTTTAGCCAATTCAGCAATTTTAGAACTCGTATTGAATTAAATAGTAAAAGGGGAATGGGATCAGGAAATAAGAGAATATTTTAGAATGAAGTTAATATGTGCTGAATTAAACTGACAATTAGGAAAATAATAAAGTTTATATTAGATTTTGAAATATTATTATATTTAATATACTTTTTTTCCCCTTAATGTCCCGTTTTCTTTTTTAAGCCCTTTTCAGATCCATAGATTTTTCATGTATTTTCAAATGAATACAAATGTGTAGAATTTAAAAGTTCATTATGATACGCTCAATTATTGTTAAGTATTTTTTTATAAATTTAATCGGTTAAATATTTTGTGTTAGTTGTCTTGTATAAATGCGACAATGATTACGCACAAGATAAATTACTACTGTTGAAATAATGTTATCTGTACGATAGAGGGAAAAAACCCTTATTACTTACATGTTACTGTTTAGTTCCAATTGATTTCATTCTCAAACAGGATATAATTGACAAAAACTTTTCGGTGGGTAACAATTATTTGTCTAATCGCTGAACGGCTAATAGCATGCGTGTTGGGATTGTACGAGGCAGATGTTTAGTTAAAATCTGTATGATTTGGCACTAATTTATTTAAGAGGGTAGAAATGTGAACTTCAAAGCGATTTTCCAAAATGTTAATAAAAAATTAAATAAGATTTTGATAATCTGCCTCAACTCCCGAAAATTTGTTGTATAATCAGCTATACTTATTTTTATTCTTATTTTAAAATTTTAAAAATTCGCCACTTTTGTGATATTGATTTAATTGATGTGGATTTTTTTTATAAATTTTAATTAAAAATTTTATTTTTTATAATTTTTTAAAGTATTCAATGGTATATTGAAATTAAAACCATTGTCATTGTTGTATCAGATATTTAATAACTTGAATTTTTTATTTCATTAATTCAAAATCTAAGAAATTTTTGATTTTTTATTGATATATCGCTGCAAATGAAAGTGTAAACACAATTTCATTATAAATTCGTATTCATTTAGCGTATCTTCTTTTTTCCAAGTAAATCGGATAGCGCTCTCAACGGCTTTGTGGTTTTCTTCGTGAATTCACAATTCTCTAGTTAAAATTTAATTTATTTTTTAAAAACCCATCTGCTTTACATTCTTGATGAGTTTTCAAAATGCAAATTAATTTGTTAAATTCCTTGTAGTTACAAAGAAAAGGGTGTTAAGAATTTTTTTTATTCACCTCTTATTTATTCTGGAAGTGAAAGAAGGATATCTTCTGTTCGTGACTCAGGCCATTGAAATGTGCGATGTTTTATTCAACTTTTACGTGATTCCATAGTTAATCGTTTAGTACTCCGATCACCATCAGGTCCGTCCGTTTCTGCTGTCTAACTAAGGCATCAAAATATCAACTCAAGCGCGTGTTTCGTTATCTGATCTCTCATATTTCGTGATATATTGTGTTCCATAGAAATGAGGCTGCTTTTGTCCCCCATACTTCTTCAATAATAAAATTGTTGCTTTTCTATGATTGTAGTAAATTTGTCCGCGGTTGTTGTCAGTAATGTACGTTTCGGTATTCTTCTCATAAATGTTTTTATGTCTTTATCAATTTTTCCGTCCTTTAATACCGTTGAATGCTTGAATTCCATTCATAATGCGCTTTGTTAATATTTAAGTGTTAATACTGAGTTGAAACGTATATCTGTTATCCAATTAGCTGTTTTGGACGAGCATACTCGGCATAGAAAAAAGATATTTTGCGTTATGTTCAGTTTATTCGTCAGGAGTTTTAAGTATCTGCATTTTGCTGTTTGAATTGCAATTTTAGTCAAAACTCAAACATATTAATAAATTTCAAGAAATTTAAAATATTTTGAGGTCAAGTCAAAATCAAAGAAACGATTAATATGTTTTATACCATGTTTTGTTCAATACCATTCTCTAACAGCAAATTAAAATGATTTTTTTCCCGTTCATACGGAAAAAATGTATGTTTAAATAAAAAAACAAATGGGATTATTGAAACAAAAAAACGTTTCACTAAAACATAATTTCATATTACACATACACTGTTTGAACGAATATACTCGTCATAGTTAAATTTTTGCAGCACAATTTAGATATGCATTTTCTGAAGAGGTCGAAGCAGTTAAATGGTTAAAAATTACTCATTGATTCCTTAACTTGATTTATTTTAATCGAAAACTTATAAAGATGCACCAGTCCGTAAAATCTACCACTTTAATAATTTTTAAATTTTGCAATCAAAATTGTTTTTATTTTTTCCCCTATTTTAAATACAAAGTTTCATTCATGTAAAAATTGACTGTTGTAAAATGTATTAGTCCCTTGAACATAAAGTAGCCAGTCACTTTGATATTTATTTTGTTTAAACATGCTATTGTCAAGCACTCCACCCACCCCCACCCTTTTTTAAATCCAGATTCTTTTTTTTCTATATTTTTTTTTATTTATTTAAAAAAATCTTAAATTATACTAACAAAATTCAAAAATCTACATATAGACATTTTATTGAAAGATGTAATTTCATTCTGTAAATAACATGTTAGTTTTTAGAAAGAGGGAAAAAAATCTGACATTTTACTATTTTTGAAATGGCAGAAAATTTTGTGGTTTTCTCCTTTGCAGCAAACGGCTTTTATTTATTTTTTATTTGAAAAAAGGAGAAAAAAAAAAACTTGTTATTGAGAATTGTGTGACATATATCTATGTAATACTTACTTTTTGGTTTTTTAATTGGCTTCTTCATAGGAAAAGCGATCTAAAACACATTTGCTGTACTTCATTTTGTTAATCAGTACTTCTCACAATACATATTTGAACTCTGATAGTTTATTTATCCATTTTTTAATTTTATTTCTTAATATATTTTGTTAATTGGGGGAGGGAATTCGAACTGCTTTGTTAATATGTGCATTAACATTTTTTCTCCCGTATGTGCACTTTTTTTATTACTTTTTACATTACATTATTTGAAAACTAATGGCTTGCTTATTTTTGTTTTTCAGTATAACAAGTTCGGATTGTATTTTTAATATATGCATTCGGATTTTTTTTTTTTCCATATGTGTGCATTTTTTCCCTGTTATCCTTTATACATATATGAGCTCTGGTGGCTTGTTTCTTTTTCTTTTTCAGAATAAAAAGTTCAGTTTTTGTTTTTTAAATGTGTGTTCTAGGGATTTTTTCCCCCATATGTGCTGAGTTTTTTTCCTCCTTTTGTTTATACTGACGCAGGAATAGATCCATTCCACTTGAAAATGATGAAATCAAAATGTCTGTCGAAAATAATGCAGATTTAAAGAGAGAAAAACTTTGCATTGGGCTTAAATTATATTTCATAATACCTATTTTTTCATCATTCACGACTTCTGTTCTTTATTAAATCGGCCCTGCTCCAAAAAATAGGTAACTTGTGTTAACCTTATCTGTCTGTTGTTCATATATCGTGGGATCATATGCAGAAATTGCGAAAGATTCATTCATTAGCCCGTATTATTTGCGTTAATAGCAGGGATAGGCTCTCCTTTTTTAAATGCAATATAACCTTGACCTTGGAAGAGCGTCATGGATTTCCAAGGTTACCCAGTCAGTTGATACTGTGTCTGAGTTAGCTAGACAGGTGATCCTTTCTTGTGATTATAGCCTAGCAATTTTCGATATTTTACTTAATGATATTCCTGAGGGAATTTAGCGATGTTTTGTGTGAATTTAAAAGACGTGCTCTAATATTTACCTTTTCTGTTCTTTTAAGTCTGGAGAGTTTTCTTGGAAGACAAATAATGAGTTTACTGTATCAGTGAGAGTATTGTTGTTTAAAAAACAGACTTTTTCTTGGAATTACAGAACAAAACATGGATTGCAAATGGAGAATAGGATGCTATTCCGTTTAGTCATTCACATTTGTTAATGAGCAAAGTATATTGATAAGAATAGAAAATTCCCCATTTCTAAGGTTTCTGAATGAATAAGTGACTCCTCTTAGTAATAAATTATTTTAATGAATTTATCATTTATTTTACGTAAAAAACTGTATTTTCCTTTTACAGGAAAATATTCATTTTCATGTTGGATTATTTTTTTATTCAAAATCAATTCATATATTCTATCGGCTCTATCTCTGTCCTCTTTATCTATTGTACATAATTTTTGTTTTATATTTTTTTCCATATTTTTTTAATAGATGGGTTCCATCCTTTTCATCTTGTCCGAAATATTGATTGATTCTTAAAATCTTGAATTCACTTGAGATATACATTGCCATTCCACTGCGTTAGGAATAAACAGCAGTTTTTTAAAAATTCTGCCTCATATTGGCCCACATCTAACAACACCGAATCTTTCCTCAGATGACCATGCAGGTGAAATTATGACTCCTATCGAATAATATATGGCGACTCGTACATTGCTTTGCAGTCTGTTTTGACTTCATAAATCAAATAGTCGTGAAATATATAGATTTGTATATGGTAAGGGTTGCTCAATAATAGTTTGGGGTGATTTTTTTTCAATATGGTTTGAGGCCTTTGTACTTGTACATAACACATTGAATCCATCTAGTATCTTAAACCCCTTTTTTGCCTCAGAGATTTTAAAATTAGGACTGAAATGCAGCTGCTCATTGATTTTACATCGATGATCCAACTTTCTTATTAAAGATTTCCGGCTGTAATGTTTATCTAATTTATTTATTAGCAAAAATGTTTAGTTTTCACTCATGAATAGAAATATTGAGCATTAATTATGTATTTAACTGTCCAACATGGCTGTCGATTACATAATTCTGATAATACAATGATTAAGGGAAAAAATGTTAATTACTTTTAAATAGTTTTAAGTATGACTTTTCAGTCAGTATTGCCTGCTATAAGCACCTATATTGATTGTGGATTCTTTATAATTGTCTTATTTTTTTCCATTTTTCACCAGGATTGCTTTTTTTTTATCATATGAAATTTTCTTTCCTATTGAAGCCGTGCGGTTACGCCCTCTCTTTCAAGGAAAGCAACAAAGGGAATCCCAGTGTGCTCGTCACAACAAAAATGTGAACATATGTAGAAAATTAAATTGTGACACTATTAAGAGAATAAGGAATGCATCTAAGAAAAAGTTAATCATTCTTATTTTAGATCAAAGTTTATAAAAATTCAAGTGATATTAATATAATCAGATGACTTTAAAAACGTTTTTGCAATTTAAAATATTGAAGATAATTTTATTATAAATTACAGTATTTGAAAAACAAATGATAGTTGTTTCAAAATCTCGTCATAATAAAGATAGATCTTCATCAAAAGTATCACTTCTTCAAAAATTAATTTTGTGCCAGTTATGGATATGAATGTACTGAATCAGCGTAAACTTAAGAAAACTATAAATTGTTTTGGTTTGTATTTTTCTTAGAAGGGTTACTGACATTTCCCTCTTTTTTTAAAGTTTAAATTCAATAAAACTGAAATGTTTTTTTCTTTATTTTCAACTGTTGTAAGTGTGGGAATAAATTCTTTTCACATACGATTCGAAGAAAGTTTAGAAACCATTTCTGTAAACGATCTGGGTAATTACCTCACTCACTGTCTTTTTTTATTTTTCGTAGTTCTGATATTGCATTTTGATGCTGAAATCACCTAGTGATAAACTGGAAATAATAACTGAGCCATATTTTTATTAATTCTGTATGTCCCATTAGAAAAATAGTTTTTAAAAAATGAAATAAACATTGGTGCTTTAAAAATTCTTAGGAGAAAGTTCATCCAACTGCTATTTTTGCATAGCAGTTCTATTTCTTGTCAATTTTCGAAAACTCTTATACTATGATTAAGTAAAAATTCAATTTTTAAATAAAGCGCCTCGAGGTATGGATAGTGAGGAAAGCATTGTTGATGGTTTTTTTTTTTTTTTTTTTTTTTTTTTTTTTCATATTTTATATTGTTAATGATAGAAACTCCTAGAAATGTGTGACTTTTAAGAGATCTTAACCTTTTGTGAAATCGTTGAATTGTTCTTAATAGTTTGTGATTCCTTCTGAACTTTTCACCCTCAAAATTAAACAACATAAAAATCTTAATACATTGAGAATAATACGGAATATCCATAACAAATCTCTTCTTTTCAAAGTTCCGCACATACTGCAGAATTGTAATCACAAACAACCACGATTTGTTAACAGCTGTGAATAGGGAAACATTGATTATGAGAGCCTGTTTAGCAATGATTCTTGCTGCATCTTTTAAAAAAAGAATAAAAAATTCATTTTATTGCATTAATACCAGATATCCACATGGACTTTCATGCTCCTTGATTTTTATTTTGCTGTAAGCAGAGCCCCAGTAAAAAAAAAAAAAAAAAAAAAAACCAATAATAATCTTTTGGACCTTGAAAATTAGTGAAATTGCATTCAATATTTGTTAGGAAGAGTAGAAAATTAATATGAGATTTGCTTTTGCCTTGAGAGTATAAATTTATTTATAAAGTGAGCATCCATTTATAGTTAGTATGAAATTAGTCTCTTGACAGTAGCTGAACAGTGGCTAACAACAAAGACGCTTGCATTACGAATAAGAAAACAATGTTGAATTGACTTATTAATTACAAGATGAATGTAACAGGTGTTCCTTGTCACGTAAGCATCCCTATCTTTCACATGAGCATTAAGAAATAATTAACAACAAAATAATAGAGAAATTGAACTTTAATGGGAGATTATTTGATTTATATATTTATCATTCGTATATTTATATCTGAAATCTGACAATTTTATGGTTCTTGATTTTATTGAAAAGTCTGTTTTTTTTTTTTTTTTTTTTTTTTTTTTAAGCTTGTGAAACCAGAAATTGTTTTAAGAAGCAGTCATATAAATGATCAATTAATCATGAACAAAATTTTATTCTAGTGGCTTTAGGTATATTTTTACCCGCCCATCATAGCTTAAGCTATATGATGACACTATTCTTTTTCTTGTACGCTCTTGCTTTTAATAAGGCTGACTTATTTATCCTAATATTGAAAATTCTTTATATTATTTTTAAAAATTAGCATGATAAGCAAAAATTATTAAAATAAATTTTCTTATTCTATATCAGCTTAATAATTATATAAAAACGAATTTAAGTTTCTTTGTTAGTTCTATTGTATGTATACTGGCTTATTTTCAATTCCTAAAATACGCAAATATTAAAGGACGGTTTTAATTGAGATAGAAATCCTAACGAATATGTTAGACAATAAAAATGAAAATATTGAATATTGGTCATAATTTTGTAGCCTCCTGTCGATGTTGTGATGTAGTAATTTTCAGATTTTGAATTTAACGTTTTGCACTGGGGTGGTGCCTCTCACTCACCATTCAAGACAGTGCATCATTTCGACGTTTTATTTATTTTTCAATTATGATTGTTAAAAATGCCTACATATAAAAAGATGAAAATAAATTTTTTCAAAGAAATTCGACTTAAAACAATGTGTATGTTTAGTTTTCAGAGCAATAAACAAATCTTTGCATTAGGGGAATAATTATGCATCGGATTACATTTTTTGGTTAAAGGGTTAAAAATATTCGACGACTGTGCAGTATCAACTTGCCTAATGTTGCATCTAACAATTGAAAAAAAAATTGTCATTTAAGGGAAGGGATAGTATATTTACAATACATTTCTCTTCGTTCTTTCCTTATTTTGTAGACAATGGGATAAACTTCGAATTCTTAACAGTTTTATTGGCAATACTGCTAAAATTATTCCTCATATTACATTTGAATAATTTAAAAACAATAAATATTAGATAATATTTTTAACTCTCTTAATTTTGAATTGTCCGGTTCTTTTTATATTGTAATCCCAACGAACTTTACAGTTAAATGCAACATTTTTGTAAAGATTTTCATGATTTGCCCATTACTTTCTTCTTATTCAAACCGGCTCCATAGAAATTGATGTGATTGTCCACTAGTCGGAAGGCCTTTATTAAAAGTTAGCTGCTTCTGCTTAATTGCCGGTCTGCACATTCCTAAATTGAGGTACCGGAAGCTAAAGCACACTGCACAGTAGGAAGTGTTAACTGACCAGTGTGTTGACCTTGTCCATCCGAGGCTGCATTTTTCTCTATCACATGGCCGGTTTGCCTAATTTGTTTCCGGACTATGTCCAGGTCCTTTACCTTATTGAGTGGTGACAGTTTATTTTTACATTTTCTCTTACAGAGAACCCGAACCGCATAGATTTTTTTTCTATCGCCGTTTCATTGACTAAGAGAAAAAGAGAAACTATTTTTTTATGGTACAATGGCTATTGTTCGATCAAATCGAGATCGACGGTGCAAAAAATATAAAAAATGTTATTATATACCAGTTTCACTCTGTCTGCCGCATATTTTGTTTTCCTTTGAAAAAAAGTATCATACAGAGATATTCGTGTGCAAACTGGCTTTGGTTTTGCGTGTGTATTGAGCACATCCACCGCATCACCAACAGGATGAAAAAAAAAATTATAACAATTGTTGGAAAGATATAATTTTTATTATAATTTTAAAAAGTTTCAGAGAAAGTTTGGTTTGATGTTTCAAAAATGCAGATCCACTCGTAGTCCACCGTTGTTTCTATTTCTGGATCTACTAATCGATTGTTTTGGCCAATGCAAAATTTATTCTGAATTTGATGGCATAAATTATTAGTGGAAATTAGATGGTGGTATCATAAGCTTTATTGGTCGAAATCGAATAACATCATAGATTTCATTGATGAAAATTTGATGACATCTTAAATTTTTGATGAAATAAATGATGAATGGAAATAAATGCTTCTTTTAAAATATTATCCGTGCGCCGTTTGTTATTCTATTATCTTTTTTTTTTCAGTTAAGAGGAATGCAAATTTCATAATCCGAAATAGAAAGAAGACAGTTTTAAAATAAAATTAAAAATCACTTTAATAACATCGCTGTACAACAATGATTGGAAGACAACAAGCAATATTTCATGCTTAAATTAAATCTTTGTTAAAACCTTAAAAATTATTTGAAATTTTATGTGTTTTCCTTTCTATATTCTGTCAAAAACCATAATCCTTTATGGAATTTTCTATAAATATATTTACCCTTAATATTTTATAAATGTGCTTAAAATAAAACATTAATCAACAGCCGCGTTTCTCAATCAGCTTATTAATTGGGGAATATCGTTTGTATTTAATTTAATTTTAAACATGCATTACTTTTTGTCCATTATTGACCTCAAAAAATATTTTCAAGCATTATATTGTGAAATATATTACATTTAAGCTATACTGTTTTTGTTCCCTTACACCACTTTATAGTGTAAAGAACCTTCTTTATGGAGTCAAATTCCATAATATGAGGTGCTATTAAAAACTTAAGTCTATGAGCAATCAATTCTGTAAATAAGTGAGCAGTTCACAAGCGTTCTTTTTAATTGTAATTAATGATTATTATTTATCTTAAATCATTTGTTTTCCTTCTTGGTAGAAAAATCTCAGTTGGACAATAAATATATCAATTTTTGGTTTTGATAGAGCATGGATTTGGCAATTACAATCTTCAAATTCCTTATTTATTATATAAAAAAGATTATCTGAACCCTTTTGATGTCCCTTACCTCCCCTTAAAGTTTATGCCAATATTTATGGGACACCCTGAATACACACACACACGCACACAAAATACAATTTTGTATCTTCTAAACGTGCAAGCGAGTATTATTTTTTAATGCGAATTTTGGCGTCTTATCTTTTTTGTTCAAACAATTAAAAAAATGTTAACATTTAATGTCGATATTTTTCGTTATATATATAAATAACATTATTTATATTTTAAGTACCGATGATTATAAAATGTGCATTTATTGAAGCTTCTTTGAATTTTTCAGATTTTGATAAATTATTTCAGATTTAACTATAAGTATGAACAGTATTGAGTGTAAAAACTTACCATCCATTTCTAAATACTGTTTATTATTATTATTCCATTGAGGTATACAATCGTTCTATAAATATAAAAGCTTTCTTTATTTTGGTTATAAATCTCATTTTTATTTGATTTTTTAAACTTAGCTATTAAGTAAATTATAAAATATGCGTAATAATGTACTTTTTTATTAGAATGTTTCGATATTGCTAACATTTATTTCCACCATTTCACTTTTGGAAACTCAAAATATGTGTGAGATCTGAAACCTGTTGTTAGTAAGCATAAACATGGACACAGTACTAAAAACAGATATAAGACTTTTAAAACGGTGCTGTTATAAATGTTTATAATAATTTGCAGTTCATTAAACAAAAGTTAGATTTCATTAATTTCTCAGCAATGTATTTATTGACTGAAAATCATGAAATATAATTCGTTACCTCATTTTAAGCATTTTTGCTCATTATAATTTTTTCCCCTTCTTATTTAATGTTAGGTTGCCCACTCTAATCATGCTACCTTGTGTATACTTAACATTATATCATTCTTAACTGAATTCTGATTGCATTTTTAATGCAAACAAATTGTTGTTAATTTAGTTAAAACAGGAGACTTATTATTATCTTTATTCTGCGTTTTATTTTTTAACAATTTTACACCTTGCACCTTTCTCCATGACTTTCATCTGTTTACCTAAAATGTTATTTGTAGTGAATGAGATTTTTAAAAAATGAAGAAAATATTGCATTTTCTTTTGTAACGTTGCTCTTAAAGCTTTTCAGATTATTCTTTAATATAATTCGTTACCTCATTTAAAGCATTTTTTCAATAAGTGGTATATATTTCTCGCTAACAGTTTAGAAACTTAACTATTAGGTCCTAAATTAGAGTAGACACTCTAATATACTTAATGTTTGGATGTCCGCTCCAATCATACTGCCTTATACTACTTAATATTATACAATTTTTAATTGAATTCTAATTAAATTTTTAATGCAAATGAACTTTTGTTAATTCAGTTAAAACAGGTGACTTATTATTTTTTGACATTCACCTGCTTACCTAAAATGTTATCTCTGAAAAATGAAACAAAAAAGGATGTAGAAAAAATTATATTTTCTTTTGTAGTGATGCTGTCTTGGGGTTTTTTATTTATGGTTGAAGCATTTTAATGATTTCTTGCACCTGCACGGCTCAGTGATCCCCCCCCTTCATAATGAATAAATGACAATTCGTCTGGGTGGTGCTGTTGCTTGTATAGTATTTCTGGCGCTGATGCTTGCCTACGTTTTGTTTTTTAACAATTTTACCCATGCTCCTTTCTCCATCCACGCTCTTCATATTGCGCTGCTGCTGATTGAGTGGCGTGGGTAGTGGAAAACTCGACCTTTTTCTGGGCTGTGCCCTTCTCTTAACCTAACTCTTTTAAGTGAGGTTATTTTTTAGACTATTTTTTTTGTGTGTGTCCGTGGCGGGGGGGGG